>CM059190.1:55014317-55083750 GCA_030323885.1 Branchipolynoe longqiensis | reverse complement strand
ACTATATGCAGATGATACTGTGTTGTATACTGCAGGTGAATCATTTGAAGAAATAGAAACAAAACTAAATCAAACACTAATGAAACTAACAGAGTGGTGCCATCTAAATAAGATAACTATAAATAGCAATAAATCGAAGACGGTACTATTTGGTACCAGATTAACCAGTAACAATAAAATAAAGTGTCTCCTGGGAAAGAGTGAACTAGAGCAGGTAGACAGCTACCGTTATCTAGGAGTGGACCTCGACAGGCACCTAAATTATGACCGTTGCATAATAAACACTATCAAAAAAGCAAACCACAAAATATGGCTACTGGCAAAACTGAGATACTACATGACTGAGAATATGGCAATTAAAATATATAAAGGCATGATCCTCCCCTACTACGACTACGGTGATGTAGTATACATGGGAGGAAATATCAAACTACTAAACAAGCTACAGGTACTGCAAAATAAAGCCTTTAAAATATGTCTCCAAGTACACAAAAAATATCCTACAATAGAACTACACAAAAAATCCAATGCAGCACCTGAAAATACTAACACACCACTACACCACAAAATCAGGTTACACAGTAACCCCCCGCAGGGATACTAGGCACATGGCAGCCCCAATACTACTGACAGAAATGAGTAACACAAAAATCTATGAGAGAAGTGTACTGGCCATGGCAGCACATGCCTGGAATAAACAAAACACCAATCTATGGGAAATCCGTAACCTTGACCACTACAAAAGATTCCTAAAGAAAACAACTACTTACTGACACAGCTAAATCACACCTGCCCCTGAGCCCAGTCGCTGCTTGCTGTGTACTGGCACAAAAAAGCAAAAGACAGGCCAGAGAAAATGATAGGTATTAAAAATAGGACAGGTAGCCCTCCTAAGTACAAAGAAAATCAGGAAAGCTATCACCACATGGTGCAGTCCACCTGGGTATGTGTAATGGCACAAACCAACAGAGAAATGGACAGGCCATAGTCATGCATCTGATCCACAAGGCTGGCCTGAGCAGAAATAGCTAAGCACGCCTGGGCGCGGGACTAGACCACAGCTGTCCAGCGTTGAAAACAAGCACCCTCGCCGGACCTTATACATTATGGACAGAGTAAATACTTTGTCAATAAAAAATACAAATAAATATGAGGGTGTGTGTGATGTATGATGGTGCATGGTGATGTGTGAGACCGTTTGAAGGTATATCAGTGTGTACGAGGATGTGTAACGGTGTGTGGGGACAGAAATGTGTGTGAGGGTGTATGAGGGCGTGTAGGGACAGTAAATGTGTGTGAGGGTGTATGAGGGTGCGTGTGGTATGTGATGGAGTATGATGATGTGTGAGACTGTTTGAAGGTGTATGAGTGGTAGGAGGATGTATAACCATGTGTGTGGACAGTCAATGTGTGTGAGGGCGTATGAGGGTGTGTGTGTGATGTGTGATGGTGTATGATGATGTGTGAGACTGTTTGAAGGTGTATGAGTGGTAGGAGGATGTGTAACGGTGTGTGGGGACAGTCAATGTGTGTGAGGGCGTATGAGGGTGTGTGTGTGATGTGTGATGGTGTATGATGATGTGTGAGACTGTTTGAAGGTATATGAGTGGTAGGAGGATGTGTAACGGTGTGTGGGGACAGGAAATGTGTATGAGGGTGTATGACGGTGGTGTGTGGGCAGTGTGTGGTTGGTGTGAGGGTGGGTGTGTGGGTGGTGTGTGGCCAGTGTGTGGTTGGTGTGTGGTTGGGTGTGTGGGTGGTGTGTGGGCAGTGTGCAGTTGGTGTGTGGTTGGGTGTGTGGGTGGTGTGTGGGCAGTGTGCGGTTGGTGTGCGGTTGGGTGTGTGGGTGGTGTGTGGGCAGTGTGCGGTTGGTGTGTGGTTGGGTGTGTGGGTGGTGTGTGGGCAGTGTGTGGTTGGTGTGTGGTTGGGTGTGTGGGTGGTGTGTGGGCAGTGTGCGGTTGGTGTGAGGGTGGGTGTGTGGGTGGTGTGTGGGCAGTGTGTGGTTGGTGTGAGGGTGGGTGTGTGGGTGAGTGGGCGTGTGCGGGTTGGTGTGAGGGTGGTGTGTGGTGGTTGTGGGGTGGGTGCAGTTTGGTGTGAGGGTGGATGTGTGGCTGGTGGTGTGGGTGTGTGTGGGTGGTGTGGTGGGCAGTGTGTGTTTGGTGTGAGGGGTGGTGGTGTGGGTGCGTGTGGCAGTGTGGGGTTGGTGTGTGGGTGGGTGTGTAGTCGTGTGTGGCACAACATGGTGGTGGGTGTGGTTGTGGGGTGGTGGTGTGGGTGTGTGTGGCAGTGTGCGTTGGGTGTGGTTGGGTGTGTGGGTGGTGTGGTGGGCAGTGTGTGGTTGGTGTGAGGGGTGGGTGTGTGGGTGTGTGGGCAGTGTGCGGATGGTGTGAGGGTGGTAGTGGTGGTGGTGTGTGGGCATTGTGCGGATGGTGTGAGGGAGTGGGTGTGTAGGGTGAGTGTGGCATGTCAGCTTGGGTGATGAGGTGTGTTTGGGGTGGAGTGTGGGGCAGGTGTGGGTTGGTGTGTGAGTGGATTGTGTGGGTGGAGTTTGCAGGCAGTGTGCGGTTGGTGTATGGTTGGGTGTTGGGTGGAGTGTGGCGCAGTGTGCAGTTGGTGTGTGGATGGTTGTGTGGTGGTGTGTTGCAGTGTGCGTTGGTGATGAGGGTGGGTGTGTGGGTGATGTGTGGGTGGTGATTGTGCAGTGGTGCAGTTGGTGTGTGCTGGGTGAGTGGGTGGTGGTTGGGCATGTGCCAGATTGTGTTGTGTTTGGGTGGTGTGTGGTGTGAGGGCAGTGGTGGCGGTTGGTGTGTGGTTGGGTTGTGGGTGTGGGTGTGGATCGGTGCGGTTGGAGTGAGGGTGGGAGGTGTGGTGGTGTGTGGGTGGTGTGTGGGCAGTGTGGGCGGTTGGAGGGTGGTTGTGTGTGGTGGTGTGTTGGGCAGTGTGCGGTTGGTGTGTGGTTTGGTGTGTGGGTGTGTGTGGCAGTGTGCGGTTGGTTTGTGGTTGGGTGTGTGGGGTGTGTGGGGCAGTGTGCGGTTTGGTGTGGTTGGGTTGTGGGTGGTGTGTGGCAGTGTGCGGTTGGTGTGAGGGTGGGTGTGTGGTGGTGTATGGGCAGTGTGCAGTTGGTGTGTGGGCAGTGTGCGGTTGTGTGAGGTGGTGTGTGGGTGTGTGTGGGCAGTTGTGCGGTTTGGTGTGTGGTTCGTGTGTGGGTGTGTTTGGCATGTGCAGTTGGTGTGTGTTGGGTGTGTGGGTGGTGTGTGGGCAGTGTGCGGTTGGTGTGTGGTGGGTTTGTGGGTGGTGTCTATGTCGGATGTGTGTTGGTGTGGAGGTGGGTGTGTGGCGGTGTGTGGGTGGTGTGGTGGGCAGTGTGCGGTGTGGTGTGTGGATTGCGTTGTGGGTGGTGATTTGGGCAGTGTGAGGTGTGTGTGGTTGGGTGTGTGGGTGGTGTGGTGGCAGTGGCGGTTGGAGTGGAGGGTGGGTGTGTGGGTGGTGGTAGGGGGGGGGGGATGGGGGGAGGGGGGGGAGGGCGGGGGGGGGGGGGGTGGGCAGTGTGCGGTTGTGTGTGGTTGGGTTGTGGGTGGTGTGTGGGCAGTGGTGCGTTGTGTGAGGTGGGTGTGTGGGTGTGTATGGGCAGTGTGCATTGGTGTGATTGGTGGGTATGTGGTGTGTGTGGGCATGTGCGGTTGGTGTGAGGTGGTGTGTGGGTGGTCGTGGAGGGCAGTGTGCGGTTGGTGTGGGTTGGGTTAGTGGTGGATGTGTGAGCATGTGCGTGTGTGTGGGTGGGAGGATGGTGGTGTAGTGGGCAGTGTGAGGTTGGCGTTGAGGTGGTATGTGGGTGGTGTGTGAGGCAGTGTGCGGTTGTGTGAGGGTGGGTGTGTGGTGGTGTGTGGGCAATGTTGCGTTGGGTGAGGGTGGGTGTTTGGCTGTGTGTGGGCTAGTGTGGCGTTGGTGTGAGGGGTTTGTTGTGTGGGTGCTGTGTGGGCAGTGTGCGGTTTGTGTGAGGTTGGGGTGTGTGGGTGGTGTTTGGGCAGTGTGCGTTGGTGTGTGGGTTGGATTTGTCGTGTGTGGTGGGCAGTTGAGGTGCGTTGGTGTGTGGTTGGGTGTGCGTGGTTGGGGTGTCGGGCAGTGTGGGTGTGAGGTGGGTGTTGGGTGGTGTGGTAGGCAGTGAGCGGTGGTGTGAGGGTGGTGTGTGGGTGGTGTGCGGGCATTGTGCAGTGGTGGTGGTTGGGTGTGTTGATGGCTGTGTGTCAGTGTGCGTTGTAGTGGTGTTGGGAGTGTGGGTGGTGTGGAGCAGTGTGCGGTGTGGTGTGAGGATGGGTGTGTGGGTGGTGTGTGGGCCAGTGTGGCGGTTGCAGTGAGGGTGCGTGTGTGGTGGTGAGATGTGCAGTGTGTGGTTGAGAGTGAGGTGGGTGTGTGGGTGGTGTGTGGGCAGTGTGTGGTTGGTGTGAGGGTGGGTGGTGTGGTGTGTGGGTAGTGTGTGTTGGTGTGAGGGTTGGGTGCGTGGGGGTGGTGTGTGGGCAGTGGTGCGGTTGTGTGAGGTGGTGTGTGTGGTGTGTGGCAGTGTTTGGTTGGTGTGTGGTTGGGGGTGTGGGTGGTGTGTCGGGTGGTGGTGGTTGGTGTGAGGGTGGTGGTGTGGGTCGTGGTGCGCATGTGTGGTTGGTGGTGAGGGTGGTGTGTGTGGGTGGTGTTGGGCAGTGGCGGTTGTGTGTGGTTGGGTGTGTGGTGTTGTGTGGGTAGTGTGTGGTTGGTGTGAGGGTGGGTGTGTGGGTGGTGTGTGGGCAGTGTCTGGTTGGTGTGAGGGTGGGTGTGTGGGTGGTGTCTGGGCAGTGTCTGGTTGGTGTGAGGGTGGGTGTGTGGGTGGTGTGTGGGCAGTGTGCGGTTGGTGTAAGGGTGGGTATGTGGGTGGTGTGTGGGCAGTGTGTGGTTGGTGTGAGGGTTGGTGTGTGGGTGGTGTGTGGGCAGTGTGCGGTTGGTGTGAGGGTGGGTGTGTGGGTGGTGTGTGCGCAGTCTGTGGTTGGTGTGAGGGTGGATGTGTGGGTGGTGTGTGGGCAGTGTGCGGTTGGTGTGTGGTTGGGTGTGTGGGTGGTGTTTGGGCAGTGTGCGGTTGGTGTGAGGGTGGGTGTGTGGGTGGTGTGTGGGCAGTGTGCGGTTGGTATGAGGGTTGGAGCTGTAGCCTGCCTACGATAAACGGACATTCCGTGATACTACTCACTGTAAACCCCGACGTTTCCCTGCTATCAATGTGGCAGGCAGGCGGGGTGGGGTGGGTTTATTTGGCCCAAACTTCAGTTGTCCGGCCCGTTCACACTGGGATTGCCGTGTGCAGATGCACGCACGCCCCGCCATAACTTTTATAAAGCACGGCTCAGTGGGCGTCAATTATAGCGGACAATACCCGAGCAGCGAGACGCTTTGTGAAATGAGACTTGCTGGCTGGAAGCACGAGGGTAATGCTAATCGGCCGGCGGGCGAACCACCGGGGAGCACCGGTCGCCGTCCTTCTAATTGTGGGAAGTAGTGGGTGTGGCGAGGTGGGAGGGGGTATCGACCACCCAGAGACTGCTGCTAGGGGCGGGCACACTAATACAACCAGACTTACACCGACTGTCGCATGCACAACGCAACGTATGTATGTACGACCTGTCAAAGCCAGTTCGTTGTAATTTGCCAATTTGGATTCACAGAGTTGCTGGGTTAGACTTGATGTGGTCCAGGTTTCCGCCGCTGTGTGCGGCTGAGTATGAAGCCTGGCGCGTTGATAAAGCAGCCCCGCCCAGTACTCCCAATCACCCCCCCCCCACCCCCCACCCCGCATGCTGATGCATCGATCCATGATCGCTGGCCTGTGGAGGAGCCCCGTCCGTGCTGCGCATTCCGCATTACCAGCCAGAAACTGGCACCGAATTAAACAAGTACACATCGCACATCGCACTCAGACAAATGAGGCAGAGGCATAGCACGCAACTAACAATACCATCGGTACCAGCTTTGGTGAATAATAACCAGCAGAATGTACTGATGTGTCCTCCTTTTCATTGATAAGCCTACGTGTTATTTCACAAATATATTTTTCATGGTCAGCTGCCTATCCACTACATCAGAGCCACGTGCAAGCATTTCTCACCACACCATATCCCATATAATGTGCGATGTGCAATACTATGAGAGTTCTGAGGGCTGAAATGTACATACGAATATAAACCTGAGTCTGCTCACAGAGTGGGTTCATCTCCACACACGGGCGCTGGTGTCCTCATCTTCCCACAGGGGCGCTGGTGTCCTCATCTCCCCACAGGGGCGTTGGTGTCCTCATCTCCCCACAGGGGCGTTGGTGTCCTCATCTCCCCACAGGGGCGTTGGTGTCCTCATCTCCCCACAGGGGCGCTGGTGTCCTCATCTCCCCACAAGGGTGTTGATTTCCCTGTGGGCCGCTGTGTAGTTTTAGATAAGTCAGTTCCTCATGAACCATACTTAGGTGGCAAGATGTTATCTATGGATTGCACCCAACTATTGGGGTGAAGACATATCCTAGATGCATTTGAAACACTCAAATTACACCTTATTAATTAAATTATATCGACAAAATGTTACTATGGTCTTTAAATTAAAAGGGTGCCTCTGAGATACATTCATACTACGATGTTGCGTATAACCGGAAGTACAACCGGAAGTACAATCGGAAGTACAACCGGAAGTACACCCAGAAGTAAATGACCCAGTCTGCCCGCGAGATGTTCATTCAGTCCGCGTCAACACGATACTGCCACTTCTGCAAAGTATTTATGCTTAGAACGAAAAAATAAAATTGTGCTCTCACACTGCTAATCTTGACCCACGTGTGGGTCAAATACTTGGAGACGCGACACGATACCATGTTTATGGGAACTTCGTGGAAGCCATTTCCTTTTTATTCCCCGGAAGACTAAAAAAGAATAATATGCACTGGCCTCATGATCTATGGTGGGATTAATCGTCAGTGAATGGCCACGGTAAAAACACAGAAGGCAACGTAATGCGTGCGGACAGCGCATGTGATACAGCCATTATTCCAGTCATGTAACATTCATGAGTGTTTGTTCCAATTCAGATTCTTTTTTCTTTGCTAAGCATTTTGGAATGCCAAGTAGGTGTCGGTATGACATAAAACAGAACAATGCCCGAGTGGATGTTGCTGAGTCATTAATGTGAATAGTTACTTGCAAGGGGCGGTGCACGCATGGGATATGGGGTTTACCGTTACACTGACATCGCATTAGGCGTAGATATGGGAAAGTGGTGATGTACTTCTAAAGTATGGTGGTGACGATGACATTTTAAGGTACTTGTCTGGTGATGCACTTCTAAAGTACTGTGGTGATGACAACATTTTAAAGTACTTAGTGATGTACTTCTAAAGTACGGTAGTGATGATGACATTTTAAAGTACTAAACTGGTGATGTACTTCTAAAGTATGGTGGTGACAATGACATTTTAAAGTAATTGACTGGTGATGCACTTCAAAAGTACTGTAGTGATGATGACATTTTAAAGTACTAAACTGGTGATGTACTTCTAAAGTATGGTGGTGACAATGACATTTTAAAGTAATTGACTGGTGATGCACTTCAAAAGTACTGTAGTGATGATGACATTTTAAAGTACTAAACTGGTGATGTACTTCTAAAGTATGGTGGTGACAATGACATTTTAAAGTAATTGACTGGTGATGCACTTCAAAAGTACTGTAGTGATGATGACATTTTAAAGTACTTAACTGGTGATGTACTTCTAAAGTACTGTAGTGATGATGACATTTTAAAGTAATTAACTGGTGATGCACTTCTAAAGTACTGTAGTGATGATGACATTTTAAAGTACTTAACTGGTGATGTACTTCTAAAGTACTGTGGTGACAATGACATTTTACAGTACTTGACTGATGATGCACGTCTAAAGTACTGTAGTGACGATGCCATTTTAAAGTGCTTAACTGGTGATGCACTTCTAAAGTACTGTAGTGATGATGACATTTTAAAGTATTTAACTGGTGATGTACTTAAAAAGTACTGTAGTGATGATGACATTTTAAAGTACTTAACTGGTGATGTACTTCTAAAGTACTGTGGTGACAATGACATTTTACAGTACTTGACTGATGATGCACGTCTAAAGTACTGTAGTGACGATGCCATTTTAAAGTGCTTAACTGGTGATGCACTTCTAAAGTACTGTAGTGATGATGACATTTTAAAGTATTTAACTGGTGATGTACTTATAAAGTACTGTAGTGATGATGACATTTTAAAGTACTTAACTGGTGATGCACTTCTAAAGTACTGTAGTGACAATGACATTTTAAAGTCCTTAACTGGTGATGTACTTCTAAAGTACTGTGGTGACAATGACATTTTACAGTACTTGACTGATGATGCACGTCTAAAGTACTGTAGTGACGATGCCATTTTAAAGTACTTAACTGGTGATGCACTTCTAAAGTACTGTAGTGACGATGCCATTTTAAAGTACTTAACTGGTGATGCACTTCTAAAGTACTGTATTGATGTTGACATTTTATAGTAATTAACTGGTGATGTACTTCTAAACTACTGTGGTGACGATGACATTTGAAAGTACTTGACTGGTGATGCACTTCTAAAGTACTGTAGTGACGATGCCATTTTAAAGTACTAAACTGGTGATGCACTTCTAAAATACTGTAGTGATGATGACATTTTAAAGTACTTAACTGGTGATGTACTTCTAAAGTACTGTATTGACGATGACATTTTAAAGTAATTAACTGGTGATGTACTTCTAAACTACTGTGGTGACGATGACATTTTAAAGTACATGACTGGTGATGCACTTCTAAATTACTGTATTGACAATGACATTTTAAAGTACTTAACTGGTGATGTACTTCTAAAGTACTGTATTGACGATGATATTTTAACTGGTGATCTACTTCTAAAGTACTATAGTGATGATGACATTTTAAAGTACTTCACTGGCGATGCACTTCTAAAGTACTGTGGTGATGATGACATTTTAAAGTACTTGACTGGTTATGCACTTCTAAAATACTGTAGTGATGATGATATTTTAAAGTACTTAACTGGTGATGCACTTCTAAAGTATTGTAGTGACAATGACATTTTAAAGTACTTAACTGGTGATGTACTTCTAGAGTACTGTGGTGACGATGACATTTTAAAGTACTTGACTGATGATTCACTTCTAAAGTACTGTACTGATGCTGACATTTTAAAGTACTTAACTGGTGATGTACTTCTAAATACGGTGGTGACGATGACCTTTTAAAGTACTTGACTGGTGATGCACTTCAAAAGTACTGTGGTGACGATGACATTTGAAAGAAATTAACTGGTGATGCACTTCTAAAGTACTGTAGTGAAGATTACATTTTAAAGTACTTAACTGGTGATGCACTTCTAAAGTACTGTGGTGATGATGACCTTTTAAAGTACTTAACTGGTGATGTACTCTAAAGTACTGTATTGACAATGACATTTTAAAGTACTTAACTGTTGATGTACCTCTAAAGTACTGTAGTAATGATGACATTTTAAAGTACTTGACTGGTGATGTACTTCTGAAATCCTGTGGTGACGATGACAGCTTAAAGTACTTGACTGGTAATGTACTTCTAAAGCACTGTCCTGCTGATGCACTTCTGACTACTGTAGTGATGATAACATTTTAAATTTCTTGTATTAGCTGATGATGCGCTTCTAAAGGTACTTGACTGATGATGCGCTTCTAAAGGTACTTCACTGATGATGCACTTCTAAAGTACTTTACTGATGACTACTTCTAAAGTGTTTATCAATGATGCACTTCTGAAGTACTTTTCTGATGATGTACTTATTAAGCACTTTACGTTATGAGGCATTTCTTATTTACTTTACTGATGATGAATTGTTCAGTACTTTTCTGATGATGCATTTTTATGGAATGTACTAGTGATGCGCTTTCACACACATTCCTGATGATGCACCTTTAATTACTTTACTGGTGATGTACTTTTAATAACTTTACTGATGATACACTTTTAAATTTTACTTTACTGATGATACACTTTGAATTTCACCAACAGAACCAATTAGTCACTAACCTGACTTTCTAAACATGATAATCTGCTTTGGTATAAATTGAGAACCATATTAATGAGATATATCTGACTTCCAAATGGACTAGAGAAATGAGAAATCCAGTTAAATGTTGAGTATAAATGGATGTATATTTATAAAGTGGGATTTATGTTCGCGTTCCTAAGGAAAACCAGCTCATAGTGCATATTTAAATGATTAAATGACAATAATTTCAATGTCACTGGTACATTTAAGTTATTATCTTATTCGATGGTGTCAGATCTGGGTAGCAGTGGACCTGGGGACCTGTAGACCTGGGTACCAGTGGACCTGGGGACCAGTAGACCTGGTGACAGTAGACCTGGGGACCAGTATAACTGGGGACCAGTAGACATGGGGACCAGTAGACCTGGGGACCAGTGGACCTGGGGACCAGTAGACCTGGGGACCAGTAGACCTGGGGACCAGTATGCATGGGGACCAGTAGTCCTGGGGACCAGTATACCTGGGGACCAGTAGAACTGGCCAGTTATTATGGTAGAACTGGGGACCAGTAGAACTGGGGACCAGTAGAACTGGGGACCAGTAGAACTGGGGACCAGTAGACCTGGGGACCAGTAGACCTGGGGACCAGTAGACCTGGGGACCAGTAGACCTGGGGACCAGTAGACCTGGGGACGCTGCGTGCAGCGTCTGTCGGACAGCACCTACCTCGCAGACCCACCGTGCACAACACGATCTGCTGTCTGTCGTGTACCTTTGGTACAAAAATGACTGTATCTCGATGTTACCCTACTGTAGATTAACTGTGGTGCATGCATGTGTAATCATACACTACAAATGCCGACATGCACACTGCACCCACTATCACATTGCGAAATAATTAATGACAAGAAGACAGTAGTGATTAAATACATTTGCTTAATATCTGATTCCCGCTTTAATACTTGAAACATACATGTGCTAATTAACTAAACATAATATGTGCTATTCTCTTTAGGTTTGTCGAATACGTATCTACGTGAATAGTGGTTTCAGTGCAAATGTATTATTAGGTGTGCTAATGGCTGCGGCAGAAGTTGCTGCTGTGAGATTTCTTGTTAGAAGTTTGTGTGCTAAGTTGTCCGGCCCTCTGACTTCCTCCCTCAGCCCCCCCCCCCCCACACACACACACCTCCTACCCGCCCTGTGTGGGCGACACTGCCCATCAATACGCCGAGTCCGCAAATGACGTTTGCGGTGTCGTTGATGGACAGTGCGCGCGGGGCGATTTGGGCGGTGTCCCTGATTACTGCCCAGTAATAGATGGCCGTGTATCACCACCCTCGCAGTAATGACCCCAACGACGGCTACAGCATGTTTCATACCACAGCCTCCCAGAAGAACTATTCATCATCATGGCCCGCCCCGTGTGAGGACTTCTCTGGCGGTCAGCCCGGGTCCTAGGGTACCAGGGCTGCGTGTACTCCCCCCCCCCCGCCCCACCCCACCCCTCCCAACCCACCCCATTCCACCCGCCCCACCCTAGCCTGCCCCACCCCGCCGCACCCCACCATACTGCCCCCCACCATACCCTGCCCCACACACCCCTGCCTGCCCTACTCCGCCACTCCATCCTGCCCTACTCCACCCTATCCCGCCCTGCCTCACCCCATTCCACCCCAGCCTTCTCCACCCCGCCATACTCCGGGCTCCAGCATATCCATACCCTCCTCCATCCCGCTCCAATCTTGCAACACCCAGTTCCCACCGCCTCGCCCTAACATGCCTCCCCCCCCCCCCCCCCCCCCACACACACATATTCTTATTCCCGCCTGTGCGTTTCTTGAATGCGGAGGCAGTCTGTCATGTCATTTGTAGACGAAGAGGAAGGCAGCCTCAGTGGCAGCACCTCCCGCGCACAATCACACCCACCCCAATAATACATGTACACCCGCTTCGTGAATTCCATTCCCTTTCCTTCACGGAAAACTGATCGCCCCCGGACGCGACCTTTGACCCGGGGGCAATTCACTTCCGGGGAAATGGATATGAGGAGAAAGGGTGCGACAATTGGCCTGGGGTCTCGGGTAGACGCGGCTACAAAGGCGCCGTGTGGGGATTTATGGCTGACGCGGGCGCAAATCAGCCGAGCACCGAGTCCGGGCGGCGCTGGGCCGGAGGGTTGGTTGGGCCGGGTCATGGCACGTGAGCCCGGCCCTGTCCCGACCATGTCACAGGGCGGGTTCTCGGGCCGGGAGGTGCGGTGACCCGGGCGGCGCCTTGGCTGTGCGACATGCGCTGGGTGGAGAGGCCCGGCCTTGTCGCCGTCTGCAGCCACTTAGCATTCACAGACCGCCGTTACAAAGGCCGAGTACCGACCACCGACAAGCCAGCCAGCCCCAACTACAACAAAAATACCATCATTTCTCTATCTTCGATTAAGCGAGCTCTGCGCAGGCGCGGTCACGCCCCCTGGTGACGGGTTGGTCTCTCGTCGGAAATGCGATCAGAACAAGGCAGACGCCCGCGATCAAAGCGCGCCGGACGCCGGCCCGTGGCCGTGACCGGCGCGTCCCGCCGGGACGCGCCAAAACAAACGGCGCCGCGCCGCGCGTCGCGCCACGCCCGCCAAGTTTCAATTTTCGAATAATTCGCTGCGATTCGGATGTGGGATTTGATTCATTGCGCACGCGTCGTGCCGCTGAAGCCGGTCGCCGAGGCCGGTCGCCGGTCGCCAAGGGATCGGTGTGCGGGTAACTCAATCGTCGAGCAAACCCACTGCCACCCTCCCCGCGTGCCGGCCGCGCGACCGACGGAGAAATGCGCGCGCGCAATTTGCTATGATTTTATGAGCGCTGGGTCCCGCGGGGTGGGGGGCGCCTCCAATTGGGCCGTGTGAGTTAACCGCTAGGGGGCGGGGCGGGCGTGATTCGGCCCGTGTACATTTTCACGCGCGCAGCTAATATAATATCTGATAACGAGGCGTACCGCCCTGCGCCCGGCCCTTGCTTTGTCTTGCGCCACACCATTTCACGTCGGTGCCTCGCCACACTCACTCCAAACCAGCGGTTTGCAGAGTTCAGAGAGAACAATCAGGAGCCCTAAAACCAAATCCGCCATGTTTAATTTCTCCACCAACTACTGTGTGTGTAAAGTAGCATATATCGGTATTTACACCATCACCAACACACATACCACCATATGACCAACACCCCATAGCAACACCACCAAGCCCCACCACCATGCCACCACTACCGACATATCACATTGTTCATGGCAACACTACCGACATATCAGTTATCACCCTGCCCATCCCAACACTACCGAATATCGCACATATATGGCACTGTCCATGCGAACCCTACCGAATATCGCACCTCCCATGCCAATACTACCATCTCATACTACTCCAACACCACCAAGACCCCCCCCCCCCCCCCACCATCATCTAATATGCCAAACACCTAGAAAGCACCAAGGTTACGACAGGCAGTCACCACCGATATTCCCAATATTAACACACCGCCATGTCGTACACTACAAACATCTCCCGCCCCTCTGGCTCCACCGGTAAGACTACGCCAACCACCATGCTCTGCCTACCGGACACCTGTCAACCAGGGAGACTACATCTCACCGCAATGACAGTCCGACGGCGTTACCATCTCACGAACTCCCGTTACCATCTCATGCACTCCTGTTACCATCTCACGCACTCCCATTACCATCTCACGCACTCCCGTTACCATCTCAGGCACTCCCGTTACCATCTCACGCACTCCCGTTACCATCTCACGCACT
The DNA here is from genome assembly GCA_030323885.1 of Branchipolynoe longqiensis. Taxonomy (NCBI): domain Eukaryota; kingdom Metazoa; phylum Annelida; class Polychaeta; order Phyllodocida; family Polynoidae; genus Branchipolynoe; species Branchipolynoe longqiensis. The sequence goes on along the minus strand of CM059190.1, from coordinate 55,069,878 downwards.
CCAGTTACAAACACCCCCAAACCATGGCCAACACCCTACGTCATCAGCGCACAACTATCACCTCCACAGTCACCATCCCCACAGCCACCACCCCACGGCCATCCCACCCCTACAGGACCATGACGTAGCCACCACCTCCATAAGTTTCCCTCGCACCCTACAGCCACCCTCACAACACCACCACATAATCACCAACACCTACATGAACATACCACCACCCGATCCCCCATAACCACCCTCACAACACCACCACATAATCATCACCACCTACATGCACATACCACCACCTCAACCCCCATAACCACACTCACAACACCACCACATAATCATCACCACCTACATGAACATACCACCACCCGAACCCCCATAACCACCCTCACAACACCACCACATAATCATCACCACTTACATGAACATACCACCACTCCAACCCCCATAACCACCCTCACAACACCACCACATAATCATCACCACCTACATACACACACCACCACCCAACCCCCATAACCACCCTCACAACACCACCACATAATCATCACCACCTACATGCACATACCAACACTCCAACCCCCATAACCACCCTCACAACACCACCACATAATCATCACCACCTACATGAATATACCACCACCCAACCCCCATAACCACCATCACAACACCACCACATAATCATCACCACCTACATGAACATACCACCACCCAAACCCCCATAACCACCCTCACAACACCACCACATAATCATCACCACCTACATGCACATACCACCACCTCAACCCCCATAACCACCCTCACAACACCACCACATAATCATCACCACCTACATGAACATACCACCACCCGAACCCCCATAACCACCCTCACAACACCACCACATAATCATCACCACTTACATGAACATACCACCACTCCAACCCCCATAACCACCCTCACAACACCACCACATAATCATCACCACTTACATGCACATACCACCACCTCAACCCCCATAACCACCCTCACAACACCACCACATAATCATCACCACTTACATGCACATACCAACACTCCAACCCCCATAACCACCCTCACAACACCACCACATAATCATCACCACTTACATGAACATACCACCACTCCAACCCCCATAACCACCCTCACAACACCACCACATAATCATCACCACTTACATGCACATACCACCACCTCAACCCCCATAACCACCCTCACAACACCACCACATAATCATCACCACCTACATGAACATACCACCACCCGAACCCCCATAACCACCCTCACAATACCACCACATAATCATCACCACCTAAATACAGATACCACCACCCAACCCCCATAACCACCCTCACAACACCACCACATAATCATCACCACTTACATACACATACCACCACCCGAACCCCCATAACCACCCTCACAACACCACCACATAATCATCACCACTTACATGCACAAACCACCACCCAACCCCCATAACCACCCTCACAACACCACCACATAATCATCACCACCTACATACAGATACCACCACCCAACCCCCATAGCCATCCTCACAACACCACCACATAATCATCACCACTTACATGAACATACCACCACTCCAACCCCCATAACCACCCTCACAACACCACCACATAATCATCACCATTTACATGCACATACCACCACCCAACCCCCATAACCACCCTCACAACACCACCACATAATCATCACCACCTACATACACATACCACCACCCAACCCCCATAGCCATCCTCCCAACACCACCACATAATCATCACCACCTACATGGACATACCACCACTCCAACCCCCATAACCACCCTCACAACACCACCACATAATCATCACCACCTACATACACATACCACCACCCAAACCCCCATAACCACCCTCACAACACCACCACATAATCATCACCACCTACATGCACATACCACCACCCAACCCCCATAACCACCCTCACAACACCACCACATAATCATAACCACTTACATGCACATACCTCCACCTGAACCCCACAACCACCCTCACAACACCACCACATAATCATCACCACCTACATGAACATACCACCACCCGAACCCCCATAACCACCCTCACAACACCACCACATAATCATCACCACCTACATACAGATACCACCATCCAACCCCCATACCCAACCCCCACAACACCACCACATAATCATCACCACTAACATGCACATACCACCACTCTAACCTCCATAGCCACCCTCACAACATCACCACATAATCATCACCACTTACATACCCATACCTCCACCCGAACCCCCATAACCACCCTCACAACACCACCACATAATCATCACCACCTACATGCACATACCACCACCCGAACCCCCATAACCACCCTCACAACACCACCACATAATCATCACCACCTACATACAGATACCACCGTCCAACCCCCATACCCAACCCCCACAACACCACCACATAATCATCACCACTAACATGCACATACCACCACTCTAACCTCCATAGCCACCCTCACAACATCACCACATAATCATCACCACAACACCACCACATAATCATCACCACCTACATGCACATACCACCACCTCAACCCCCATAACCACCCTCACAACACCACCACATGACCATCACCACCTCCATGAACATACCACCACTCCAACCCCCATAGCCACCCTCACAACACCACCACATAATAATCACCACTTACATGCACATACCACCACTCCAACCCCCATAACCACCTCCAACACCCCACATAATCATCACTTTTTTTTGTTAACCACCCTCACACCCACCACATAATCATCACCACCTACATACACATACCACCACCCGAACCCCCATAACCACCCTCACAACACCACCACATAATCACCACCACCTACATGCACATACCACCACTCCAACCCCCATAACCACCCTCACAACACCACCACATAATCACCACCACTTACATACACATACCACCACCCGAACCCCCATAACCACCCTCACAACACCACCACATAATCATCACCACCTACATACAGATACCACCGCCCAACCCCCATACCCAACCCCCACATCCACGCCTACAATACCATCACTACCACATACATACATCTGCTACTACTAGTACTACCACCCAACCCCCACATCCACGCCTATCACCCCCACCATTCACCGCACTGCAACACCACCATCCCATGCACACCCGAACACCACACACATATGAAGACAAAGTCCACCCGCCATCAAACCAGCAGACTTCACCAGCCCCGCTCTTAATCCAATCACACGATCGGCGCACAAATAAGATCAGTCCGGGCGCGGTGCCTGCAGCGGCGGTGTCGTGTCGGATTACTGACGAGCCCGACTCAGATCGTCAGACAGTCGCCATGACGGGCGTGAATTTAAACGACGTTAGAGGCGCCAAAAGGCGTGTTTGAGCGGCCGGTAATCTCATCCCGGACAATGTCCTATGTCACACTTATTGTGTTTCCGGTCCCCCCGCATCGAACTTGTCAGCGGCAGCATGGGTTTATCTGCTTTAGGAGATCATGATGTTTGTCGTGTCCGATTCAGATCATCCGTTATCAGATTCAGCGTGTGCGTAATGTGCGACTTGCGTCGGTCCGTTGTCAGGCGCGTCTACTGAGGGTGGGAAGTGCACTTATCAATTAGTCACCTTCAGTCATATTCCGGACAGACAATTGTGGGATGGTAGTGCAAGATTAATGCTGATGTCGCAGCGATTGTAGATACCTCATTATGGACTGCACTAAACATGCGGTGCACCGATCAAGTAAAGCAGGGCTGGACCTTAGATCGTTATTCTATGGTTCATCTGGGTAGAAAACACACATCTGGTTGGAAAGCACACACCTGGGTAGCAAATCTGGCTAGAAAACACAAATTTGGTTAGAAAACATATATCTGGTTAAGAAGCACACATCTGGTTACAAAGCCCACGTCTGGTTACAAAGCACACATCTGGTTAGGAAGTACACGTCTGGTTCGAAAACACACATCTGGTTACAAAGCACACGTCTGGTTACAACGCACATATCTGGTTAGGATATACACGTCTGTTTCGAAAACACCCATCTAGTTAGAGAGCACACATCTGGTTACAAAGCACACATCATGTTAGAAATCACTTAGTCCAAACTCCGTGCACTAAATCGTGCACTACACGTGTAGTGCACGCACGAATAAACCGCCAAACCTTCATGGCAACCATCGAGCTTCATCAACTAGCATGGCAGTCACCCGCCTGCTACCTACCATCAAGTAACTGTCCACGTGGAGCATGGGCACGTCCTCAGTCAGGTGCAGGCTGCACCAGGGTGTCGAGGCCAGGTAACTCCTCTGTGCGAGTAGAGATACCCTACTCCGCCACTCCAGGGTGTTTGTATGGGGCCCACATTCACACTGTAACAATGCACACAATAAGGTACGCTGACAACCACCGCCCCGCTGTGTGACGAGCGGGTGGCAGCGGTCGCTGTGTCGCAACTGGTAGTAGACAGGGCAGTGTACAGTGGCGGGAGATTAGGTCGGCAGCCGGCCTCAAGTATAACTGTATATTGGACACCCGTGTCCTGCTTTATATTGGCGCCCCTATGGTGTTCGGGGAGAACACGCCGAGGCCACACTTCTTCCTCTGTGGTTTGGACCCGGCCGCTGAATTCCCCCTGACAGTCGTGTTGTGGTGGAAATGGCAAATCTGGAGCGCCCAGTCACTTTGATGTAAGGGTCTGCAGGGATGCCGCCGCCCCCCCCCCCCCCCCCGGCTGTTGCGCTCTGCGGGGCTGACCGGGGTGTCCCGACGGACGGGCCCCGGGCTCCCCGGCGCGCCGCCGGGCCCTACCGGCCGTCGGCTCGCCCGGCCCCCAGATAGGAGCACCTCCGGGCCGGTGGCGAGGCTGGTGGGGGCGTCTGTGATCTATGTGCTCCAGGGGCTGATGGTACACGTGTTTAGCGGGGCTTAATACGGCGGGGCGGGCAGATAAGAGTGCGGGGATTAAATCTACAGCGCACCTCTCTGGATGTGACGTGGTGAGGCACCACACATGGGGCACTACACTCACATTCTCACCTACACTTATGCAACACGCAGAAAGTCCATGTAGTACTGCACTTATAGACCCCCCCCCCCCCCCATACACGTTCTCACCTACACTTATACAACACGCAGAAGGTACATGTAGTACTGCACTTATAAACACCTCCCAAACACGTTCTCACCTAGACTTATACAACACACAGAACCTACATGTATTACTGCACTTATAATTCCCCCATACACGTTCTCACCTACACTTATACAGCATACAGAACCTACATGTATTACTGCAATTATAGACCTCCTATACACGTTCTCACCTACACTTATACAACATACATAACCTAAATGTAGTACTGCACTTATTGACCCCCACAACACGTTCTCACCTACCCTTATACAGCATACAGAACTACATGTAGTACTACTAGTAGTGCACTTATAAACCCTCCCATACACTTATACAGCACACATAACATAGATGTAGTTCTGCACTTATCGACCTGCCATATACGTTCTCACCTACACTTATACAGCACATAGAAAGTCCATGTAGTACTGCACTTATAGACCCCCCCCCATACACGTTCTCACCTACACTTATGCAGCATAAAGAACCTAAATGTAATACTGCACTTATAGACCTCCCCCTCCCCATATGCGTTCTCACCTACACCATACAACACACGGGGCCAACATGTAGTACTGCACTCATAGTCATTGTCCCCCCTCCTATACGCGTTCTCTCCTACACTTATACAACACATAGAACGTACATGTAATACTGCACTTATAGACCCCCACAATACATGTTCTCACCTATACTTATACCGCATGCAGAACTACATGTAGAACTGCACTTATAGACCCCCACCATACATGTTCTCACCTACACTTATACAGCAAACAGAACTACATGTAGTACTGCACTTATAGACCCCCACCATACATGTTCTCACCTACACTTATACCGCATACAGAACTACATGTAGTACTGCACTTATAGACCCCCACCATACATGTTCTCACCTACACTTATACCGCATACAGAACTACATGTAGTACTGCACTTATAGACCCCCACCATACATGTTCTCACCTACACTTATACCGCATACAGAACTACATGTAGTACTGCACTTATAGACCCCCACCATACACGTTCTCACCTACACTTATACCGCATACAGAACTACATGTAGTACTGCACTTATAGACCCCCACCATACACGTTCTCACCTACACTTATAGGTTTTTTCCCATACATAACTATGTGTACTGCACTTATGACCCCCACCATACATGTTCTCACCTACACTTATACCGCATACAGAACTACATGTAGTACTGCACTTATAGACCCCCACCATACATGTTCTCACCTACACTTATACAGCAAACAGAACTACATGTAGTACTGCACTTATAGACCCCCAACATACATGTTCTCACCTACACTTATACCGCATACAGAACTACATGTAGTACTGCACTTATAGACCCCCAACATACACGTTCTCACCTACACTTATACAGCATACAGAACTACATGTAGTACTGCACTTATAGACCCCCAACATACACGTTCTCACCTACACTTATACAGCAAACATAACTACATGTAGTACTGCACTTATAGACCCCCCAATACAGTTCTCACTATACTTATACCGCATACAGAACTACATGTAGTACTGCACTTATAGACCCCCACCATACATGTTCTCACCTACACTTATACGCATACAGAACTACATGTAGTACTGCACTTATAGACCCCCACCATACATGTTCTCACCTACACTTATACAGCATACAGAACTACATGTAGTACTGCACTTATATACCCCCCAACATACACGTTCTCACCTACACTTATACTGCATACAGAACTACATGTAGTATTGCACTTATAGACCCCCAACATACACGTTCTCACCTACACTTATACAGCATACAGAACTACATGTAGTACTGCACTTATAGACCCCCACCATACATGTTCTCACCTACACTTATACCGCATACAGAACTACATGTAGTACTGCACTTATAGACCCCCACCATACATGTTCTCACCTACACTTATACCGCATACAGAACTACATGTAGTACTGCACTTATAGACCCCACCATACATGTTCTCACCTACACTTATACAGATCAGAACTATGTAGTACTGCACTTATAGACCCCCACCATACATGTTCTCACCTACACTTATACAGCATACAGAACTACATGTAGTACTGCACTTATATACCCCCCAACATACACGTTCTCACCTACACTTATACTGCATACAGAACTACATGTAGTATGACTTATAGACCCCCAACATACATGTTCTCACCTACACTTATACAGCATACAGAACTACATGTAGTACTGCACTTATAGACCCCCAACATACACGTTCTCACCTACACTTATACCGCATACAGAACTACATGTAGTACTGCACTTATAGACCCCCACCATACATGTTCTCACCTACACTTATACAGCATACAGAACTACATGTAGTACTGCACTATAGTTATAGACTCACCTACACCATACAACACATAGGGCATACATGTAGTACTGCACTCACCCCCCCCCCCCCTTATATACACGTTCTCACATACACACACTTATCCAACACACACATGTGCTGTCCTTTCTGTCATATGTTTGACGTCCAATAGCCGATGATAAAAATCAATGTACTCTAGATGCATAGTTAAATAAAACAAACTTTCCTTTTTATACAACACACATGGCGTACATGTAGTAGTGCACACCCACACCCCTTCTGACCACACCTAGACATGTACCCAACACAGATGACTTACATATAATAGTGTACTCATATATCCCCCCCCCCCCCCACACACACACACACGTTCTAACCTACACATTTACACACAGGACATACCTCTAGTTTGAACAGTCCCCTCTTCCTGTTCTCACAACCGCGCACATTTACTCACCCCCACCAAGATTCCAAGATTATACATTTACACACAGGGCACCCCTAGTACTGCTTCCACCTCGCCCTTCATTACGCAATCCTTCCACGTGCTCGTCTGATAAGGCCGAGAGCATGAGGATGTCAGAGAACACCAAGGGACCCTGTCCCAAACCTAGGCAGCTGCCACAAACACCCAGGGCAACGTGTTTCCTGAAACCACGTAGCTGCCCTCAGTGTTGCTGGAAGGCGCCAACCTATTTGGTTACATAACATCATACGACTATTATATGTTTATTAATATGTATCAATGATACAATTGCATATTCTTGTACATGTAATGTCCGTAATGACAACTAAAACAAGCTAAATCAATAAAGCTATTGTAAGCGCACTACATATGTAAATCAAAAAGTACAAATCAGCATGGCTATAAACATTTCACAGTTACTTTGATTTGTAGCACTGCTGGTGGCACTGCTAAGAACACATAGGGGAATCAACTAGATTAAGAAACACCGCATCATTACAAGATGACACTAGCCACCTTACAAGAGCTGCACTGAACAACTGGTAGCCAACAAGCTGCCCACACACACCGCCACACACGCCCACCCCGAGTAGGGTGTAAGCGTGACGTGTGTGTATGGGGGGAGGTGCTCGTGGGGGGGGGGGGATCAATAGGGAATTTGAGTGATTGATTCGCATGTCCTAATCAGGGGATGACTGCGGCGAAGTGGGGGATGGGGAGGTGTGTGTGTGTGATCTCTGACTGCAACCACCGGGCATGCAGGGATGGAGGCTTGCATTAATAACATCTGCCTCCACATACCCACGCAGTAGAACGCCGTCTTATTACACGTGTTTGTCTTAATTAGTATGGCATTACGCACGTTGGCTGGTTATCGGCAGGGGCGAGCAGTGTGGCGTTCCTACACAGCAGCGGTGGGACACTAAACAAGTGTGCGGACGTCAGCACGTGGCACGTGTTAGTACACACCACTGCCACCAGGTGCAGTGCGTAACAGTGCTGCACGGGGTGATCACTGTGACCCGGCGTGCTTCACTAACACTCCGCTCCCACACACCGTCGTGGTATAACGCTCTCTATATACCACGCACCAGGATGCCGGCCACGTCGCCTGAGTGACCGACTAAGAACACGCGTCACAACACGACAGTGTGTTCATGTCCTCGATTTGACCAAATTCAGACGGAAGCGCGTTAGTAAAGGGCGGCCCTGGTACATAGGCCCGGCCGACCAGAGAACAAGCCCCGGCCATTAGTCGGGCTGGTGGCGGCCCCTGGTGGCGGCCCCTGGTGCGGCTGGGATTATTGACTTGTTTTATCCGACGTCCCCCACGTCATAACGTAAGCATTATGCCCTGTTTGAGGCGGTTAATTCAGCCTACCTCAGGGACGTAGTAAATGCGGGCTTAATTAGGGCCCGGCCCGGTCGCGTTGTACAAGCAGTTCAACACCGGCAAACAAGGAAACGACGAAATGATTTACAGACATGTCACATCATCACGGACCGGCGCCCTCTGACTAGTGCGTTATGCAATAATTGGAAGTTCATAATAAATTATAAAACAAAACACAATAAATCTACTATTGATGTGGGTAAACACAGGAAGGTGCACAGCTTTTTGGTTAATACAATCGTACAAGTATTACGTGTTTATTACTATATATATAAATAAACAACGGCGTGTTCTAGGACAGTGGATAAGTAAGCGCACTACATATATCAATCAAAAAGTACAAATCACCATGCTTATAAACATTGCTCAGTTACTTTGATTTGTAGCATTGCTGGTGGTCTTGTTAAGAAAACATAGGGGACCAACTTTATTTGAGTACAGAACCCTGCTGCCAAGAAAATGGGGTTTTGTTGACCATTGGAACTGAGAACTGATTCCAAGTGTCATAAATGATTGAACCCACGTGTTTTTACACATCAATTATTTCTTCCATCTCATTGTCATCATTCTGAACGGCTTAGCATTATGGAGGGATATATAGTAAAATAGCTGTTAAATAATAGAATGAGTATCTCTGCTGGTATGCAGGTATTGCAATACCTCAGGGAGTTTGATGCCCCTGCCCTGCAGAGTTGTAAACCACTGCCTTGTGGTACAGGTTCTTGATAGAAGCGAAGGCTAAGGGAGCAAACCCTGAACAGAAAACCATGTCACTGTGGCAGCATCAAGGGCAGTTGATGTATGGAACTCCCAACATCTCCCGAACAGCCACTGCAGGGACAAATAGTTTTGTGCCTGTCTGGAAATGTTCTTGCCGATGTGAAACCTCTATTTGCTCCCTGAGAGAGTGCCGCTGGTAACTTGCAAATGCCAGCAGCAATTGTACACTTTTACAGGCAGCTTTCATGAAATGAAAGCAGTCTTTGTCACATCACGACCGACAGCATGATGATGATGATGATGATCTCTGCCACACATACAACCTTCGCAATACACACATAAAGAACCAATGCCCACACAATGATGGATGATAGGCATTTTTAATACCACGTCTGGGGTAACATGAATGTCTATTAGGATAAGAACCATGATTAGACAATGCCTGCATTCAGTCTTTCACAACGACTGAAAACACTGCCGGTCACAAAGTAACGGCACCTGACCACACTCAATGACTTTTGCATGATTATTTGCACCCGACAAGCACTAGCTCCGAGGCAATATCTCATGGAGGATTAAAGCTGCATTGACTTTCTGATTTGTGTAGACACATTTATTAGGCTGACTGCATGACTTCTGAGCGACCATACTCTAGCTTAAATCGACCTTTGTTATAAATGGTTAACTTTCTAGACATTTGAAGTTAAGACATAAGCAAATTAACTTCGGGAATTACGCCACAATTTTGACAGCATCGGTTTCAGCCCTAACGGGTTCTGTTAAATTGACTTAGCATGCCCTTTTAATGGAGCACATGTTTAATAAGTGCCGATTATTTCAATTCAATATGTAGCATTATATATAGATAGGTACTTTGGTTTAGTAAATTAGATGTTTTCCTCAGACTGCGACTCTAAGCCCTTTTCTCAGCCCCCGTGTCTCTGGCCCAAGGCCAGTTTGGTGAGGAGGTTCAGTGCACCTGATGCATGCAGCCTGTCTAAGTACCGCTGTATCCCAACACCCCTTGTTACCCTCTTTCCTTTTCCACACCATACCATCACCACACCATCACCACCCCATCACCACACCATCACCACACCAGATCATCACCACACCATCACCACACCATCACCACACCATCACCAAACCATCACCACACCATCACCACACCATCATCACGCCATCACCACACCACATTATCACCACACCATCACCACACCATCACCAAACCATCACCACCCCATCACCACACCATCACCACACCACATCATCAACACACCATCACCACACCATCACCACACCATCACTACACCATCACCACACCATCACCACACCATCACCAAACCATCGCCACACTATCACCACACCATGACCACCCCATGACCACCCCATGACCACACCATCACCACATCATCACCACAGCATCACCACACCATCACCACACCATTATCACCCCATCACCACATCATCACCACACCATCACCACACCATCACCACACCATCACCACACCATCACTGGTCGTTGAGGAAGCCATCAGTCATCCCCTGACTCACGGAACTGAGGAAGTCTGGGACACATCCACAATAACTGTACGCAGAGATTCAAGACCAGTTTGAAGACCACTTCTCCATGTATACCGATGGTTCGAAAGCCCTAAGCCGGGCAGCTGCCTCGGGAGTTTGCCAGGGCAAGAAATTTGGCGTTTGCATGCCCGGTCAGAGCTAGATTTTTACGGCAGAAGCCAGAGCACTACTTCTCGCATTGGAAGTCATTGAACTATCCAACTACACTAAATATGTGATATACAGGGATTCGTTTTCCTGCCTGCAAGCTGTTGCTGGGCTAAAAACGGACCACCCTTTCATGGCAAAGGTCATTTACAAAATGAACCAGCTAGCAACAGATGGATATGATATCCACTTGTGTTGGGTGCCTGGCCATGCTGGCATCCAGGGAAACGAACGAGCTGATCGGGCTGCGAAGGAGGCTCTGAACTATGATGTTGAGCCGTGTCTGATACCCCACTCTGATCTGAAACCATTAATAGCCACCCACATCAAATACAAATGGCAACATGAGTGGGATGAAAACATTAATAAACTTAAAGAAATTGAACCGTCTGTGGGAAAACCACCACATTCTCATGTAGGGGGTCGGCGGGACCAAGTGGTCCTTAGCCGCTGCCGTATTGGCCACTCGTGGCTAACACATATTTTCCTGCTCAAGGGGGACCCTCCCCCTGAATGTATTGGATGTCAGTCCCCACTGACAGTCAAGCACATTTTACTAAACTGTGTTAATTTTATGGCACTGTGTCAACAATTTTACACTGCAAACAGCATGCATGACCTTTTTACTAAAGTTAAACAAGAAGACATTTTAGCCTTTTTGAGGGCAACTGGTGTGTACCACCTCATATAGTTCATTAAAACAATTTTTATTAATTAATTCTTTCATCTATTTTATTTAATTATATGATTTTGGGCTTTTAAAAATTAATAAGTGGCTATTGACACCTAACTGATTCTATGCTTTTACATTATATGTAAAGGCGATGGTTGAATAAAAACCAAACAATTCTCGCCGTGAATATGGCCTATGCTGCCGACACAGCGTAAATAAACCACCAATCAATCAATCAAACCACAGCATCGCCATACCATTATCACACCATCACCAAACCATCACCACACCAACACCAAACGATCACCACACCATCACCACACCATCACCACACCATCACCACACCATCACCAAACCATCACCACACCATCACCACACCATCACCACACCATCACCAAACCATCACCACACCATCACCACACCATCACCACACCATCACCAAACCATCACCACACCATCACCACACCATCACCACACCAGATCATCACCACACCATCACCACACCATCACCACACCATCACTATATCATTATCACACCATCACCACATCATCACCACACCATCGCCATACCATCACCACACCATCACCATACCATTATCACATCATCACCACACCATCACCACACCATCACAACACCACATCATCACCACATCATCACCACACCATCACCACACCATCACCACACCATCACCACACCATCACCACCCCATCACCACCCCATCACCATACCATCACCACACCACATCATCACCACACCATCACCACACCTTCACCACACCATTATCACACCATCACCACACCATCACCACACCATCACCAAACCATCACCACACCAACACCAAACCATCACTACACCATCACCACACCATCACCACACCACCACAACACCATCACCACACCATCACCACACCACATCATCACCACACCATCGCCATACTATCACCACACTATCACCACACCATCACCACACCACACCATCACCACACCATCACCACACCATCACCACCCCATCACCACACCATCACCACACCACATTATCACCACACCATCACCACACCATCACCACACCATCACCATACCATAACCACACCATCACCACACCATCACCATACCATCACCACGTCATCACCACACCACACCACACCATCACCACACCACATCATCACCACCCCATCACCACACCATCACCACACCATCACCACACCACATCATCACCACACCACCACCACACCATCACCACACCATCATCACACCATCATCACACCATCACCACACCACATCATCACCACACCATCACCACGCCATCACCACACCACATCATCACCACACCACCACCACACCAACACCAACCCCAACTCACATCACACCCACCCCACCCACCATCCCACCCCCACCACACCTTTGCGACATACACCAGTTCCGGCACAGCGCGCCCACCTTCCCTATTATCGCATACCTTCGTTTGATGTCGTAATTCCGGAAGTGACATCGCCCCCCGCCGTCCTTGACCCCCGCGCTAGACCCGTCTTTCCGAGGCGCCCCCTGCTGAGTTTCGGCTGCGGGAGGCAGATTTCCATGTTCATAATGAGCACTCACATGTTGTTAAAACACGAGTCATTAAGGAGGCTTCGCTAATGATCTGGGCAGTCTTCGGGGCCCGCGGACCGGTCTACTAACGCCAACACTAGTACTTAACTCGTAGTATTAATGTTTGTGCAGCCTGTCGAGCCGCTTATGTTTATATAGCATTAGCAGTTCATCATGTACTTGTACATATATATCCATTGAATTAAAAAAACAACAAAGAAGCACTCCAAAACCAGGATACAAAACACGTAAAAAGATGAAATGGAAGATACTGTGCCTGCTGTCTCCATAGCAGTCACCCCTGGTTAGGCACCTAATCATCGTACTGTTAGTATTTACACCCCGCTCCTATTGTTTCAAGTAACAGGAGAGACGGCCGCAGTCATGCCGGCCCGCCTGATATAACTGTCCGGGGACGGGCACTTCAAAGTGGCACCCCCTGTGCTTGGTTCACTAACTAGTGCCGCCATAGTTAAGTGTACCGTTAGGGGTCGCCACCTCCTTCTGCGTGTTACTTTCATGGTAGATTAATACAGGTGCACGGTCGTGAAGCACGCGTCACTCTGCTCTTTGTCTCCTGTCTGCCCGGGATGCCCGGCGCCGCTGTCTCTGCTCTTGTTCACCAGTTCAGTCTGTTACTTCTGCAACAGTAAGAACACGCCTCACCAGTCCGACTGGCGACCTCACGTGGTGGACATGCGCATAATGAGTGCCCACAAAGGACTCAAAGACACAATGTGAACAAACGTGAAAGTGGGTCAAGGAAGTCAGTTTAGCACATGTAAAGAATCCCAGTCACATCAACCAGGCTTCACACCAGCTCCTACCTGCAATAGAGCACATTACACATTCACACTTATAGTTGATAAAATGCATAAGTAGAAGCTCAAGGGGAATCTGGGCACAGTTCCTTGTTATGAAGATTTGATTATGCTTCCTAATGCTAAATGAAATAATCGCAGAATGTTGATGAAGCAGTCGACTTGATTTAAATTTCCACTACTCATTGTCATATCCCAATATTCAATAGTTCCAGGCTATGTGTGTAGCGACTAGTATCAATATTGCAAGTCGTTGGATTGACTAGACCGAGAATCACGAGTTCCAGGCAAGTATCAATTTTGAAAGTCGTCGGTTTGACTTGGCTGGGGATAGAACCCACGATTTGCTGTGTGAGAAGTGAGCACCTTACTCAGATGTGCATGCCGTCTGGTTATTGAGTCTGTGTTGTGCACAGTGGCTACTAATTGTATTATGTACTCGTGTGGGTTTATTTGTGTAATGTGTTAAATCATGCAGGCAAATGATCTTTTTTTATCACGTAGAGGGAACTGTCTTCACCAGATTAATTTGTTTCAAGTTAAAAAGAAGTGAAGTGTGGTAATATTAATATTCAATATTGAAATTCTCAATAATAAACAGACCAAACTTACATTGTTTAGAGAATTGAAAATAGGGGAGTGAGGCGCGAGGCTACCTGGTGCCATTACGGTCTGTAAATGGGTCACTCTGAATCTGGGCACCATACATTTGGTTTCACGTTACGGTGGTGGTCATTAATTATCTTTTTTTGTGTGTGAGCAAGTAAAGTAATTAGTGTTGCCTCTGCGTGTATGTTAGCAATACCATATGCATTTGTCATATCCCACACAATGTATCAAAGATGTGCTTGTATAATTTTGTGCTAAAGTGAAAATGTGAAAAAGTGCATTTAACCAATCTTTTTCCAACTTAAAAAAAACACTTTTCTCTTGTAAGATATAATATTTTTTGCTTAACTGTAACCAACACAATCTCCGTTTGATTTGTTGTGTATGTAAAAATGATGTTCCGAATGTGTATTTGATTTTCATGTTACCTGAGTGACTTTAGCTCAATGTGCATAAGATTAAAATCAAAAAGCGAAATAGTTTTTGTATTTCAACTGTGACATATGTAGACGGAAACATTCATATGAACATGGATTCTGCTATAGTATTATTTGCAATGTTTTCACCCTTGGTCTCCATGTCACACTTTGGTGCTCAGTTTCAGAAAAGGACCCACATACAAATAATCAGTATCGAAGGTTAGTGAATACTGAGTAGTTAGCTGATGTCTCCACTACAGGAATGGTAGGTGTCAGTTGACACATGACCCGAAGGTGGTGAGGCATCGGGTCACCCTCGCTTTCATGGCAGCGTCTGGGAGCAAATAAGACACAATGCCGAGGCCGGAACTCGAATCAACATTTTTGCCATTCCGAGCCCACCGATATCACTATTTAGTATTAGGATATCTAGGCTCTCTGACCCCTATCATTGAAGTTAGGTTCCAAGCAAATGTCATAAGCCGACCACAATGCCCGAACTGCCTCGGCAGTGATTCTCATTGCAAGAACAAACAACGCCTGTCTTAACCAAGGCCGGGTAGCAACGTCCTGTCCAGTTTCTACCCTGATTACCAAGTAGCAAACCTGCTGTACTACACAAGCAACATGCTTCTTGTTAACCGAATCTGCCATCTTAGATTTGCAGAACACACTAGAATAGATGTATCTTCATAACGAGAATGTTACTACCTATTTTCTTAGAAATATTAAATGAATATTACAAATGCAATGCTCTATTGATAGTACTGTCATTGACCCATCTTTTTCTGTAAATAGTATATGTATATGGGAGACAAAAGATAAAGGGGCTGTCACATTACAACGCATCTCACAAGCAGGTGGCGAACGGGTAAAATCACTTTTTTACTTTGAGATCCGTATGGATAACGTGCCTCCCAGCGAAAAACGCTTGAATTACGCTCAGGGTACATTCGCAGAACGCCAGTGAACATTATATATGTTATTCGATCGCCAGAACTACGTCTCATACATTGCATACGTCAAGACATGGTGGAGAAACGCTAAACATATAGTTGTTTGCAGTGAATTTGACTGAAAGCAGACAACCAAATAAAGATGCCCATGAAAGGATTAATAAAACATCCGATGGCAAGCATTGCCTGTGAAAGGTAATCATCACTCGGCGCCTGCCACATAACAAAGCACCCGCGGGGGTCACAGGGTGTGAAGTATCCCAACATCAAAGTGCACCCGATCCTACCTAAGTACCCGGCCTGCACCGGGCATCTGACGGCGCTGCTACGGGCCGTAACGCGCCTCGGCGCAGCAACAACCGCAGATCCCCGCACGCACTCTCCACCACATGCTCGTGTATAACTCACCGACTCGCTTTATCTGTATGGTTCTGGAAAAAATGGCGAACTAACTATTACCCGTAATGTGAATGACACTGCACGCAGTGCATGCAGTTCAACCAATGCTGGCTATACAGCCGGGTGCGACTGACTTAGCGGGTGTCGCTGCGTGCCAACTGCCAGCTGGTGATGGATAATACTACTGGAGACTTGGAGAAAATGCGAGTGATGGTGCTTTGTGGTGCGCATTAGGCGGCGCGCTCTGGTGTCAAAGTGCTCGCCGGGTACCGGCGCAGTTATGAGGCCGGCCCAACGCGCCGTGACAGTTTACATTGTCACAATGTCACTTCCCACCCTTCCTATTCACAGTCATCTTAGTAGCTAAGCCCACAAGAAACACAAGAACCGGCAGGGAAGAAGTACTGACGTAGCTACTTACACATGGGTGTTAGCTCAGGTATATAACCCTCAGATGCACGTGGGTACTGACTCAGGTAAATATAACCCACCCATGCACATAGTTCTGACTCAGGTACATAACCCACACATGCACATGGGTGCTAGCTCAGGTATATAACCCTCAGATGCACGTGGGTACTGACTCAGGTAAATATAACCCACCCATGCACATAGTTCTGACTCAGGTACATAACCCACACATGCACATGGGTGCTAGTTCAGGTATATAACCCTCAGATGCACGTGGGTACTGACTCAGGTAAATATAATCCACCCATGCACATAGTTCTGACTCAGGTACATAACCCACACATGCACATGGGTGCTAGTTCAGGTATATAACCCACACATGCACATGGGTGCTAACTCAGGTGTACAACCAACACATGCACATGGATGCTAGTTCAGGTATATAACCCACACATGTGCATCGGTGCTAACTCAGGTGTATAACCCACACATGTACATGGGTGTTAGTTCAGGTATATAACCCACACATGTGTATCGGTGCTAACTCGGGTGTATATCCCACACATGGACATGGGTGTTAGTTCAGGTATATAACCCACACATGCAGACTGGATACAGACTCAAATATATAACCCACATGTGTACAATGGTGCTGACTCAGGTGTATAACCCACATATGTATATGGGTGCTGATTCAGGTATATAGCTCACACATGTACATGGGTACCGACTCAGGTAAATATAACCCACACATGCACATGGGTGCTACCTCAGGTATATAACCCACACATTTATATGGGTGCTCACTCAGGTGTATAACCCACATATGTTCATGGGTGCTGATTCAGGTGTATAACCCACACATGTACATGGGTACAGACTCAGGTAAATATAACCCACACATGCACATGGGCGCTAACTCAGGTGTATAACCCACACATGTATATGGGTTCTGACTCAGGTGTATAACCCACACATGTATATGGGTGCTAACTCAGGTGTATAACCCACACATGTACATGGGTGCTGACTCAGGTGTATAACCCACACATGCACATGGGTGCTAACTCAGGTGTATAACCGGAACATGTACATGGGTGCTGACTCAGGTGTATAACCCACACATGCACATGGGTGCTAACTCAGGTGTATAACCCACACATGTATATGGGTGCTAGTTCAGGTATATAACCCACACATGCACATGGGTGCTAACTCAGGTGTATAACGCACATATGTATATGGGTGCTGATTCAGGTGTATAACCCACATATGTATATGGGTGTTAACTCAGGTGTATTACCCACACATGTACTAGATGGGTTCTGACTCAGGTGTATATCCCACACATGTATATGGGTGCTAACTCAGGTGTATAACCCACACATGCACATGGGTGCTAACTCAGGTGTATAACCGGAACATGTACATGGGTGCTGACTCAGGTGTATAGCCCATACATGTATATGGGTGCTCACTCAGGTGTATAACCCACATATGTATATGGGTGCTGATTCAGGTGTATAACCCACAGATGTATATGGGTGCTGACTCAGGTGTATAACCCACACATGTATATATGTGCTGACTCAGGTGTATAGCCCACAGATGTATATAGGTGCTAACTCAGGTGGATAGCCCACACATGCATATGGGTGCTAACTCAGGTGTATAACACACATATGTTCATGGGTGCTGATTCAGGTGTATAAGCCACACATGTATATGGGTGTTAACTCAGGTGTATAACCCATACATGTACATGGGTGCTAACTCAGGTGTATAACCCACACATGCATATGGGTGCTAACTCAGGTGTATAACCCACACATGTATATGGGTGCTAACTCAGGTGTATAACCCACATATGTTCATGGGTGCTGATTCAGGTGTATAACCCACATATGTATATGGGTGCTGACTCAGGTGTATAACCCACACATGTATATGGGTGCTGACTCAGGTGCATAACCCACACATGTACATGGGTTCTAACTCAGGTGTATAACCCACAGATGTACATGGGTGATGCCTCCGGTGTATAACCCACACATCTACATGGGTGCTGACTCAGGTGTGTAACCCACACATGTATATGGGTGCTAACTCAGGTGTATAACCCACACATGTACATGGGTACCGACTCAGGTAAATATAACCCACACATGTACATGGGTGCTAACTCAGGTATGTAACCCAGACATGCACATTGGTGCTGACTCAGGTGTATAACCGACACATGTACATGGGTGATGCCTCAGGTATATAACCCACACATGTACATGGATGCTAACTAAGGTATATAACCCACACATGTACATGGGTGCTAAGTAAGGTATATAACCCACATATGCACGTTGACAGGAGACTGTCGCACGGTGCTCAGTCAGACCGAGCACGGTTGGATGTGTGAGATAGGTGTACAGTCAGTTAGCCCGGCGGCTGGTAAATAGCTGCCTTGTTTTGCACCACGTGGCGTGTACTAGATGGCGCTATAGGTTCCGGCAATGAACAAGGCGCACATCAATAATGGGCATTTCCGCATTCACCTCAGCCGCACATGGGGGCCTTGAGGGCTGCCATTAATAGTGTGATGACGGATCTGGTCCCCGCTCACAGGTCCGCCTCATGTCTACATTCCCCACAATCTGCCTCCTGTCTCAATGCCCTGCAGTCTGCACCCTGTCAACAGGCCCTGCAGTCTGCCTCCTGTATACATGCCTCACATTCCGCCTCCTGTCTACATGCCTCACAATCCGCCTCCTGTCTACATGCCTCACAATCCGCCTCCTGTCTACATGCCTCACATTCCGCCTCCTGTCTACATGCCTCACAATCCGCCTCCTGCAGTCAGCCTCCTGTCTACATGCCTCACAATCCACCTCCTGTCTACATGCCTCAGAGTCCAATTTCCTGTCTCCATGCCCTACAGTCTGCCTCCTGTCTACATGCCTCACATTCCGCCTCCTGTCTACATGCCCCACATTCCACTTCCTGTCTACATGCCCTGCAGTCAGCCTCCTGTATACATGCCTCACAATCCGCCTCCTGTCTACATGCCTCACAGTCCAATTTCCGGTCTACATGCCCTTCAGTCTGCCTCCTGTCTACATGCCCTGCAGTCAGCCTCCTGTCCACATGCCTCACAATCCGCATCCTGTCTATATGCCTCACATTCTGCCTCGTGTCTCCATGCCCTGCAGTCTGCCTACTGTCTACATGCCCCACAGTCAGCCTCCTGTCTACATGCCCCACAATCCGTCTCCTGTCTACATGCCACGCAGTCTGCCTCCTGTCTACATGCCTCACAATCTGCCTCCTGTGTACATGCCTCACAGTCTGCCTCCTGTCTACATGCCCCACAGTCTGCCTCCTGTGTACATGTCCCACAGTCAGCGTCCTGTCTACATGCCTCACAATCCGCCTCTGTCTACATGCCCTGCAGTCAGCCTCCCGTCTCCATGCCCTGCAGTCAGCCTCCTGTCCACATGCCTCACAATCCGCATCCTGTCTACATGCCTCACAATCCGCCTCCTGTCTACATGCCCTGCAGTCTGCCTCCTGTGTACATGCCTTACAATCTGCCTCCTGTCTACATGCCTCACAATCCGCCTCCTGTCTACATGGCCCAAAGTCAGCCTCCTGTCTCCATGCCCTGCAGTCTGCCTCCTGTCTCCATGCCCCACAACCAGCCTCCTGTCTACATGCCTCAAAGTCCACCTCCTGTCTACATGCCTCACAGTCCGCCTGTCTACATACCTCACAGTCCGCCTCCTGTCTACATGCCCTGCAGTCAGCCTCCTTTCTCCATGCCTCGCAATCAGCCTCCTGTCTACATGCCCTACTGTCTTCCTCCTGTCTACATGCCTCACAATCCCCCTCTGGTCTAGATGCCTCACAGTCCGCCTCCTGTCTACATGCCTCACAGTCCACCTCCTGTCAACATGCCTCACAGTCCACCTCCTGTCTACATGCCTCACAATCCGCCCACTGTCTACATGCCCCACAATCCACCTCCTGTCTACATGCCTCACAGTCTGCCTCCTGTCTACATGCCTCACAGTCCGTCTCTTGTCAACATGCTTCACAGTCCACCTCCTGTCTACATGCCTCACAGTCCACCTCCTGTCTACATGCCCTGCATCCTGCCTCCTGTCTACATGCCTCGCAATCAACCGCCGGTCTACATGCCAGGCAGTCTGCCTCCTTTCTACATGCCTCACAGTCTGCATCCGGTCTACATGCCCTGCAGTCTGTCTCCTGTCTACATGCCTCGCAATCAACCTCCTATTACATGCCCTTGCAGAGTTGTAAACCACTGCCTTGTGGTACAGGTTCTTGACAGAACCGAAGGCTAAGGGAGCAAAACCTAAACAGAAAACCATGTCACTGTGGCAGCATTAAGGGCGGTTGATGTATGGAACTCCCAACATCTCCCGACCAGCCACTGCAGGGACAAATAGTTTTGCGCCTGTCTTGACATGTTCTTGCCAGTGTGAAACCTCTATTTGCTCCCCGAGAGAATGCCGCTGGTAACTTGCAAAAGCCAACAGCACTTCAACACTTTTGCAGGCAGCTTTCATGAAATGAACCATCTACAAGAAAGGTGATCAAACAGACTGTGGGAATTATAGAGGAATCTCTCTTCTTTCCATAGCAGGCAAGATCTTCGCCAGGATCCTACTCAACAGACTATCTATTCAGATAACACCTGATGTAGTTCTGTGTCACAGTGTGGCTTCAGAGGTAACCGGAGCACCGTGGATATGATATTCTGTCTCCGACAGCTACAAGAAAAGTGCATTGAGCAGGACCAACCACTGTACATGGTATTTGTCAATTTCACTAAGGCATTTGATACAGTCGGGAGGACCAGGCTATGGCAGCTACTGAGGAAGTACGGATGCCCAGAGAAGTTCACAACTATGATCGAGGCTCTACATACAGGAACGATGGTGAACGTTAGTGCTGGAGGGGAAGTCTCGGAATCGTTCGGGGTTACCAATGGGGTCAAGCAAGGTTGTGTACTGGCCCCCACGCTCTTCTCCATCTTTCTATCAGCAATGCTTGATGAGGCTTTCCGAGACATGGGGGATGGCATCTATATACAGTCCAGACAGAGCACTGACCTATTCAATGTCGCACACTTCAGAGCGAAGACCAAAACTACTCAGATACTGGTGAGAGAGCTACTATTCGCAGATGACAATGCACTGGTTGCCCACTCTGCTGAAGAGATCCAGAAAATAGTGGACGCTTTCTCCGATGCATCAAAGAAGTTTGGCCTGAAGATTAACATCAAGAAGACGGAGGTGCTGTCCCAACCCAACTCTACAAGTACCCGAGAGGAGGAGATCATGGTTGTCGGAAACAAGCTGAACTCTGTTCCGGAATTCACCTATCTCGGAAGCACTATATCAAGTGATGGACGCATTGATGCTGAAATACAGAGGAGGATGGCCAAGGCTAGCGCATCTTTCGGCCGACTACGCCAGAGACTCTGGAACAACCACCATGTGTCCATTCAGGTCAAAGGTAAGATCTACCGTGCAATCGTGCTATCCACCCTACTATACGGAGCTGAGGCCTGGACAGTGTACATGCGACAGGTGAAAAAGCTGCATGCCTTCATGATGCGACATCTGCGTTCATTCATGAGGCTAACCTGGAAGGACAAAGTGAGAAATAAGGAAATACTCAAACGAATGGGGCTGCCCTCTATGGAAGATCTTCTGATCAAAAAGAATCTCCGGTGGACTGGACACCTCATGAGGATGTCATCAGACAGGTTACCAAAGCAGATTCTCTATTTTCAACTGTCTTCTGGTGACAGAAAGAGAGGGCGCCCTCATCTCCAGTTCAAGGATACCATCAAGAGAAACCTGAAGCTGAGAGACATTAAGACCGACTCATGGACCCAACTCTCACAGCAGAGAGCTAAATGGAGAGCGGCAGTCAAGTAATGAAAGGAGTCTTTGTCGCATCGCGACCGGCAGCATGATGATGATGATGATGATACATGCCCTGCAGTCTGCCTCCTGTCTATATCTCATGCAGTCAGCCTCCTGTCTACATGCCTTACAATCCGCCTCCTGTCTACATGCCTCACAGTCTGCCTGCTGTCTAAATGCACTGAAGTCTGCCTCCTGTCTGCATGTCTCACAATCAGCCTCCTGTCTACATGCCTCACAGTCCGCCTCCTTTCTACATTCCCTGCAGTCTGCCTCCTGTCTACATGCCTCCCAGTCTGCCTACTGTCTACATGCCCTGCAGTCTGCCTCCTGTCTACATGCTCCACAATCCGCCACCTGTCTACATGCCCTGCAGTCTACATCCTGTCTACATGCCTCACAATCCGCCTCCTGTCTACATGCCTCACAATCCGCCTCCTGTCTACATGCCCCACAATCAGCCTCTGTCTACATGCTCTAAGTCCACCTCCTGTCTACATGCCTCACAGTCTGCCTGTCTATGCCCCACATTCCGCCTCCTGTCGACATGCCCCACAGTCCGCCTACATGCCCCACAGTAAGCCTACTGTCTACATGTCCTTCAGTCCGCCTCCTGTCTACAAGCCCCACAGTCCACCTCCAGACCTCCAGTCTCCCCACATGACCCGCCATGCGGTCCAGATTGGCACCTTCTGATCCAACTCCCTTCCTCTTTTCTCATCATCCACATATTGCTACCCAAAGTAGGTGCTGACCCCATTTCGGAGCCACATATTCACATTAATTAAATACGGAGGGAGTCGTCTTCACTGGGTTGATTCTTTCTCGACTATCAAGAACAGAAGTGAAATATAACTGGAAGCCCGGCCATCAGAGCCCAAGATATACCACTTACTCTTCCCAGATGCACACTTACAACTGTCTGTCAGTTCATACCTGATGCCCCTCTCCAACAAACTCATCTGCAATATCTACTGTATCTCTCATAAGGCAGAAAGGGAAGACAAGTTATGCAAGATTGACAGTGAAGAAGTTGTGCTTTATTGGCATCAACTCCTGTTCACCTACTAGTGACCTATCACCCTGACCCCTTACCTTCTGTCCACACAAAGCCTCATTACTCTCTTTAGTATGTATATGAATCAGTGCCTACATCCCATTGAACTGGAATCCCATGGTTGTTGAACACAGTTCAGTTTGTATATGAAAGGTGGAGCATCAGACAGAGTGTCTGGGTTCCTGCCCAAGAGAAGAGTGTGTCCCACTCAAGAGTCAGGAGTAGAGTAGTATTCACTTCAAGAGTTCAGCCAGAAGTCTGTAGCAGCATATAGCTCAGAGTGTCTAGAATAATCAATATCAAATTGAGGCTTCTGTGGTCAGGTGGGGCAAAGGGGCACAGGTGACTGGGCCTCCCACAACCAGCCAATCAGGCACCCTCTACAGCCTGTGGGGGGCGACACCCCAATATGGGCAGCTGTCACTCAACCCCAGCTCTAGGTGGTGTCCATAATGTATGCAGAATGGCTGGTGTGCTTTCCCATCAGCCCTGTGGTAACAGGTAGTTGCAGACAGTTACAATAAATATATATATTAAAAATGTCCTTCTCCTCCACTTGCACCCTTACTGGTGCATAGAGGGAACATTACACCAACTGTCTCTTATATAGGAATATCTCGTCATAATCTCAGCCACTATGTATTAACATATATTTCACATAGCCTAATATGTCACACAGCGAGAGGGGCACCCATTGCTTTTCTATTACATAACCTTGGTCCCCACTCCGTCGCCCGAGGATAATAATGCACTCTGCCAATATGTAATTCCGAACCGAAAATCCATATATATTTACACCCGGAACAATCCTTTCATTTAGTGGCCTTGTTGCAGTATGGCAGTGGTTTGCTGGCCCCGTCCCACCAAGCCCCGCCCCGGCCCACCCCGGCCCGCCCCGGCCCGCCCCGTCCAGAGACTGCGCCCCATGTTGGCCGGCCAAGCTGCCCGCAGACATTGTCCCACGCCAGCCTGCGCTGCCTCGATACGCTTAACCCGGGCGCTCTTTTAACCACATTATGCCGCATCCATTTTTCACGGCGAGCGGCTCGGCGCGATGAGGCCGCCATAATCTAGCTGTCCACTTTATTTACGACACATATTTCGGGCCATGGCTCGCGGAGGAGGAGGCTGAGAACTGATCAACCCGGACATAAAGCGGCTGGCGAGATGCTCGGCCTGCTACGTGGCATTAACTCGGGATGAGCAGCTCTGAGTTAGTGCACAGTAATTGTTCGGAACGACAAGGTGCAGGGTGAGGCCAGTTACCAGCGGGTGGGGGTGAAAGAGATGCATTCGAACTGAAGCCATGGTAACAGTGAAGTCATGGTGGATGAACTGAGCGGGGACGTGGAGCACGACTGGTTCATATTGCATGTACGATGTGTGTAAGAAGGGCTGTTTTCTTTGGGTAATCTTTGGGTAATGTTTGGTAAATATTCTATTTCTCAGAATGCATCATTCGTAAGCACCAAGGCAATGGTGTTTCAACCAGTCTGTGGTTACAGTTCTTGATAATGAATGTTAGTAATGAGATGGTGCATGAAAATGGGGACAGTGTTGGGTTTTGTATTAGTTGCTTTCATCTATTAAAAGTACATAATCTGGAAATTGTTTACTTTATATACTCTAGACTGGTGATAATACAGCAGAGCTAATATGGATGGCATAATTAAAATAGGTGCACATGTCATTATTGAACTTGAAATTCCTGGGAGAACGGGTACAGCCACTGGGCAGACGTTTTAATGGTTAAGTACATTAGCAGTCCTTGGGGTGTTACAAATTGGTCGGACATGGGAGAGATAGAGAGGAACAGAGAGGGTTTGGGTGTGCTTGGGGAAGTGCGCAGAGGAGGGCACGATCTGGGTGGGGGGCGGGCATGGGAGGAGTAGAGGGAGCCAGTGGTCGGCTTCGTTATTCTGTGTTTTGAAGGGCCTTTCCAGTGAGATGTAGGCTGAATGACCCCTTGAAACCCAACTATGTTCGAGTCCCTCCTCTGCCCTGAGAGTGGAGCTCATTCCACATCCTGTTTCCTCTGTGGATAGGTTGTTGTTGTTGTTGAAGATTTATACTGCCTATCATGGATAAGTCTGAATAGGCTTGTTTTCACCATTATACAGTTTGTCGATAGAAAGCCCGAGCCTACACTTTTACCGACCCAAGGGATTTTTAACCTCCCACACTACATAGACATGGTATGAGAGCAACCAGCCTTTGATGTCGCTGTCAGTTATACACAGCGGTGGAAATCCAAATTGGCAGAGATGGGGGCACGGGGAATCGAACCACCGACCTTCAGATTAGGAGTCCGACCTAGAAAAAAGTCAGACACTCTAACCACTCCGCCACAGAGAACACCAGATAGGTACTTTGGTTAGACTGCTTGCGTTTAGTCTTGGCACATGGAGGAGGACACCATCACTGATTCTGGTCGGTCTTACCATGTGATCAATATAGAATGGATCTTTGGCACTCTTATACATGAGCAGTAGAAGATGGAAATCTCTCCTGGTGCTCATCCAGCTCATGCATGCTCAGTATTATTCCCTTGTAGACAATCCGGAGAGCTCTATTTTGGATCCTTTATAATTTGTCTGCCTGGTTTTTATTCCGCAGGCAATGTACTATATCAGTGTTATCAATAGTCAGAATAATCAATAATAGAGCAATAGTGTTGTGTTCTCAATGATATCATCTTTTATTTGTCTAAAGATAGTAAGTTTCATGGAATGTGATTGGGCTCGTGCGGCTAACAGGTGCTCTGTATTCAGGATGGAGTCTCAGACTGTGCCTAAGTATTTGTATAAATCTACTTCTCTGAGTCCCTCTCACCTATCTCTAGTTTGATAGTGGGCGCTTTTGCCTTCCTAGCTCTAGACCCATGCACAACATATTCAGTTTTTGCTGCATGTTGTGTCAACCTGTTCTCACCACAACATGTGCCAATCGTAATCAATACCATTCTAGCTAGCTCTGTTTCCAGCTCAGGATTTTTGTCCTGTATTGTAAGCATGGCGTCATCAGCGAATGGTGTGAATAGTGTGAATAGTGCAGCTGCAGACGGTAGGGGCAGGTCATCGATGAATACCAGGAACAACCATGGGTCCAGAGTGAATTCCTGAGTACACTCTGCCTTGCCTTCAGGTAATTTGTGAGGTTATCTTTTGTAGCAATATGTTGTAGTCAATTGTGTCAAATGCCTTCTTGAAATCAAGAAACACTGCAATCGTAAGTTCTCCATTATCCATATTTACTAGCACCTCACCCATCTGGTATGCCAGTGCTTAATCCATTCTGGTAGGTTATTAGCTAGTTAATGGTTTCTAGAAAGATTTTAATCTGGTCCTGGATTATCCGTTCAATGATCTTTCATGGGAATGGCAGTATGGAGATAAGACACAGCTCATTACATGTTCTATAACTGCTGGTCTCGGGTACGACTGTAACCAGGGTGATTTTCCACGCATCTTAATACACCCATATGGTTATTGCCAAGTTGAACAGGTGAGTAAATTCAGGTAGGAGAACAATACAAGCCCATGTCATAAGTGTGGAGCTAATGTCTTATATGCCTGAGGACTTGTATGATGATAAGTTCACAATACATGATACAATGTGTATGAGAAGGGCTGGTTCACAGTGTATGACATGGTTTGTGTGTGAAGGGCTTGCTCACAGTGTATGATATGGTGTGTGTGAAGGGCTTGTCCATAGTGTATGATATGGTGTGTTTGAAGGGCTAGTTCCAAAGTGTATGATATGGTTTGTGTGTGAACGGCTGCCTACATTACTGTTGACTGGTTATGGGAATATATGTGGGGAGACCGGAAATGGTTAGATTTACACTGTATCTAGCTGCCTAGTGAGTGATTGGCCAGGTGGAATGATTGACCTCGGCAGGACTATCGAATCAATAAAGAAGGGGGTGTCGGCAGGTGTCCGTGGTACTGAACTGGAACTCTTGAGTGAGACTGCTGAGTTTGATGATTGCCTGATTGGTGATTGCTTGTTTGTTGATTTGTTGATTGGTAATTGATGTTTGGTGATTGCAGATTGGTTAATTGGTGAAGTGATGATTGATCAAGAACTTCGAGTTTCATTTCAGGATTTTTATTGAATCGACTTGTGTCAGAGGAGAACTCTTGCTAGCTTTACAGCACTGCCTCGCCGAACACCATTATGCAATATCCCATTCAGTCACATGATTATGTCATGAAGCCAACCTATCTCTATGCTCTCTAGTAATAACAAATTCCCAGTAATGTAGCATAAATATTTAGTTTGACTCGTCGGGGATCGTACCCTAAGAAAGCAGATGCTCTTCCACTTGGCCACCCGCGCAGTGTCTGTAAGCTGGAGTCTTCACGGAGGTATGAAGGAGAGTCTGAGGATACGGGGAATTACAGGAGTGTCATTTACTGTTGAATATTTGTTCATATATGATTCTGACTGTGTACGAAGATGCAACGGTTGTCAGTCGGGTGTTCTCAAATGTCTCCCGTGTGTCAGTTGCTACCAGTAGCGAAGGTTACATTTCGAGGGCACGTCGCCGCGTCCTGTAAGCCTTATATGAGAGATACACTGGATCAGAACCCATCTGGACGTAGCCCACACACAAGGGCACAGTAAAGACGACGTGACCACAGCCAGATGATCATCTACGTATTCAGACTCCACCACTACTCATCTAACAGGGAGTAGATAAAACCCCACAAATCTACTATGCACCATCAGCCAACGCACAACCTTGGACTGCCAGCAGCATTACCAAGAACAATAACAACGCGGGTCTATTGCCCCCCCCCCCCACTCACCGCTACCCCATTACCCCAACCCCCTACCCCCTACCCCTTACCCCTACCCCTTACCCCTACCCCCTTACCCCTACCCCCTGCCCCGACAGACTGACCCGTGCCCACGGCCCGCAGTGATGGATCAGGGCCTGTTCCGGCGCTCTCTATTGAGCCGATATTGTACCGTCCCCCGGCATGCACACAACTTGTACAAACAGTTTCTACGTCTTCAGTGGCACCACTTCAATTTCACTCACTTCAGCATCACCCACTGCAACATCACCCACTTCAGCAGCACCCACTTCAGCAGCACCCACTTCAGCAGCACCCACTGCAATATCACCTACTTCAATAATACCCACATCAGCAGTACCCACTTCACAATCACCCACTTCAGCAGCACCCACTTCAGGGAGACCCACTTCAATACCACACATTTCATCAGCACCCAATTCAATGGATCCCACTTCAGCAACACCCACTTCAGTTTCACACATCTAAGTGTCACCCACTTCAGTGTCACCCACTTCAGCAGCACCCACTTCAGGGTCACCCACTTCAGTAGAAATCACTTCAGTGGATCCCCTTGAGCAGCACCCATTTCAGCAGCACCCGATTCAGTGTATCCTACTTTAGCAGCACCCACTTCAGTGGATCCCACTTCATATGGCCAATTTCAGCAGCTCCCACTCTAGCAGCACGTATTTCAGTGGTACCATAACTAGATAGTACATCGTCCTCTTCTTATTGATTGATTTATGAATAATGTGGTACCTAGTCCTTCTTTTTGACAGCAATAGTGTAATTCTGTGTTTGTCTCTGAGGGACCTCAAAATGATCTCAATCTTCATTAGATTGTATTTCTTTTAAATATTTCTCTATCCAATATAAGCACAGCAGATTTTAGTGTTTACATATGGTATTGGCATACATCGTTCTTTTTCCACTTAATTGTATAGTTTTTCATTTGTTTATTTTCAACATTATTCTCCATTTGTGCGATTCGCTGGCTTTTCACAGGACATGTACAGCGTTGTCGGACTTTGTTACATGGATTCTTCTTAGCCATGGCCTGAAGCCTAACAGCAGTTCACAGCAAAATACAGTAGGTGCTGGGAACACGATTATATTACTGATATTGCTTTGGTAATATTGGTAGCGACTATTTACTTATTGTGCCTAATTTCCCTTGTGCTCACCGGACAAGGTGACCGAATCGGTAAAAGCGATAGCTTCCAGTGTTGGAGGGAATGTGTTCAAAGCCCAGCCAAGTAAAACCAACGACCAATAAAATCGATACCTGCGATAAAATGGCAATCAGCATTAATAGGATTGGACAAGAACCAGTTCGCTCAGTATTAAGATAATGTGACTGAGGGGCAGCACAATCTTCCAATGGGTCAGCATAAATAAAGTCACCATGAGTGTGTACTGTCACAAGTCGCTACCCATCCTAATATGACCTCAGATAATGCTAGGACATAAGGCACAAGCAAGCAAACAAACATCCTTAGCAGACCCCTAATGTGGAGAACATTTCTAAATTGACATAACTAATGGGAGGTTGCCCAGCTATTTCTTTTAGAAAATAGTTCAGTCTACTAATGTATTTTGTATTTTAAACTTGTCAAAATCCAAGTAATATAGATTGCAATTTGATTTGGGGATCCATAGTAATGGAATTATATTTTCAACTACAAAATCAAAACAAGTACATTAAAATCTGCCAACTTCTCATTTGAAGTGAACTATTTGTAACAATAGTCTCCTTTAATTCTGGGAGATTTACTGTCGGGTGGAAAAGCAATACACTATGACAACATAGCTTGATTTCAATTTTCAAGCTCATCAGAGAGTTTATAATTGTCTAACTGTTATGGCCCCTCACCCATCCTTACTCTGCTTTATTCTAAGGACAACTCACCTTCCACCCTCGCCTTATGCAGTCCTGGTGACCCGACTGATGCATGCACTCAGCAGCCTTCTGACCGAACCCTCTGTAGGCCACCCGCCTCTGTATGCGCGCCTGCACCCGACCAACGTCTGCCATCTGCACACTCAACCCACGGCACCCACCAACTGCACTTCACCCATCTGCAACCCGTCGGCCTAAAGGGGCTGTCACACTACGATGTAACTCGGTAGCTCAAGCTGACGTAGGTGAAATTTGGCTATTACGTTGAGATACGTCGAGGAACGTCGAGATATATTACGCATTTGTTAAGCCTACATCGAGGTACGTCGAGATACATCGAGATACATTGGGTTACGTCGAGATATGGTGACACACATACAGGTTTTGGACATACCCAAAACTTTCGACGTAGCTCGACGTAACACAATGTGTGGCATATGCTATTATACGTTAGAGATATGTTGAGTACGCTAGAAAACATTATGCATACATTATACATATGTTGAACAACGTTGAACTACATCAGGCATAAGTCAAGGTGGCAGAAATGTACAGTCTGCATATTAACAACATATTGAAAACGTATGGATAATGGACGGATAACATATGTCTAATGTATTATGGCATTTCTCTGCAGTGTTTTGATGTATTTAATGCATAAAGGCATACTCCTGACAATCGACTAATGTACATAATGTTCACCGGCATTCTGCAAGCGTTCCGTGAGTGTTTTTTAATGTTCTCATGCATTACCACTATCTCTTTAATCGACATTTCGCCTCCATCCACTATGTTACACTGACGGCCAACTTGGCCCTGAAACGACTAGAATTTTGACTTATCTCAACGTAAATAAGTGATTTCTACGTTCCGCTCTTGCTGGCCTATTACATCGTAGTGTGACAGTGGTATAAGCCCTTCTCACACAATCTGCCTGTACACGCCCATCCGCCCTGCATCTCCCAAGCTGCATGTAAATATACAACCCCACATTTCTAAACTCCCGTTCACACTCAGGCGCTCACTATTTACCCATTTCTACACCCCTCGGAGCTCTCTCAACCTGCCCTTATACACCTACCCCCGACTTGTATCCACTTAGCAGTCTAGCTGCTCCACCTTCCACTCCACTCACACCTTCACATAATCTCTCCTAATCCCACCAAAACCCGCCCACAATCCACCGCAAATCCACCCCCGCTTACCCCCGGAGGCGCGTGGTCCCGATCGCATCTCTAGTCGTGCGACGCTGGGAAAAACTGATAAAAGTTGGCCGAGCCTGGAGGGGCCTTGCGGGACCGTGGAGGGCCGCGGCCGGCTCAGGGGGCTGAGTCCTCCAGCCCCTAATCAGTCGCGGGCCGTGACCGAGACAAAAACCAATTCGGAATCAGCAGCAGAACGCGGCCTGGGCGTGTGCGCGGGCTGGCGGCTCATTTCATTCCGAGTTTCGGGCAAGGGGCAAGGCCTCCACACAGGGGGCTGCCCCCGGGTGCGCGCTTCATAAATAGTGCTTACCATTTCATAACTGTAAGGGGCCCGCCGAGGCTGATATAGCCTCAGCGGGCGGGGCGGCCGTGCGGGGCGGGTGCCGGGGTCAAAGTCGTTTTGTCACCCGCCGCCCCTCCGGCCCGGCGCGGTAAGACCCTAGTGGCCTCAGCGGGCGCTAAACATCATCTATCTGGTCGTATTAAGGCAGAGATTCATGGCCGGCGCTGCGCCCGCATCAACAAGTTAACGTGGGGGCTTGGAGGAGCGCCCGACTTAAACCGGCTGTGAGGGTGATCCATTAGGCCGGGGCGGGGCGGTGACCTATGCCGGCCGCGCCGACCCGCTCCCCGGCGGTCAGCAGCAGGCGGGGCGGTGTGCACGCCCATACATCCGGCTGACAGGTAGTTCCCACCTCGCGCGGCGCGCCACTCTCGGGGCCCGCCGAAGGTGCGAGGCTTATTTAGCCGTCCCCGTGAGCAGTTGGTGGGTGGCGGCCGCACAGAGCAGCGACTCCAGTGGCGCATCTCCATATAGACCTGGGGAGGGGTTGGCTGCGGGGCGCCGAGGTGAGAAAACAATATGAGGACCTGTCGGCCGAGCTGTCTCTAACTGGTGTTGGAGCTGTGAGGCGCCGGGGAGCCGGCTCGCGCCGTGTGACACCCCGTGAAGACGCCCGCCGCCCGCTCGCCTCCCCTTACCCACGGCCCAGCGCGGCGAGCTGCTCACGCCGCCAACACGCGACAGCCCCGGGGCTGTCTGCTCGGGTCTCAGGTCACGACGCCGGCCCGCGCGCACCCACCCGCCTGACACCCCGCCCTGCCCGCGTGTCACCCGCACGCACTCCTATGTAGATCCACCACACACGCCCCGTGCCGCTCCCGGCACCCGCTGAGCTGTTCGGATTTGCTCAGGCTGCAGTTACTCGTGCGGAGTGCGAGTTGCACTTAAGTACGCTAGTAATGCCCACAAACACACACATACACACGAACACCTACACACCACGCGCACACGAGACTGCCATTTAAATAATCTGCAATTATAAACAACCCCGGCTTATCTCTGAGTTTAGCAATACAAGTGTGTTGTGGAGTAATAAGCCCGAAGCTGAGGCTACTTTGTTGCACTACTCCCGTTCAACCCTGAGTCAGCGCGCCACATACCAACACTATCCTCTTCTACTGAGCTTGTTACCCACACCAACTGCTCTGCACGTCTCAGTCAGGGCTATACTCTGGGCATCCACTAAGCTTCGTGTACGTGCGACACACTCATAACAAACTAACACTTAGAAGAAACAAACAATGTGCCTAATACAAACTGGAGTCGAGCAGCACCCACCACTGACTGGCTTGGGAGAGTAATGCTCCTTTCTCCGGCTACCCAAATGATGCTAAACTCAAACTACTGCTGCTAACAGAGCAGTCCGTACGCACTTGTGTCTTTCTGTCATGTCAGGTGTTTATGGCCTAACCCGTATTTAGTGAATACAGTCCGGTAAAGCCCGGTGTAAATAGAGCGGGAATACTTGGCGACACCCGCTGAGGTGGTGTCCTTGGCAACAGATTATTGGTGTCCATGGACTACTTGCTGCGGGAGCCTCCCTAACACACAACTGGGGGATCCGAGCCATGCATGTCTTCGATCCTTATAGCCCCAGAAAATGCACACTGGTTACTGGGGGCGGGTGGGGTGGTGACGTCACAACAGAAGGGTGTTGGATGGCTGCACTGAGCGTCATGTGGTGCATGGTGGCCGTGGGTGGGGTGGTGATGTCACAGCGGGATGGTGTTGGGTGGTTGCACTCAGCATCATGTGGTGCATGGTGGCCGTGGGTGGGGTGGTTGGGGTGGTGACCTCACAGCACAGGGTCTTAGGTGGCCACATTGAGTGCCATGTAGTGTTGTGTGGCCGTGAGTCGGGTGGTGACGTCGCGGCGGGATGGTGTTGGGTGGTTTCACTCACCGTCATGTGGTGCAGGGTGGCCATGGATGGGGCGGGGTTTGCTAAGTCACTATAGGAACAACGGGTCTCACGTGCTGGAATTACTGCCCAGTTACAATTATCAGGGCCCACAGAGCACCCTACAAGTCTCCTCCTCCTGCCGTCAAGGAGACTTCAGATCTGGGGCTAGGCGGGTGAGTGGTAGAGAGCTGTTGGGTGTTTCTTAAAACTGAACATCGTTTGATGGACGCAAAGGCACGTATATTATGTGTGATATGGGTGTCGGTCTTGCTTTATGCACTCACATAAAAGGAACAGAACTTTACTTTGTTAACCCTCTAATGAATTGTTAGATGTGGAGGGGGAGCTTTTTAAAACGGACTTTCTTTCACGAGAGATGAAAGCTAATAATCAGACATGGTCGATTTGAAAATATTGCAAGTTGTGGTGATGCATTTGATTCATGTCACCAACTATAACAAAGTTAATGTAGACATAATCTCATGTTTACAGGACATGTCTACTTCGTAAGCGATTATAGGTGTAGCACAGTGAATGAGACCCGACCTCTTGCCTCGGGTAGTAGCCGGTCTCTGTGGAAGGCGCTTCATTGTCTAACTGCAGAAAGAGTAGTATTTTATCTCAGGGGCTACCAAATGGAATATTGGATATGTACACCACATCCGCCACCTACTCCCGCCCTACACCAGGTACGCCACCAGAGTTGGCCCAATTTTATCGCCATTAAGTGATGACGTCACACATCTCGTTCTGGCCTGCCCTGTAGGATGTGGACCCTGGGACAACAACAGGAACACCAGCTCCAATTACACACCATGCCGGGTCCCACACCACGCCGGGTCCTGTAATGGTATGATTAAGAACTGACTACACATGTTGATGTCCAGTTGCTTAATGACTTTATTATGGTGCCTCCCAGTCTGCACTGGTTTGCCTGTTCGCTGGTCCTGGCCTGCTGGCTCCTGGTGTGTCGTGTCTTAGCACATACATAACATCTGACAAATAGTTTTGCGCCTGTCTTGACATGTTCTTGCCGGTGTGAAACCTCTATTTGCTCCCCGAGAGAGTGCCGCTGGTAACTTGCAAAAGCCAGCAGCACTTCAACACTTTTGCAGGCAGCTTTCATGAAATGTACGAGAGCGGCAGTCAAGTAATGAAAGCAGTCTTTGTCACATCGCGACTGACAGCATGATGATGATGATGGAACATCTTCCTTTCAAACAATAAAAGAACAACATGGAAAGTAGCGAAATAAAACAATGCAACAAAATAGACATGGGTTATAGTTTCGTTAATGTCCAGTTTCAGTTTCCTGTCAGTCTCTGGCTTTCCTGGCACACACACCGAGCCTAATCTCACTTTCAATAAAAGTGTCCAGTATTAACATAATGGATATCTTAGATACATTTGTCTTGGTTATGTTTTGACATGGTAGATATGAGCATGCATAAGTCTCGGTCCAATTCACCTGTTCG
This sequence comes from Branchipolynoe longqiensis, assembly GCA_030323885.1. NCBI lineage: Eukaryota > Metazoa > Annelida > Polychaeta > Phyllodocida > Polynoidae > Branchipolynoe > Branchipolynoe longqiensis. Next base: position 55,033,492 of record CM059190.1, on the reverse strand, counting down.
GCTATTACATGCATTCTGCCTGTGCTTCTAGAACAGTTCTCAGCAACATGTAGTGGGAATATGTTAGTGTCTGTTTTACACTATAACATATCTTAATACACAGGAAATTTATAACATATGTTATACAATATGACTTTCATACTAAAATACCAATACAATTTACTGTGGGAATGGCTACTGCTATATCATTTTCAGCCTGTCATGCTGATTACATAGTTTAAAATACAACGCTTTGATTATCTTAATTGCCATAAATTTCTTTCACATAGCTCGTTAGTGCAATTTGACCCCTTTGCTGATAAGCCTGTCTGGGTTTGTCGCCTGCTATTGATAACCGAGTCTACTCATGGTTTTACTTCTTCGGCCGTGTCGGGTTACATAATTATTTCGTCCCTTATCTCACTTATCTGGTCGGTTGGGTTGGTGGCGTGCTGGATCTGGGTCTGTTGGATTTTGATTGTTTCATGTTTGGTCGGGAATATATGTTTTCAGTTTCTTTTCAGTGTGAGATTGTTTTGATTTCTTATTTCATAGTTTTGTGTGTTTTCGTAAATTGCTTTAGTTATGACCCCCGAAGCCCATTTTCCTTTCTGTGTGATGATTCAAACGTGTTCTCTGATTTTTATTTGTTTGTGCCGTTTTTCTGCATGTCAGTCATAGAATTTCTTTTGATTTTGTTGAATTCTCTCAATCTGACTGTCTTTTACCTGTTTTACCTCTGGTTTTAACTGTACTGTTCATGTTGGTATTTTTTACCACAATTTTCAACTCATCAACAGCTGAGCGGGTAATACATTTAGTTCTGACAAAGGGGTATTTCTGAAATTTAGCAGAAATAAATTGTAGTGCTTTGACTCATGCATAGCTTTCTTTATCATAGATTTTATCTTCTGGATATGTCTTTCTGCTTGGCCGTTGCTTTGTGGGTAGTGCGGGCTTGAGAATGTCACTGTAAACTTGTATTCTTTTGCTAAGCTCCTGTATTCAGAACTAGCGAATTATGGACCATTGTCTGAAATCACTACCGACGGAATGCCGTTCCTGCCGAATGTCTGTTTTATGGCTAATAGGTGATTTCTTTTGTTACGTCGTAGAAACGGAGTACCGGTGCATGTGTTATCATGTACTTTAATTTGTCAAATGCATTTTGCTGTTCCACTTGCCAGTGCCATGCCGTTTCTTTGTTTGTTAGAATGCGTAGTGGTTTTGTTATTTCTGCTAGGTTGGGTAGGAATTTTGCAACATATGCTACCATGTCTAAGAATCGCTGTACTGCTTGTTTGATGGTAGGAGTGGGCATGTCAGTGATTGCTTGGACTCTCTCATAGTTGGGTTTGATCCCCTTTTCTGAAATAACATGACCGACATACTCAAAGCTGGTCTGACATGTGCTGGATTTATCAAGATTTAGTCTCAAGTTAACTTGCCTGGCTCGCTCAAGGACAGCTCGGAGGTTGTCGTTCTGTTCCTGTATTGTTTTACCATAGACCAATATGTCATTGGTTATAACATTTACACCCTTTAAATCATTCAAAATACAGTTTATTTCATAAATGAATATGTCACCCACCGTCTTACTGCTGAACAGTAACCTCGTATACCTGAACCTCCCCCATGGGGTATTGAAGGTGCACAATTTTGAACTCTCGGTGTCGAGTTGGATCTGCCAATAGCCACTTTTGGCGTCGATGACCGAAAAGTATTTTGACCCTTCTAGTTTCGAAATGACCTCATGGGCCCTGAAAATCTGCCTGAAAGTAGACAAGCTACACCCCACCTATGACCTACACAGAAGAACTAATGTAAAGCCACCTAAAAACATTAGCATATGGATATAGTCAAGACATTAAGCATCTAACCCAACCACTAAGGGACACCAGAGCAAGCAAGGCACCACTACTAATTCACTCACGAGACACACTATGATACTATTTGGAACAGATTTATTATCTGAAACAATAAAAACTCAGTAAGCAGCAAGCGCGATGTGGCGACAGAGGCCTTCTTTCGTGACAAGTTATACAATAGGCACTATCTGGAGATAGTTAAGGTTCTTAGTACGCTTCAAGTTATAGCATGATGTATCAGACAGGAGTACAGTATTAACGTAGGAGATAGTCTCTTGGAGAGTCAGGTCTGGAATAAATATACAATGATTTTCTAGCAGAATAATAACAGAATAACAGGCAGATCCCACACTTCGGCAGCGCTCAACCCTTCGATGAGGGTGGGAGGGTGGGAAATCGATAGGTGTTACTCCATCGGCAGTCGGGCCAACAGTGAGCTTATCACTGGTGACTGATACGCCGCCCTGGTGTCTCGCGAGTGAATTAGGAATGTTAGCTAGCCAACATTACCAATTCACTCACGAGACACACTATGATACTATTTGGAACAGATTTATTATCTGAAACAATAAAAACTCAGTAAGCAGCAAGCGTGATGTGGCGACAGAGGCCTTCTTTCGTGACAAGTTATACAATAGGCACTATCTGGAGATAGTTAAGGTTCTTAGTACGCTTCAAGTTATAGCATGATGTATCAGACAGGAGTACAGTGTTAACGTAGGAGATAGTCTCTTGGAGAGTCAGGTCTGGAATAAATATACAATGATTTTCTAGCAGAATAATAACAGAATAAAAGGCAGATCCCACACTTCGGCAGCGCTCAACCCAACAAGGTTCCGAGCGCTGCCGGAGCTGCACTGACATGTACCGCTGACAGATATGTGTTAACCGAAGCACTTCGCCACGTGCCTGCCGCCATTATGTTGTCTAGAGTCAAGCCTACCCCTTGGCAGGCTTGTGCTGCCCCCCTACGCAGCCCGTGTAGTGTGAAGGCCGTTTCTTTGCCCAGAGCCATAAAGGAGGCCAAGCTTAGAGCTCTTTTAAGCACCGGAAGCGTCAAGGGAAGCCCCGAGGGAAGCATGAAGGCGGGAGAGTCGGGGTATGCGGGGGCTCTGGCATATTTCTGCCACGCCCTAACCGGGAAACACGACGACAATCCTAGACTCGGTAGCCTAAAGATGACAGGTGGGGCAGAGGAGGGCCTTGTCTTCGTAGATCTCAGAATCACGACTAGCCCGTCCCCATCGACATATATATCTTTGAACCTGAGTACATGCAAGAGGGATTCAGGCTCGACCGTGCTTGGCACCAGGTTAGATTGCCGGACAAACGTAAAGTAACCTACTAATAGGGCAGCAACTATTACATCAGGGCTAGGTCGGAGACTTGCAAGATACTCTATCATCGTTTTAAGCTCTGAAGGGTTGATTGGAGTTGCCCGAGAGACCTTATGTGTTGAAGACTTGAAGATTCCTGCTTTAAAAAGCTTAATTTCGTGCGCCTCGAACGCGGACGCTGTACCACTACCCCCCGTTACCCACAGTTTCACAGAACTAAAATAATTCATAACGGCCCCTGGCGATTTAAGCCGGTCTCTTAGGTACATTAGGAAGGAAAGGAGTACATAGACTGACGGATTTTGGCAGTCAATACGATGTTGCTTGCAGAAATTCAGGTAGAATTTGACGTGCGAGGCCTTGTTCTTCCATGTCCTCGGGGCTAAGGCTTGAACATAGCTATTGAGTAGCCTCTGGTGGTGCATTACCGAGAATCCTGGAAGATAGAGCCAAAACATTACTATCTTCCGAAACCTTCTATTACAATGCGCATTCTAGTACATTAAGCGATACTAACACAGAGACCTCTTTAAGGCCACGGAGCTTACGCATATTCAACGCAGAAACTTTATGACAATTATGATGCGGGGCCCGACTTAGAGCGTCTGCCAATATAAGTTCTTTACCAGGCTTATGGATCACTACCAATTCAAAGTTCTTCTTCGCCGCAATTAACCATAACTGTCGGGCACATGCACATAGTATTGTATCTTTACCTCTTCCTGAGTCTAAGACCTGTTTCGAAGCAAGATTATCTGTATTGACTACTACAGTGAATTCATGCGGCAGAGGCGGCAGGAGATACGTGACTGCATGTACCAAATTTAATGCTTCAAGCTGTGTTATCGCAAGGTTTTTTGCACAGAGGTCAGATCCATATGCAACACTGAAATAATGCGTCTCGGAAAAAGCTCCTCCCCCACGAAGCGTGGAGTCACACTCAATGGTCCATTCTTGTCTAGGCGCTGGAGGGAGGAGTTGTATGCCATTGTATGTATTTGCGAATAGTTTGAACCATTCAAGATCCTTCAACAAGTCACTATCAAATCTATGTTGACCCACATATGGGGAAGCCCTTAATGCAGCAAGGACCCTATTTGTAAACCTGCTTGCCGGTTTAATACATCTCGAGAGGTGATGCAACTTACCCACCAGACTTTGTAGCTGCTTACCTGAACATGTATTCTTAGTTTCCCATAAGAGACATTCCTGTAAGACCTCCTCTATCTTCTCTTTAGGCAAGGTGACTGACATAGCGACAGAATCAATCCTAAATCCAAGCCAGATTAAAGATTGAACGGGTGGAGTACACTTTTTGATAGCTAGCTGCAAGCCTAACTCAGCGGCTAATCTGTTGAAATAATTAAATGCCTCAACTGCCCTTTCTTGAGATGCCTCGATTCCTACAAAATCATCTAAGTAACACAATGCAAAATATCCTGCTCGGCGCATCAGCCACACTATCGCTCTTGTAGTACGGGCACATGCTAGTGCAGATGTCCTACACCCAAACGGGGGGGCAATATCAAGGTAGAATTTACCTTTAAGCGCTACACCTAATAACGGTACTGACAACGGACAGACTCTCAGCTGGCGATACGCCCTGGCTAAATCAGCTCCCCACATCCATGCATGTTGGCCACACATTGTAAGCTTTTCAGTTAACGTTGAGACAGACGGAAGACAAAAGTTGAAAGAACGACCTAAATAAAAACCACGAACAATGCCAGCATTAACACTTTTACCTCTAGGAAAGCTAAGATCTATAATTATTCTTTTCTCAGTTGAGCCTTTCTTAGGTCTGGTCATCATTGGGCTAATTTGGCACCAAGGTATAAACGGAATCGAGAGAAAGGGACCTAACAACGCACCATGCTGTATCTCTATAGAAAGAAATTTCTCAATATGAAATTCACCATTATCTGCGACAGAATGATTCCGAAGTGTTGGAACAGGTATCCGCGTCGAGGTATAGTCTAAGGGCCAACCAAATTCAAGATGATCTACTAATAAGACATCAGGATAATCTAAAAGAACTGCTCGCCATTTAGGAATATTTAAACCAGATGGTATGGAAATCCTAGCGCCCAGAAAATTAGGTAACCCTGTCACTCTGACTTTATCATATATATCACGATATATACCTTGCCCGAACCATGCTGATTCTAACGTGCCAAAACCCCATTAAGCTTTCACGAAACTCTAACGGTGTCGGTGGAGGAACGAAACCTGTTTTCTCAGATCTAGCTGAAAAGGTTAGTTCTAAAGGATCGTCAAACCAATCAAATGTCGGCATCTCTAAGTCCGTGATTCTATTAACTACTAGACATTGTTCTAAGGCTGAACTTTGCACATGGGAAGATAAATCATTATTATCAACATTTGTAGGCAAATCAGTAACAATTCGTGATATAGTATCAGTACTCGGCGACTCAACAACATTATCAGATAGCGCCGCTGTGTTCTCAGCGCTATCAGTCACAGGACGCATATCATAATTAAGTGTGACAAGCTTATCAGGCGTCGAGACGGCCGGTTCCAGGATAGGGTCATTAGTGCTAGGCACCGTGGGAGCGTGCTCAACAACTACGGGGTCAATCACATTAACATCTAACGTTACATTAACATTAGAAACAGGAAAAGAACTCACATCGTTAGCATTAACCGCTGTCTCATTAGCTTTCTTGTCCAAGAATCTGCGTTTTTTCAAACAGTCTTGCTCTCGGTGACCCAGCACACGTTTAACCCGGTACGCACACCACGCACATATGTGTGGTGAGCGATCGGGCAAGGTGCCATGTGTCGAGGCAAACCCACAGTCCTTGCCCCAATTCCACAGGTAGCAAGGTTTGCCCTCAGTTTCTCTGGAGTAGTCATCCCTCTGATTGACCGGGGCGGGGTTAATAGCAGTGGCAGAACTCGTGGCAGCAGGAAGCGTAGCTGGACGAGCAATCTGAGCAAGCGCAGGCCGCGTATACGTATTCTGAGACCCTGCCCTTGATTGAAGCGTTCTAACCGCTTCTGTGCAAACATCGCGTTGAATATCCTTAATAGCCGCTAAATCAGCCCAGCCATCCCTAAGGCGGCCATCAGCTATCATACAGAACACTCGCTCCGACCACCTTCTACAGGTAGGCCAATCCCAGGTTACCGCCATCAAGGCCAGATCTTTCTCGTGCTGTAGAACAGCCGGAATGGACGCTACAGGAAAACCTGGTTGCTCGGTGAGAAGCCGAATCGCAAAGAAAAACTCTGCCCAGGTGGCCTCTCCTAAAGCTATCTTCTTACATCCGTCCCCCCGTGTAATAAGATGGTGTGGAAAACAGTTCCTACCTGGGGGACGCTGTAACGCCTGCACATTGTCCATCATGAATTCAGCTGCAGTCGGAAAAGTCTGCCGAGGCACCTGGATAGGTGCCACGGGCGGCAACGATGAAAGGTAGGCACCCGGAAACGGTGGAGCCACATACTGCCTCTGAAGCACAGGGTCAGACCGTGGCGGAGCTCGACCACGATCTTGCGGGGAAGCCGACCCGACACGATGAGGCACTGAGAAGGCAGGCAGGGAACGCGAATCGCGTGACGGCCCTGCCCAGCGCGATGAACCATCAGCAGTAACCCGCGAGACATGTGGCGGAATTCGACCAGGCCCTCTACGATTCGGAGACCGACTCGCACGCCTCACAATGGACGGGGTAGAGTCGAAAGCAGGAGCGGAAGGTGACGGCACGGCACGCACACCTCCTGAAGCAGCAGCAAGACGCTCCAGCGCCTCCAATCTAGCTAAAACCGCCGGCGAAGCCCGAGACAATGATGACCCACTACGCGAAGATGAAGACTGAGATGACACACTAGGACGAACGGGAGCCCGAGCTGACACTTTCCTCGGAAGAGCTGGACGAGACGACACGGAAGAACCGCGTTTGCCACGGCGCGCTTTAGTGGGAGCCATTATGATTAACAATCGATAGGTGTTACTCCATCGGCAGTCGGGCCAACAGTGAGCTTATCACTGGTGACCGATACGCCGCCCTGGTGTCTCGCGAGTGGGACACCAGAGCAAGCAAGGCACCACTACTAATGCAGACCAGAAGCCAGATCAAAGCCCATGAAAGGAGCACACTGGAAATGGCCACCAAGGCATGGAATGCACAAACGGTGAAAGAAAGACAAATCCCTGACTTAAAAATGTACAAAAAATATCTGTGCAAAATAAAAACTGGAAACCCCAACTGAACTGCACCACAAGGGGGCAGGTGATATATCACGGCCCACCAACTGGACAGCCCAGGGCGGGATAACCGGAAATATAAAAGCCAGATAACATATCCAACAACAATATAAATCAAATCAAATTCAAACAAACATAACTCAACACCTATTACGTACAGGCCTATGGATATGTAAATAAAATAGGCTAGTATATAATTAATTAGAAAAAAGCGGAAAACTCTTCCCAAGAAAACCCCAAAACACTAACATAGAACCTTAAGAAAACAACTAACATAGTCATAAGAATAGAACAAAAATACAATGCCAAGAGGGCCCCAAAAAACTAACATAGGCTACTAGACGTACCAACAGACTATCTATCTGCTACTGAAATGCAGATAATCAAATAACTTATCAGCATCTACTGCTTGGTAAGACAACACCAACACTACAGCTGGCCAGCATTGAATACAAGCCTGGGTACCTGGGCTTACATGCTATGGACAGTATAAATACACCCATGGTGTATGTTCAGTTTCCTCTACTATCACTCCTAAATTGATCATTCTGTCCAATTCCTCATGTACTTTACTTTCGATAGCATGGGGAATTCTTCTAGGAGGATCTATCACAGATTGAACATTGTTATCTACATGGATTTTAGCCCCAACTTTGATAGTTCCTAGACCTGTGAATACATCGTTAAATGTCTTTACCATTTGCCATGCTTCATTGCTGTCTTCGCCATCTTCCGATCTGATGCTGTCGATGCGAGACAGGATGCACAACCAAACTCACGCATTCTTCCCGCGGATGGGACATCCACTGTCAATCACCTGGAAACGCAGCCGCTGATCCTGTACCTGAAGTGTAGTTTTGCCTCTCGGGTTGATTTTTCTGTCCTGAGTATGTGACCAAGCGACATCTGGGTTTGGTTAACTCAGCCTTGTCGATTTTCTTGAACACGTCCATATCGATGATGTTTGCCTCGGAACCAGTTGACATCCATTGTGTCAATCGGAATGTCAGTTAATTTGTTGTCCTCGGTTGATATGTCCTCGGTTGATATTGCTCCAATGGACAGGTCCTCCTCGGGCTGCTCGGGCTGCCACTCCCCCGTGCCGTCATCATCATCGACCGTAATTACCTTTACTGCCATTGTCTTGCTACAGCACACTCTCGCAAAGTAGCCGATTTTCATGCATCTGGAACATGCAGGCGGAACATGCATCGCAGTCATGCCTGTGGGAGTATCCACACAAACCTCACTCCATATGTGTGCCAGTGTTTTTGGTTTGTTGCTTGCATTCCTATCTGGCAGGCAGCTGCTACTGTTGTTGTCCTATCACTCATGGCGCCTGTTGTGTCGTTTCATAGCATTGTATGGCATCCACTGCATATTCAGAGCTACTGGGGCCAGCTAGTTGTTTCGCCAGATGTTTACTCATCCTGCACATCTCCTCGCACAGCTGGAGTGACAAGCAGATGGTCCCTGAGGGTATTCCATCTAATACCGCTTACCAACCTGTCGCACATGAGTTATTCCTCTAAATCACCATACTGGCAATGTCAGATTTTGTTTCGTACCTCTCGGATATATGCATCCATGTTCTCCTGTCCATGATTGTATGTATTGAATCTGTACCTTGTCACCGTAATGTTTGTTCTCCCTTCGCAATATATGTGGAAAGCTTCCCTCAGCGGAGCATCTTTGTCCACCTCTCCCACAGCAAAGTTCATGCACTGGTGGAGTTTCTGCACCTCCGCACTGGCCACATGGAGAAACACACAGCATTGTACTTTCTCACTCCAACTAAGAACTCCTGCTCTAGTGGCGTAAATGCCATATGCATGTTTAACCGTCGGGCTATTCCACCCCCACTTAAGGCGAGCCTTCGTGTTAATTTATATAATTATTTCCATGTGAATTTCCTGCGCCAGCCGCGGGCCGCCGCTGCCTCCCGTCCCGTCTGCAGGTAGTCCGTGTCCATCGGTGTCATTCCCGGGCTAAGGTCGACCAGCCAGGGTATCATCTAAATACGGATTTTGTCCCCTCTCACATTTATCGGCCTAAAGCAATTACTTGGTTATTTCAACTAACTGGCCGGTCTACCCGCCTTACGGTGTATTTAATATGTTTAATTGATCCAGAACTAAGCAGATGCGCTAGTGTCACTGCCACTGTCACTGATAATCAGCCTACATTACTGTCATATTTTAGCCAAAAGATCCCTACGTTAATTCTGTTAATATGTCTGGTATAATCTCCACGCAGATGGGTTAAGTAGCTGCATAAGGCCTATTAGGCTTAAGGCCCTTAATTATATAAATAAAGCAATCCAATGTTAAGTTTGACCATAGCGGTTGATCTATAGAAGTCTGGAGGATAGTAAAGAATGCAAGGAACGTTCCAATTTACTTTTCCAAGAGCTCACAGCTTTTTATTCTTAACCAAACTAACATTCGTTCGTAGCACATATCGTAGATGCATTATGCAAACCCCTCCCATTATCATTAAATTAAAACAAGTTTAGAATTTCGACAATAAAGGCCTAAAACTCGGCTAAAACATCAGAGCGTCATTACATACGTCTGATTGGTCTGGGTCCAAACGCCCGACCTTCTATCGTTGCTAGGAGAGTCACAATTGGCGTCTCCTAGCAACGCTTTACGGCCGGAAACCCGGTGCCTCGTAAATGTTTGGCATTCGCGAGTCTGCCATGGCGAGTAGCCCATATTTCCAAATACGGGTTAATCGGCGCACGCTCGCAAATGTCACAAGGCGAATAGTCTCGCCCACTTCACTTGTATCCAGCCCTTCCAGTTGGCTGCTAGATTTTCCTCTAGAGTTAGTGGCCCAGGTGGTTTTAACCCAGAGAGAGCCATAGCTGATGAGAAGGTCTGCTTCTGACACCATGTAATGATGTGATTAAGAACCGACTACACACATTTACATCCAGTTGCTTAATTACTTTATTACAGTGCCTCCCAGTCTGCGCTGGTTGCCCATTCTACTGGCTCCTGGCATGTGGTGTCTTAGTACATACATAACAGGTCCCACACCACGCCGGGTCGCACACCGCGTCAGGTCCCACACCACGCCGGGTCCCACACCGCGCCGGGTCCCACACCGCGTCGGGGCCCACACTACGCCGGGTCCCACACCGCGCCAGGTCCCACACCGCGCCGTGTCCCACACCGCACTGGGTCCCACACCACGATGGGTCCCACACCACCCAGGGTCCCACACTGCATCAGGTTCCACACCACCCCGGGTCCCATACCGCGACGGGTCCCACACCGTGCCGGGTCCCACACCGCGCCGGGTCTCACACCGTACCCGGGTCAAACACCGTGCGGGGTCCCACACCGCGCCGAGTCCCACACTGCACTGGGTCCCACACCACGCCGTATCCCACACCACGCTGGGTCCTACACCACGCCGGGTCTCACGCCAACCCGGGTCCCACACCGAGCCGGGTCCCACACCATGCCGGGTCCCACACCGCCCGGCTCCCACACCGAGCCAGGTCCACACCGTGCCGTGTCCCACACCGTGCCGGGTCCCACACCGAGCCGGGTCCCACACCATGCCAGGTCCCACACCGCCCGGCTCCCACACCGAGCCAGGTCCACACCGCGCCGTGTCCCACACCGTGCCGGGTCCCACACAGCGCCGGGTCCCACACCGTGCTGGGTGCCACACCGCGCCGAGTCCCACACCGCGCCGTTTCACCTGGTGGGCGCTCTCTGGTGCCTGCCCGTGGTAGATCTCTGGGGTGAGGCACACTTATGTAAAAGCTAGAGTTATACACACACTGCGCTTCTAATTAGGTCGACTGTACGCGCGCCACCGACAATTCTACAGTAATGAGGCGTAGGTGGATCTGACGAGGCAGACTACGCGTTTTTATTCACTCTCGCTGTGGTATTTTGTATTTTATAGTCTGGGGAGAATGATATTTATCGCGGAATGATATTTATTGTTTGTGGCGCTGTCATCCCCACAGCTGTGGGCCTCAAGTTGGCCAAACAGCTTCATGCAATTTACCCCGCCAGGATCTAAACCATCCCTTTTGTTTGCGATGCTCAGCTTTCCTATTCACGCCTGAACTAATTTTTGTTTCCATGGAGCTGGCGGTGGGATGGCGCCCCATCTGGACCGGGCCGATGTAAACTGACCCGTCCCTCTAGTGGTCAAACCTTTGTGTTGAGTGGTCAGAGGATGTGTCCACTGTGAAGGCCCCCTCGCCACACACTCTCCCCCCTCAGTGCAACCCAGCCACCCCTGCCACCACCCACCAGGCCATCTGTGCGTCCTGTGGCCGCCTTGCACTAACACGTCGCTGCGCATATCGACAGCAGACCGTTGGTACAACGTGTTCTAAACTTAGTATTGATCCGACATGCTAACATCCATATATCATATAGCATTGCACAACATGTAATATATCACGTAGCATTGTAGTTGAACCGTGGTCACGTGATCCCTAAATGGGACAGGGCGCAGAGTGCGCGCACCACCCATTACTGACCACATCGTCCATGGACTGTTAGCAGACCAGACTCCCGGTCACTGCAATGCAGGCACATATGGCGCCCCCCCCCCCCCAGACTCGCCATGTTGCTTATGCTAACTTGTCTATAGTTCCCTTCTTTTTTCATTAAGCTCATTTCCTCCGGATGTCCATCACATCCCGCCGCCAGGAGGCGACCGTGCAGTACGGCTGGACCTGCGCACTGCGTTGATAATGACTTCCTGGTGGCGCGCCACCGTGCGGCCAGCCAAGTGTGGCAGCCGTTGCGGAGCTTAGCATTGCATGGTCTGATGCTTCTAGGTCTCTGCCATCTTATTTTAGATAAATATATCAGGTAGGTTGTTATAGCATACCTTACTTTAGTTTGATGTAACTTTGATTATAAATGGCTAACTTATGGATGTATTTAAAGTGTAAACATGCAACATTAATTTGGCGTGCATATCAACACTCTAACACCCTAGGCTCCAGCAGTAACTATTACATTGACATAGGATTCATGCGGCAACAAGTGATGAATAAATGCACCAGTATCTAAATTAGATGTGTAGAATCAAACTGAGATAGGTGACCGTGGTCTAGTGCCACGTGACACAATGCCTAACTAATTAACACACAATTAAAACTGGCTCCTTTACCAAAAGGCAACGTCGATGGTTTCCGACTTCTGAACAAAAAATGTTTTCCATTAATTTGGTCTTTGATGGTGATAATGTTCTATCAAAGCTGTTCACCTTAGACTACACTACAATGGGGGTGTTTAGTAAAATATATTCTCTTAAATTCATTAAAGTAGATTATAAGTTAACAATATTACGGTACGATTACTTTCATAGAATATAGTTTGAAAACCTCAGGAAATGAATATAAAAGAAATGACACTTCCGTTTCCTCCCGGGGGGCAAGGCGAACCAAACCCCGGATGTGGGCGACGTGAAAACCACCAGGTGCCACTAGAACTCACGCCCTGACGAGTCATTTAGCAACCGGAAAACCAATCTCTTGGGAGAAATATTACCCTATTTTGATCCTGATAATTGACCTTAAATTAATACAGGCCACAGTGAGACAATCTACTTGTGCCTTTGGCCGTCGGGCCGTGGAGGGCAGCGGGTTGGCGAGGTGTGCTGGAGACGGGCGCGTGGGTAGGACCAGTGACAGGCAGTAATCGTTGAACTCCCTGTCAGGTGATAGAGGCATCTCGCCTCGATTAATTCGAGAGGATGCGGCTTGTACTGCAATGTTAACAGTATGTATGAAGCTTCTGAGGCGTCAGTTTTTACGACTGTCCGTAACGAGAGCCTGGTGCCTCAGACGCCTGCCGCCCTCATCCTCGCACACCCGGTATTGACCATCTTACACGGCAGGATTCCCATATAATATACACGCATGTTTGTGCACCCCGTACGCACACGTGGCACACTCTAGAGGTGTGCTTTGAGACACAGAGCACCGCCTCAAATCGCAGCGCAGTGCATTAACGGCACCGACCGCCGTGTCCGTCTTGAAGAATTGACGCAGGACTTACACAGTGCGTGATCATGCATGCCGGGGTGAAGCACATGGGGGGGGGGGGTCACAATGTGCTTATAGTGAACGCTCATGACACGTAGACTACCTACAGAAGTGGAGTTGTAAGTGGGTGTACGGGTGGGTTGGTTAGTAGGGGGGTCCTGCTGACCTCAGCCTCGGCCTGCCCGCTTTATGTCAGGCCGCATCAAACCATGGGTCTGTATACGACCGACGTCCACTCCCAAGGGCCGACGATAAAATCCTGTTCCCAGCAAAATTGCATTGGCCGGACCCGAGCCACGCTCACTCTGTAGTCTGGCGGTCATCTTGTGTGGAGCGGGGTGGCCCGGCAAGCCCCGAGCAACTCGGAGCAGCTCGGAGCAGGCCGAGTGGCTCACCGGGCTCATAATGCGACAAACCGGGCCAAATCAAGATTGATACCCCGGGTCGAGGAGCAACTCACGCCGGGGCCGCCCCAACCTGGCCACGTTGTCATGAAACAGTTGGAAACCCATGTCAGTTTCCCGGGTTACACACACTCATAGGGCGGCATTTTGCTAAACCTTCACAATTCTTGCTACTGTTACCAAAATGACTCAACACGAAGCCACACTTATTTATCCCAATTGAAACCCCAGGAGAAATCCCCTTGTCCTGATTTATGCGGCGGGGCTTTTCCTGCGGGTGATTCCCAGCATCTATGACCGATGCGAGGACTAGTTAGCCTACCCCGAGTTCGTGTCGACCCTCTCCCCCCTAAAATAGGCCCAAAACAAAGGCTCGCCCTGCTCATACAAACAACCCGTCGCCTCCACTCATGGCCGCCATTTTTATTCGTGGACTCACGTCGGCTTCGCTTTCATGCGGCTTCATTGGATTAGACGGGAGGCAGGGACCGGGAAGTATGCACTGTCATAACCACTGCGCACCCGAAATATTTCCACACTCTCCCGAGGGTGGGATGCGCGGGTGTGTTGGTGTGTGTTGGTGTGTGTGTGAGTGTGTGGCTGTCGCAGAGGGGCCACAAAAGGGCACCAATCAGCGTGGGAGAACATGAGCTACATTGGACAGCGCATGCGTCGCTTGCCGGTCGGCGGATCGAACCAGAACCCTTAAGTTTATTGTCTTCGTCACAAGCCATTCTATTAGAACATATTTGACCATCAACCAGTGGAATCTTTGTAATTACAAAAGTTCATAATTTATTCATAACTGTGATCCAAGTCTATCACTACCGGACAACATGACTATGTCTTCACAGCTGATTTCATAATGTATTATGTAATATATGACGTGAATCTAAGAGAATTAACCATCCCCCTTGCTACATTCTGAACGCATAAAGTTTATTCACTGGTTCAATAGTTCATCACAGCCGCACCGCAGTTGCTGTCTCCAGTAGTTATCGATAAATAGATGTTAATACAGCATATTACCTTGGATATATTTGAAATGTCTATGAGATTATGTAGATGCAGGCTCGACAAGCCGACGACTATTTACTAATGTCTGATAACCTACAGGCCCTCATAGATGTGAGCTCACATGTGTGATTATTACATTTGGTTAGATAGTCATATCTAGTGTCTGTGCGCCACCCACCACCACGTGACGACATGGCTGGTAGTCCCGGGCGTCTATTTCCACTAGTCAGCTCACACATGCCCCCCCCCCCCCCCCCCCCCCCCCCCCCCTTCTTGCTGCCGAGAGGCTCCGTGCCCGGGAATAGACGGGCGTATTTCGGGGAGCTAGGCTAATCAAGGCCCGCCATACCAATGATCAACTTAGCCCCTTCTCACAACCCTCAATCCGGGCAGTGGCGGGAAGGGTCACGCGCACCCGGAAGTTGTTCTATTGACATCCTGGTTTGCGCCGTGAGGACGACAATGGCGGGGCTGTGTAGTCGAGTGGTAAGCGAGGGCCAGGGTTGGGCAGCTTTTATACAAATTACTTCTTTGCAAGCCTGAATAGGCGGCGGGGAGGAGGCTTGGGTGCAGTTATGTGCGGATGCAGGCCGCCGACTCGGGCCTGAACGTGGAACGTGATAAACCGGAAGTTGGGCTGGTTTGGGAATGATGCGCCTTCGATTGTCATTATATAATCCATATTGTCTGAGGAAATTGCAGTTTTAATGTTTTAGCCAAAAACACAAGGCAATGTCATCAACTCGATTTGTTTTACCCCGACCCTATCAAACCGTCCCCACGACTCCGCCCCCTCAACCATCCCAGCCCCTCCCCCTCCACCACCCGAGCCCGCCCACCGCCCACCACCCCGCAGGCCTTCTACAGCAAAGTGACACAATCTCGCAGATTGACAAGCTTTATTCAGGCCGCGGTAATCTTCCAAAGTTCATGGCGTGCTCCCCGCCCGCCCCGCCCGCCCCGCCCGCCCCGCCCGCCCCGCCCAACTAGTGCCGCTTCCACCACGCCCACTTCCACACAAGCCCCTGCCCCCGTAACCCGGCATAATGCCTGCCGGATAGCAGCCCAGATTGTCGATTCAGTAACATACTCTATGTGTTGTGTGTATCACAGACCGATGACGCGGGGCGTTGAATGTTGATCCGTATATAGCGGCTGTTGTCTTTGAATCTTGTTGAATACCCCTCATGTATTCGAGAAACCTGAAAATATCGAGGTTCACGATCGATATATTTCACGTGCAGTTATCACTTGGTGTAAGTATGCCTGTGTGGTGCGAACAGCTAACATGTCTGGCTGCATTGTGCCTTGTGCTGCATTGCTATCTTAACCTCGGCTGATTTACTTGAGTATGACTACTGGAGGTTACAGTGTAGGCTAAGATCTGGTAAGGTGGTACAGTAGAAGGTTGCTAATAAGGCCCCTATATTTGAGTCCATCACAGGTTACAGCACGGCTAGCTGAGTTATATACACTATGGCTGCTTTAATGTAGAGTATTTTTCTTGACTACAGAAATTGAGCTATTTCGGTGTTTGCGGGTAATTATGGAATCGTTCAGACGGACAGCGACTAGGACAGCGGACGCTGCACTCATAAGGTCTGCATGGCATGCAGCGGTGCCGATACTGACGGGATAACACTGGCACTACTGGATATCATGGGGTCGTCGGACCAGGCACTTATGCAACTGCTGGTAACATTGGAATGGCTGGTTGTTGGAAGCCTGAGTGGTAGGAAGTGTCGTGTGTGCTTGTGTGGGCTGGGTTACTGAAGTCCCATATGCTCAGAAGGGTTTCGATTGGCTAAGCTGGGAGTGGCTGTGACGACCCCATGAATAAACCCAGAAGTATTTATACATATATGTACATCTGTATATATATGTTATATGTATATGTCCATCTGTATATATATATTATATATACGTACATCTGTATATATATGTTATATATAGGTCCATCTATATATATATATATATATATATGTTATATATACATACACCTGTATATATATGTTATATATACGTCCATCTGTATATATATATATGTTATATATACGTCCATCTGTATATATATGTTATATATATGTCCATCTGATATATATATGTTATATATTCGTCTATCTGTATATATATGTTATATATATGTCCATCTGTATATATATGTTATATATACATCCATCTGATTTATATATGTCATATATACGTCCATCTGTATATATATATATGTTATATATACGTCCATCTGTATATATATGTTATATATACATCCATCTGATTTATATATGTTATGTATACGTCCATCTGTATATATATGTGTAATTGTTATATATACGTCCATTTGTATATATATGTTATACATGCATCCATCTGATTTATATATGTTATATATACGTCCATCTGTATATATATGTTATATATACGTCCATATGTATATATATGTTATATGTACATCCATCTGATTTATATATGTTATATATACGTACATCTGTATATATATATGTTATATATACGTGGTGGTCCGTGTTTGCTTCTCTTCTCGCCAACAGGCTTTGCCACATCAATACTCGATGTCAGTTTTCTCGATAGTCATTGTTTTAGGGTTAGCATTTATTAAATAAGTAGTAGAAGATCGGTAAATTTTACAATTGGTGCAAGTTATTATTGTCGGGGTTGTTGGGAATAGAAGACAGGTCTGACACATCGCTAACAATAACAGTGGGTTGGTGTGAAGCTACAATAATCCTACTTCACACACGAAAGAGCGCACCTCACAATACAACATACCAACTCCCTCCTCCCACACACCGCCTCCCTCCTCCCACACACCACCTCCCTTCTCCCACACACCACCTCCCTTCTCCCACACACCACCTCCCTTCTCCCACACTCCACCTCCCTCCTCCCACACACCGCCTCCCTCCTCCCTCAAACCACCTCCCTCCTCCCACAAACCACCTCCCTCCTCCCACACACCACCTCACTCCTCCCACCTCTACCCTCCCTCCTCCCCACACCACCTCCACTCCCCAACACCTCTAAACCTCGCTCCTCTCCCACCACTACCACCTTCCCCCTCCCACACAACCACCTCCCTTCTCCACACACCACACCTCCCTTCTCCCACACTTTCTCCCACCTCCCTCCTGCCCACACAACCGCCTCCCTCCTCCCTCACACACACCTCCCCTCCTCCCACCCAACCACCTCCCTCCCCCACACACCACCTCCCTCTCCCTCAAACCACCTCCCTCCTCCCACACACGACCTCACTCCTCCCACACTCTACCTCCCTCCTCCCACACACCACCTCACTCCTCCCACACACCACCTCATATCCTCCCACAAACAACCTTACCCACTCCACAGACCACCTCACTCACTCCACACACCACCTCACTCCGCCCACACACCACTTCACCCACTCCACACACCACCTCACTCACTAAAGACACCACCACACCCACTCCACACACCACATCACCTACTCCATACACCACCTCACCCACTCCACACACCACCTCACAACAAACCATACCACCCACTCCACGCATTACCTCACCTACTCCAAACACCAACTCACCCACTCCACACACCACCTCACTCACTTCACATACGACCTCACCCACTCCACACATCACCTCACCCACTTCACACACCACCACACCCACTCCAGACACCACCACACACACTCCACACACCACATCACCCACTGCAAACACCACCACACATACTCCACACCCCACCTCACACACTGCACACACCACCGCATTCACTCCACACATCACCTCACCCACTGCACACACCACCTCACCCACTGCACACACCGCCTCACCACCTCACCACACAACACACCACCTCACGCACTGCACACACCACCTCACCCACTCCACACTCCACCTCACCCACTCCACACACCACCTCACCACTGCACACACCACTTCACCCACTCCACACACCGCCTCACCACCTCACCACACCACACACCACCTCACGCACTGCACACACCACCTAACCCACTCCACACTCCACCTCACCCACTCCACACACCACCTCACCACTGCACACACCACCTCACCCACTGCACACACCACCTCACTTCACAATCACACATTCCCACACACCCCATCACTCAACACCACACACCACCTCACCACTGCACATACCACCTCACCCACTCCACACACCACCTCACTCACTCCACCCACCACCTCACCCACTGTACACCACCTCACCACCTCACCACACCGCACGCTAACTCACCCACTGCACAACCACCTCACCCCCTCCACCCACCACCTCACTCAC
>CM059190.1:54967437-55013817 GCA_030323885.1 Branchipolynoe longqiensis | reverse complement strand
CCTTGGCGACCGGCGACCGGCCTCGGCGACCGGCTTCAGCGGCACGACGCGTGCGCAATGAATCAAATCCCACATCCGAATCGCAGCGAATTATTCGAAAATTGAAACTTGGCGGGCGTGGCGCGACGCGCGGCGCGGCGCCGTTTGTTTTGGCGCGTCCCGGCGGGACGCGCCGGTCACGGCCACGGGCCGGCGTCCGGCGCGCTTTGATCGCGGGCGTCTGCCTTGTTCTGATCGCATTTCCGACGAGAGACCAACCCGTCACCAGGGGGCGTGACCGCGCCTGCGCAGAGCTCGCTTAATCGAAGATAGAGAAATGATGGTATTTTTGTTGTAGTTGGGGCTGGCTGGCTTGTCGGTGGTCGGTACTCGGCCTTTGTAACGGCGGTCTGTGAATGCTAAGTGGCTGCAGACGGCGACAAGGCCGGGCCTCTCCACCCAGCGCATGTCGCACAGCCAAGGCGCCGCCCGGGTCACCGCACCTCCCGGCCCGAGAACCCGCCCTGTGACATGGTCGGGACAGGGCCGGGCTCACGTGCCATGACCCGGCCCAACCAACCCTCCGGCCCAGCGCCGCCCGGACTCGGTGCTCGGCTGATTTGCGCCCGCGTCAGCCATAAATCCCCACACGGCGCCTTTGTAGCCGCGTCTACCCGAGACCCCAGGCCAATTGTCGCACCCTTTCTCCTCATATCCATTTCCCCGGAAGTGAATTGCCCCCGGGTCAAAGGTCGCGTCCGGGGGCGATCAGTTTTCCGTGAAGGAAAGGGAATGGAATTCACGAAGCGGGTGTACATGTATTATTGGGGTGGGTGTGATTGTGCGCGGGAGGTGCTGCCACTGAGGCTGCCTTCCTCTTCGTATACAAATGACATGACAGACTGCCTCCGCATTCAAGAAACGCACAGGCGGGAATAAGAATATGTGTGTGTGGGGGGGGGGGGGGGGGGGGAGGCATGTTAGGGCGAGGCGGTGGGAACTGGGTGTTGCAAGATTGGAGCGGGATGGAGGAGGGTATGGATATGCTGGAGCCCGGAGTATGGCGGGGTGGAGAAGGCTGGGGTGGAATGGGGTGAGGCAGGGCGGGATAGGGTGGAGTAGGGCAGGATGGAGTGGCGGAGTAGGGCAGGCAGGGGTGTGTGGGGCAGGGTATGGTGGGGGGCAGTATGGTGGGGTGCGGCGGGGTGGGGCAGGCTAGGGTGGGGCGGGTGGAATGGGGTGGGTTGGGAGGGGTGGGGTGGGGCGGGGGGGGGGGAGTACACGCAGCCCTGGTACCCTAGGACCCGGGCTGACCGCCAGAGAAGTCCTCACACGGGGCGGGCCATGATGATGAATAGTTCTTCTGGGAGGCTGTGGTATGAAACATGCTGTAGCCGTCGTTGGGGTCATTACTGCGAGGGTGGTGATACACGGCCATCTATTACTGGGCAGTAATCAGGGACACCGCCCAAATCGCCCCGCGCGCACTGTCCATCAACGACACCGCAAACGTCATTTGCGGACTCGGCGTATTGATGGGCAGTGTCGCCCACACAGGGCGGGTAGGAGGTGTGTGTGTGTGGGGGGGGGGGGGCTGAGGGAGGAAGTCAGAGGGCCGGACAACTTAGCACACAAACTTCTAACAAGAAATCTCACAGCAGCAACTTCTGCCGCAGCCATTAGCACACCTAATAATACATTTGCACTGAAACCACTATTCACGTAGATACGTATTCGACAAACCTAAAGAGAATAGCACATATTATGTTTAGTTAATTAGCACATGTATGTTTCAAGTATTAAAGCGGGAATCAGATATTAAGCAAATGTATTTAATCACTACTGTCTTCGTGTCATTAATTATTTCGCAATGTGATAGTGGGTGCAGTGTGCACGTCGGCATTTGTAGTGTATGATTATACATGCATGCACCACAGTTAATCTACAGTAGGGTAACATCGAGATACAGTCATTTTTGTACCAAAGGTACACGACAGACAGCAGATCGTGTTGTGCACGGTGGGTCTGCGAGGTAGGTGCTGTCCGACAGACGCTGCACGCAGCGTCCCCAGGTCTACTGGTCCCCAGGTCTACTGGTCCCCAGTTCTACTGGTCCCCAGTTCTACTGGTCCCCAGTTCTACTGGTCCCCAGTTCTACTGGTCCCCAGTTCTACTGGCCCCAGTTCTACTGGTCCCCAGTTCTACCATAATAACTGGCCAGTTCTACTGGTCCCCAGGTATACTGGTCCCCAGGACTACTGGTCCCCATGCATACTGGTCCCCAGGTCTACTGGTCCCCAGGTCTACTGGTCCCCAGGTCCACTGGTCCCCAGGTCTACTGGTCCCCAGTCTATGGTCCCCAGTTCCACTGGTCCCCAGGTCTACTGTCACCAGGTCTACTGGTCCCCAGGTCCACTGGTACCCAGGTCTACAGGTCCCCAGGTCCACTGCTACCCAGATCTGACACCACCGAATAAGATAATAACTTAAATGTACCAGTGACATTGAAATTATTGTCATTTAATCATTTAAATATGCACTATGAGCTGGTTTTCCTTAGGAACGCGAACATAAATCCCACTTTATAAATATACATCCATTTATACTCAACATTTAACTGGATTTCTCATTTCTCTAGTCCATTTGGAAGTCAGATATATCTCATTAATATGGTTCTCAATTTATACCAAAGCAGATTATCATGTTTAGAAAGTCAGGTTAGTGACTAATTGGTTCTGTTGGTGAAATTTAAAGTGTATTATCAGTAAAGTAAAATTTAAAAGTGTATCATCAGTAAAGTTATTAAAAGTACATCACCAGTAAAGTAATTAAAGGTGCATCATCAGGAATGTGTGTGAAAGCGCATCACTAGTACATTCCATAAAAATGCATCATCAGAAAAGTACTGAACAATTCATCATCAGTAAAGTAAATAAGAAATGCCTCATAACGTAAAGTGCTTAATAAGTACATCATCAGAAAAGTACTTCAGAAGTGCATCATTGATAAACACTTTAGAAGTAGTCATCAGTAAAGTACTTTAGAAGTGCATCATCAGTGAAGTACCTTTAGAAGCGCATCATCAGTCAAGTACCTTTAGAAGCGCATCATCAGCTAATACAAGAAATTTAAAATGTTATCATCACTACAGTAGTCAGAAGTGCATCAGCAGGACAGTGCTTTAGAAGTACATTACCAGTCAAGTACTTTAAGCTGTCATCGTCACCACAGGATTTCAGAAGTACATCACCAGTCAAGTACTTTAAAATGTCATCATTACTACAGTACTTTAGAGGTACATCACCAGTTAAGTACTTTAAAATGTCATTGTCAATAGAGTACTTTAGAAAAACATCACCAGTTAAGTACTTTAAAATGTCATCATCACCACAGTACTTTAGAAGTACATCACCAGTTAAGTACTTTAAAATGTAATCTTCACTACAGTACTTTAGAAGTGCATCACCAGTTAAGTACTTTCAAATGTCATCATCACTACAGTACTTTTGAAGTGCATAACCAGTCAAGTACTTTAAAAGGTCATCGTCACCACAGTATTTAGAAGTACATCACCAGTTAAGTACTTTAAAATGTCATCATCAGTACAGTACTTTAGAAGTGAATCATCAGTCAAGTACTTTAAAATGTCATCGTCACCACAGTACTTTAGAAGTACATCACCAGTTAAGTACTTTAAAATGTCATTGTCACTACAATACTTTAGAAGTGCATCACCAGTTAAGTACTTTAAAATATCATCATCACTACAGTATTTTAGAAGTGCATAACCAGTCAAGTACTTTAAAATGTCATCATCACCACAGTACTTTAGAAGTGCATCGCCAGTGAAGTACTTTAAAATGTCATCATCACTATAGTACTTTAGAAGTAGATCACCAGTTAAAATATCATCGTCAATACAGTACTTTAGAAGTACATCACCAGTTAAGTACTTTAAAATGTCATTGTCAATACAGTAATTTAGAAGTGCATCACCAGTCATGTACTTTAAAATGTCATCGTCACCACAGTAGTTTAGAAGTACATCACCAGTTAATTACTTTAAAATGTCATCGTCAATACAGTACTTTAGAAGTACATCACCAGTTAAGTACTTTAAAATGTCATCATCACTACAGTATTTTAGAAGTGCATCACCAGTTTAGTACTTTAAAATGGCATCGTCACTACAGTACTTTAGAAGTGCATCACCAGTCAAGTACTTTCAAATGTCATCGTCACCACAGTAGTTTAGAAGTACATCACCAGTTAATTACTATAAAATGTCATCGTCAATACATTACTTTAGAAGTACATCACCAGTTAAGTACTTTAAAATGGCATCGTCACTACAGTACTTTAGAAGTGCATCACCAGTTAAGTACTTTAAGATGGCATCGTCACACAGTACTTTAGACGTGCATCATCAGTCAAGTACTGTAAAATGTCATTGTCACCACAGTACTTTAGAAGTACATCACCAGTTAAGGACTTTAAAATGTCATTGTCACTACAGTACTTTAGAAGTGCATCACCAGTTAAGTACTTTAAAATGTCATCATCACTACAGTACTTTATAAGTACATCACCAGTTAAATACTTTAAAATGTCATCATCACTACAGTACTTTAGAAGTGCATCACCAGTTAAGCACTTTAAAATGGCATCGTCACTACAGTACTTTAGACGTGCATCATCAGTCAAGTACTGTAAAATGTCATTGTCACCACAGTACTTTAGAAGTACATCACCAGTTAAGTACTTTAAAATGTCATCATCACTACAGTACTTTTGAAGTACATCACCAGTTAAATACTTTAAAATGTCATCATCACTACAGTACTTTAGAAGTGCATCACCAGTTAAGCACTTTAAAATGGCATCATCACTACAGTACTTTAGACGTGCATCATCAGTCAAGTACTGTAAAATGTCATTGTCACCACAGTACTTTAGAAGTACATCACCAGTTAAGTACTTTAAAATGTCATTGTCACTACAGTACTTTAGAAGTGCATCACCAGTTAAGTACTTTAAAATGTCATCATCACTACAGTACTTTAGAAGTACATCACCAGTTAAGTACTTTAAAATGTCATCATCACTACAGTACTTTTGAAGTGCATCACCAGTCAATTACTTTAAAATGTCATTGTCACCACCATACTTTAGAAGTACATCACCAGTTTAGTACTTTAAAATGTCATCATCACTACAGTACTTTTGAAGTGCATCACCAGTCAATTACTTTAAAATGTCATTGTCACCACCATACTTTAGAAGTACATCACCAGTTTAGTACTTTAAAATGTCATCATCACTACAGTACTTTTGAAGTGCATCACCAGTCAATTACTTTAAAATGTCATTGTCACCACCATACTTTAGAAGTACATCACCAGTTTAGTACTTTAAAATGTCATCATCACTACCGTACTTTAGAAGTACATCACTAAGTACTTTAAAATGTTGTCATCACCACAGTACTTTAGAAGTGCATCACCAGTCAAGTACCTTAAAATGTCATCGTCACCACCATACTTTAGAAGTGCATCACCACTTTCCCATATCTACGCCTAATGCGATGTCAGTGTAACGGTAAACCCCATATCCCATGCGTGCACCGCCCCTTGCAAGTAACTATTCACATTAATGACTCAGCAACATCCACTCGGGCATTGTTCTGTTTTATGTCATACCGACACCTACTTGGCATTCCAAAATGCTTAGCAAAGAAAAAAGAATCTGAATTGGAACAAACACTCATGAATGTTACATGACTGGAATAATGGCTGTATCACATGCGCTGTCCGCACGCATTACGTTGCCTTCTGTGTTTTTACCGTGGCCATTCACTGACGATTAATCCCACCATAGATCATGAGGCCAGTGCATATTATTCTTTTTTAGTCTTCCGGGGAATAAAAAGGAAATGGCTTCCACGAAGTTCCCATAAACATGGTATCGTGTCGCGTCTCCAAGTATTTGACCCACACGTGGGTCAAGATTAGCAGTGTGAGAGCACAATTTTATTTTTTCGTTCTAAGCATAAATACTTTGCAGAAGTGGCAGTATCGTGTTGACGCGGACTGAATGAACATCTCGCGGGCAGACTGGGTCATTTACTTCTGGGTGTACTTCCGGTTGTACTTCCGATTGTACTTCCGGTTGTACTTCCGGTTATACGCAACATCGTAGTATGAATGTATCTCAGAGGCACCCTTTTAATTTAAAGACCATAGTAACATTTTGTCGATATAATTTAATTAATAAGGTGTAATTTGAGTGTTTCAAATGCATCTAGGATATGTCTTCACCCCAATAGTTGGGTGCAATCCATAGATAACATCTTGCCACCTAAGTATGGTTCATGAGGAACTGACTTATCTAAAACTACACAGCGGCCCACAGGGAAATCAACACCCTTGTGGGGAGATGAGGACACCAGCGCCCCTGTGGGGAGATGAGGACACCAACGCCCCTGTGGGGAGATGAGGACACCAACGCCCCTGTGGGGAGATGAGGACACCAACGCCCCTGTGGGGAGATGAGGACACCAGCGCCCCTGTGGGAAGATGAGGACACCAGCGCCCGTGTGTGGAGATGAACCCACTCTGTGAGCAGACTCAGGTTTATATTCGTATGTACATTTCAGCCCTCAGAACTCTCATAGTATTGCACATCGCACATTATATGGGATATGGTGTGGTGAGAAATGCTTGCACGTGGCTCTGATGTAGTGGATAGGCAGCTGACCATGAAAAATATATTTGTGAAATAACACGTAGGCTTATCAATGAAAAGGAGGACACATCAGTACATTCTGCTGGTTATTATTCACCAAAGCTGGTACCGATGGTATTGTTAGTTGCGTGCTATGCCTCTGCCTCATTTGTCTGAGTGCGATGTGCGATGTGTACTTGTTTAATTCGGTGCCAGTTTCTGGCTGGTAATGCGGAATGCGCAGCACGGACGGGGCTCCTCCACAGGCCAGCGATCATGGATCGATGCATCAGCATGCGGGGTGGGGGGTGGGGGGGGGGTGATTGGGAGTACTGGGCGGGGCTGCTTTATCAACGCGCCAGGCTTCATACTCAGCCGCACACAGCGGCGGAAACCTGGACCACATCAAGTCTAACCCAGCAACTCTGTGAATCCAAATTGGCAAATTACAACGAACTGGCTTTGACAGGTCGTACATACATACGTTGCGTTGTGCATGCGACAGTCGGTGTAAGTCTGGTTGTATTAGTGTGCCCGCCCCTAGCAGCAGTCTCTGGGTGGTCGATACCCCCTCCCACCTCGCCACACCCACTACTTCCCACAATTAGAAGGACGGCGACCGGTGCTCCCCGGTGGTTCGCCCGCCGGCCGATTAGCATTACCCTCGTGCTTCCAGCCAGCAAGTCTCATTTCACAAAGCGTCTCGCTGCTCGGGTATTGTCCGCTATAATTGACGCCCACTGAGCCGTGCTTTATAAAAGTTATGGCGGGGCGTGCGTGCATCTGCACACGGCAATCCCAGTGTGAACGGGCCGGACAACTGAAGTTTGGGCCAAATAAACCCACCCCACCCCGCCTGCCTGCCACATTGATAGCAGGGAAACGTCGGGGTTTACAGTGAGTAGTATCACGGAATGTCCGTTTATCGTAGGCAGGCTACAGCTCCAACCCTCATACCAACCGCACACTGCCCACACACCACCCACACACCCACCCTCACACCAACCGCACACTGCCCAAACACCACCCACACACCCAACCACACACCAACCGCACACTGCCCACACACCACCCACACATCCACCCTCACACCAACCACAGACTGCCCACACACCACCCACACACCCACCCTCACACCAACCGCACACTGCCCACACACCACCCACACACCAACCCTCACACCAACCACACACTGCCCACACACCACCCACATACCCACCCTTACACCAACCGCACACTGCCCACACACCACCCACACACCCACCCTCACACCAACCAGACACTGCCCAGACACCACCCACACACCCACCCTCACACCAACCAGACACTGCCCACACACCACCCACACACCCACCCTCACACCAACCACACACTACCCCACAACACCACACACCCAACCACACACAACCGCACACTGCCCAACACCACCCACACACACCACCCTCACCACCAACCACACATGCCCACCACGACCCACACCACCACCCTCACACCAACCACAACCAGCCCACACACCACCCACACCCCCAACCACACACCAACCGAACACTGCCACACACCACACACACCACCCTCACACAACCGCACACTGCCCACACACCACCCCCACACACCCACCCTCACACCAACACACACTGCCCACACACCACACCACCCACCCTCACACCAACCACACACTGCCCACACACCACCCACACACCCACCTCACTCTCAACCACACACTGCACACACACCACCACACACCCACCCTCACTCCAACCGCACACTGGCCCACACACCACCCACACACCCATCCTCACACCAACCGCACACTGCCCCACACCACCCACACACCCAACACCACACAACGCACACTGACACACACCATCAACACACCCAACCACCACCACTGCACAATGCCCGCACACCACCCACACACCACCCTCACACCACCGCACACTGCCTACACACCACCCAACACCCACCTCACACCCACACTGCCCACACACCACCCACACACCCAACCACACACCAACCGCACACTGCCCACACACCACCGACAAACCCAACCACACACCAACCGCACACTGCCCACACACCACCCACACACCCAACCTCACACCAACCGCACACTGCCCACACAGCACCCACACACACACCCTCACACCAACCGCACACTGCCCACACACCAGCCACACACCCACCCTCACACCAACCGCACATTGCCCACACACCACCCACACACCCACCCTCACACCAACCGCACACTGCCCACACACCACCCACATACCCACCCTCACACCAACTGCACACTGCCCATACACCACCCACACTCCCACCCACACACCAACCGCACACTGCCCACACACCACCCACAAACCCAACCACACACCAACCGCACACTGCCCTCACACCACCCACACACCCACCCTCACACCAACCGCACACTGCCCACACACCACCCACATACCCACCATCACACCAACTGCACACTGCCCATACACCACCCACAACCCACCCCACACCACCGCACACTGCCCACACACCACCCACAAACCCAACCCACACCCCAACCGCACACTGCCCACACACCACCCCACACACCCACCCTCACACCAACCGCACACTGCCCACACACCACCCACACACCCAACCACACACCAACCTCACACTGCCCAAACACCACCCACACACGCAACCACACACCAACCGCACACTGCCCACACACCACCCACACACCGCCCACACACCCACCCTCACACCAACCGCACACTGCCCACACACCACCCACAAACCCAACCACACACCAACCGCACACTGCCCACACACCACCCACACACCCAACCACACACCAACTGCACACTGCCCACACACCACCCACACACCCAACCACACACCAACCGCACACTGCCCACACACCACCCACACACCCACCCTCACACCAACCGCACACTGCCCACACCAACTGCACACTGCCCATACACCACCCACACACCCACCCTCACACCAACCGCACACTGCCCACACACCACCCACAAACCCAACCACACACCAACCGCACACTGCCCACACACCACCCACACACCCACCCTCACACCAACCGCACACTGCCCACACACCACCCACACACCCACCCTCACACCAACCACACACTGCCCACACACCACCCACACACCCACCCTCACACCAACCACACACTACCCACACACCACCCACACACCCAACCACACACCAACCGCACACTGCCCACACACCACCCACACACCACCCACACACCACCCACAAACCCAACCACACACCAACCGCACACTGCCCACACACCACCCACACACCCAAACCACACACCAAATGCACACTGCCCAAACACCACCCACACACCCAACCACACACCACTGCACACTGCACACACACCACCCACACACCCACCCACACACCCACCCTCACACCAACCGCACACTGCCCCACACACCACCCACAAACCCATCCACACACCAACCGCACACTGCCCACACACCACCCAACACCCAACCATACACAACCCAGCCACACCCATGCAAACACCACCCACACAACCAACCACACACCAACCCACAACTGCCCACACACCTCCCTCACACCCACCCTCACACCAACTGACACTGCCCACACACCACCCACACACCCACCCTCACACCATCCGCACAATGCCCACACACCACCCACACACCCACCCTCACACCAACCGCACACTGCCCACACCACCCACACACCCACCCTCACACCAACCGCACACTGCCCACACCACCCACACACCCACCCTCACACCAACCACACACTGCCCACACACCACCCACACACCCCACCACACACCAACCCACACCAACCAACACCTGCCCCCAACACCACCTACACACCCAACCACACACCAACCACACCTGCCCACACCCACCACACACACCCACCCTCACACCAACACACACTGCCCACACACCACCCACACACCACCCACACACCACCCACACACCCACCCTCACACCAACTGCACACTGCCCACACACCACCCACCCTCACACCACCCGCACACTGCCCACACACCACCCACACACCCACCCTCACACCAACCGCACACACTGCCCACACACCACCCACACACCCACCCTCACACCAACCGCACACTGCCCATACACCACCCACACACCCAACCACACACCAACCACACACTTCCCACGCACCACCCACACACCCACCCTCACACCAACCGCACACTGCCCACACACCACCCACACACCCAACCGCACACCAACCGCACACTGCCCACACACCACCCACACACCCAACCACACACCAACTGCACACTGCCCACACACCACCCACACACCCAACCACACACCAACCACACACTGCCCACACACCACCCACACACCCACCCTCACACCAACCACACACTGCCCACACACCACCGTCATACACCCTCATACACATTTCCTGTCCCCACACACCGTTACACATCCTCCTACCACTCATATACCTTCAAACAGTCTCACACATCATCATACACCATCACACATCACACACACACCCTCATACGCCCTCACACACATTGACTGTCCCCACACACCGTTACACATCCTCCTACCACTCATACACCTTCAAACAGTCTCACACATCATCATACACCATCACACATCACACACACACACCCTCATACGCCCTCACACACATTGACTGTCCACACACATGGTTATACATCCTCCTACCACTCATACACCTTCAAACAGTCTCACACATCATCATACTCCATCACATACCACACGCACCCTCATACACCCTCACACACATTTACTGTCCCTACACGCCCTCATACACCCTCACACACATTTCTGTCCCCACACACCGTTACACATCCTCGTACACACTGATATACCTTCAAACGGTCTCACACATCACCATGCACCATCATACATCACACACACCCTCATATTTATTTGTATTTTTTATTGACAAAGTATTTACTCTGTCCATAACGTATAAGGTCCGGCGAGGGTGCTTGTTTTCAACGCTGGACAGCTGTGGTCTAGTCCCGCGCCCAGGCGTGTTTAGCTATTTCTGCTCAGGCCAGCCTTGTGGATCAGATGCATGACTATGGCCTGTCCATTTCTCTGTTGGTTTGTGCCATTACACATACCCAGGTGGACTGCACCATGTGGTGATAGCTTTCCTGATTTTCTTTGTACTTAGGAGGGCTACCTGTCCTATTTTTAATACCTATCATTTTCTCTGGCCTGTCTTTTGCTTTTTTGTGCCAGTACACAGCAAGCAGCGACTGGGCTCAGGGGCAGGTGTGATTTAGCTGTGTCAGTAAGTAGTTGTTTTCTTTAGGAATCTTTTGTAGTGGTCAAGGTTACGGATTTCCCATAGATTGGTGTTTTGTTTATTCCAGGCATGTGCTGCCATGGCCAGTACACTTCTCTCATAGATTTTTGTGTTACTCATTTCTGTCAGTAGTATTGGGGCTGCCATGTGCCTAGTATCCCTGCGGGGGGTTACTGTGTAACCTGATTTTGTGGTGTAGTGGTGTGTTAGTATTTTCAGGTGCTGCATTGGATTTTTTGTGTAGTTCTATTGTAGGATATTTTTTGTGTACTTGGAGACATATTTTAAAGGCTTTATTTTGCAGTACCTGTAGCTTGTTTAGTAGTTTGATATTTCCTCCCATGTATACTACATCACCGTAGTCGTAGTAGGGGAGGATCATGCCTTTATATATTTTAATTGCCATATTCTCAGTCATGTAGTATCTCAGTTTTGCCAGTAGCCATATTTTGTGGTTTGCTTTTTTGATAGTGTTTGTTATGCAAAGGTCATAATTTAGGTGCCTGTCGAGGTCCACTCCCAGATATCGGTAGCTGTCTATCTGCTCTAGTTTGCTGTTTCTCAGGAGACACTTTATTTTATTGTTTCTGGTTAATCTGGTACCAAATAGTAACGTCTTCGATTTATTGCTATTTATAGTTATCTTATTTAGATGGCACAACTTGGTTAGTTTCATTAGTGTTTGATTTAGTTTTGTTTCTATTTCTTCAGATGATTCACCTGCAGTATACAACACAGTATCATCTGCATATAGTTGGATGTTTTCAATGTCTAGCCAGTTGTATAGATCATTTATATATATGAGGAAGAGAAGTGGTCCCAGAACTGACCCTTGTGGCACCCCACAGCTTATTCATTCCTCGTCTGATATGGCTCCATTTACTGCGGTGCATTGCTTTCGATTTCTTAGGTAGCTTGCTAATCACTTTTCCAGAAACTCCTGTTAGTCCCATTTAAGATAGTTTGCTAATTAAGATACTGTGGTCCACTGTGTCAAAGGCTTTGCTGAAGTCTATGAATGCTGCACCCACTAGCTTTTTTTTATTGATACTGTTAGAGATATTGTTTATTAAGTTAGCAATTGTTTTAATTGTCGAGTGTTTTTTTCTGAATCTGCCTTGCTTAATGTTTAGTATTTTGTGCTTGATCAGGTGGTCCATAATATGTATATGCATTACTTTCTCCATTAGCTTCCAAGCAGTGGGAGTAAAGAGATGGGTCTATAGTTGCCCAAGACTTGTTTATCCCCTCCTTTGTGGAGCGGGGTTACATTGGCTAGCTTCCAGCAGTCTACATAGGTACCTTTTCTGAATGATGTGTTGAATAGGTTACATAAGACCTCTGGGATGCATCCGAATGCATCCTTCAGTGCTATACTGGAGGTATTTTCAATGCCTGAGGGCTTTTTGGAACCAATTGTTTTTATGAGATCACCTATTTCCTTTATTGTGGTTTCGCAGTCCCCTATGACTATGTTTAGTTGTGGTGCTTTTGTGGCCCAGTTAGAGTTAAATTTTTTGGATAGTTTATTTCCTATGGTAGAAAAATGTTTGTTCATTATATTTGCTGTATCACTGTTTCTGAATTCAATTCCCTCATTGTTGCATAAGGTTATTTCTGTTCTTTGGAATTAGTATCCTTACGTTGTTCCAGAATTTATGTGTGTTTTTTCCCCATTGTTGGTCTTGTTTGATAATGAATTTTCTTTTGGCTTTCCCCACTGATTTCTGGCTGCGGTTTCTTGCTTTATGGTATTCTTCTATGTGTTGTAGCCACCCGCTTTCTTTAGCTAATTTACCTGCTTTATATTTGTCCATAATTGTGTTGATTAATTCCAGGGTTACCCATGGGTCCTGGTTGTTTTTTAATTTAAGGTTTTTTATTGGGCAGGTAGTGTCGAGATGATTTCCCACTTCCCCAATGATAGTGTTCCATTGGTCATTTACATCTATGTCAGTTGGGAGTGGTAATTTACCAGTTTTTTCCAGGTGCGCTGCTAGTGCTTCCTTTGTGTAGTTTTTGTATGATCTTCCCATATGGAGAGCAGTTGTTTTTTATTTTCTTTCTAGTATTAGGTATCGGTTCATGGTCACTAAAGCCCCAGTTCCTAGTTCCTCAGGTGTGGGCATGATCTGTGTTTGTTATAATTAGGTCTATTATCGAGCTGTTTTCTCCAAGTCTGGTTAATTCACTATTTGTTTTCTGTAATCCTCTCCTTTTGATTAGATTCTGTAATGAGTGTTTGTTTTTGTTGTTTGTTTTGTAGTTTATATTGAAATCCCCTAGTAGGAATATCTTAACTTTTGTGAGTTTTGACACACCGTCTAGGGTCGCTTCTAGTTGTGTGGTGAAATCTTCTATGTCCTCATTTGGGGGTCTACATAGACTCCCTACAGCTATGTTTGCTTGTTTCTCATTCTTTATTAGTGTCCATAATAATACACTATTTGTGTCAGATATGTTTGCTTCTTGTAGAGTCTTATGTTCTGAGTTTAGGTTATTTTTTGTGTATATTGCAACCCCTCGACCCCTTTTATTTGTGTTTGTGTATTGGTAAGCGTTTTCCTGTCCTCTCTCACAAGTCTATACCCACTAATCTCTAGTAGTTGCTCACTATGCAGCTCATGATACCATGTCTCCCATAGTGTCAACGCATAATATTTACAGATATTTAAGTGTAGATTAATGCTGTCAATTTTGCTGCAAGCACTTTGGCAGTTTAGATGGACAAAATGCATCATATACCCTCACCAAACATCCCCGCCGCACACCACACACACCTCATCACCCGCACACATACATCAGCAATAATGCCTGTATTTGTTGCTTAAACAGTCATGTACTGATGTAGTAGAATCTTCCTAATATCCATATATGAAGATCTCAGAATTTCCTGTAAATTATTATATGGTTATTAAATGTGGTGGCAAAATTTGTTCATGAAACCAAAGTCACATAATAAATTGTATTAAAATGTCATCATGAAAATGGCAATTGTCACCTATCAATCAATCCTAATATATTTACCCAATGTAATACTTGCTATTTAGACTAAGCATGAGTGATGTTAATATATATAAGAAGTGAGTATTGGCTTAATACAGAGAAAGTACATCTAGATCGTTGTCCTGCTGAGCTGCCTTTGATTACTTGAAAATAAACGTGGCGAAATGTGGAACTTAGCACATCCAATTCTTTTGTTTGTTGATTAAATGCCAATACTCCTTAGTTACTGCGCCCTGGTTACCAACAGTTATCACGCTACATACGCGGGCAGCATTGTGTACAAGGGGTGCTCTCCTTTAATCGTGCCTATATGCTCAGCGATCAAGAGGCTTGGATGAGTCTATATGCCCGTATCAGCGCCCCGCCCTGCCCCCATTCCCTCCCGCCGCTCCGCCCCCGGGAGGCCCGGTCCACGGTAGTTGGTTCCACTACGCCAAGCACGAGACAATTTTACTTATCTCCACCGTTTCCCGCTCATTTAACGCAACATGAAATTTACATCTGGCCTCCAATATCGCTCATCTTTCGGGCGGCCGGCTTCTCTCGGATCAGCGGCAGAACCCAAACAAACTTGCCTAAACTAATTGGCCCCTCGGGGCGCGGCGCGGCTCCATTTGCCCGCGTCTCGCGGATCATAACAGCCGCCGCTCTTTGGGGAAATCTTATAATAGTATAGGCAAATGAAACTTACATGCCTGCCACACTCAATTTCGGCGCTTTTGTTTTTGGAGACAGCCGCCGTGCAGCGTTGAGGCAT
Source organism: Branchipolynoe longqiensis (assembly GCA_030323885.1). Taxonomy (NCBI): domain Eukaryota; kingdom Metazoa; phylum Annelida; class Polychaeta; order Phyllodocida; family Polynoidae; genus Branchipolynoe; species Branchipolynoe longqiensis. The sequence continues at coordinate 54,998,021 of CM059190.1, read as the reverse complement.
GTGTGTGTGGGTGGGGGGGGGGGGGCACGCAGTGCATGCTGGGAGGATCGTCAAAAGCTGCGAAAGTTGCATGATGGGAGGATAGTAGTGGAGGATGAGGGGGCAGAAGTGTACAGAGCAGAAAAGAAACACAGAAAGAATGGAGAGGTGTTTGAGTTGGGTGACGTTGAAATCTGTCACGTTGATGTGCAGGGGAGGGCGGGGCGCACGATTAATCATGTTTGAGCGGGAGATGTTTCATTCCCTGCCTGACGTGTTTGCCGATTTTCATGATGTTAATGCCCGTACAGACCCTCCCCCCTTGTGGGACGCCTGCCGCTCGTTGGGGGACGCCGATTAATCAGACCGTCTCGGCCGGGCGCTGAGCACGTTTATGAGCTGCTCGTCTTTGATATGATGAGCTCGAGTCGGAGTGAGTGTCATTAGACGGTCACGCCGCACGAGCACCTCCCGAGCACATCCCGAGCGCTTCCGAGCACCCCCGAATACCTCCTCCAGAGCTACTGACGAGCACCTCCTGAGCATCTCGCGAGCACCCCCCGAGCACCTCCAAACACCCCCAAGCACCCTTCGCACCACCAGGGCAGCTCTTGAGGAGTCTCCAGAACCCCGATAAAAACATCACGAGCATCTCCCTAGCAACTCGACATACACAGGCGTGCAATCTCCACCACCCTTCGCACGTCACATTCTCATCCCTGAGTTGCTCCTGCGCGCCGTGCCTCCGCCCCTTACCACCACCCCGCTAACACACAAACACACACACACATCCCACCACCCACCTACACGCGAGAAGCTCCAAGCTCTCAGGCCTCCAGGCGCACAGCTATATGAGTAACATCCACACACACACACAGGCCTCCGACACACAGCCGTCGGCGAATAATTCCTCTGTGACCAGCTCAACCCCGTCAACCGCTGGAGCTCATTACTGCCTGTTCGGCCGCTGCCCCTCCAGGACCCCGCTCATCAGGGGGAGGGGCGGGGAGGCGGGGTGCGGGGGGGAATGGATTGCAGTCAGGATGCTGAGCACTCAGCAACTTTGATTAAACCCAGACTGTGGAAGTTGTCTAAAGACAACAGTTCACCGCTATATCTGATGAAAGTGTATGTATATATATATATATATTTTACCTCGGTACTAAGCCTCAGGCTACTCGTAGCCGAGGGAAAAGGAAGCACATCCGGGTCCAGCAATTAGCATAAATCCTAGCACAGCGACACATGCTGTGTGGTTCAAGGTTAGTTTTTGGTTAAATGTTGTGTTATTACTAGGATAATGACACTTTTGGTTTCATATTAATGTGCTTTTATGACCCAAGAATACAGGAGGATATTTATTCTTGTGTAGTTACCGTTTTTTGGTCATTTTTAACGATTTAAAGGTGACTCGACTGAGTGATAATAGGCTTCCGCAGTACTAGCGTGGTGACCTATATCGGTGTTGATGGCCGGCTATGGAGCAAGGCCCCTAAGGGGTTTTCGGAACTGGGTTTTGTTGATTTATCGAAGTAAAGCAACGAGAGCCTCATCAGTAATTGAATTTTTATAATATTTAGAACCCAATAATGCAGAAGTTTATTATTCTGGGGTATTTTTACCGTATTTTGGTCTTTGTTAACGTTTTGAGGTAACTCGACTGGGTGATAATATGCTCGCGCAGTACTAACGTGCTGACCTATATTTGCTGTTTACTGTCGCCGACAGTACGAGGCCTGTAAGGGGTTTGCGGATTTTTTAGGCTCACGCAGAAACGCGACTGTAGTGTTAAGGTATGAGGCCTGTAAGGGATTTTCGGTTTCGAGTTTCATTGTTTACATGTGTTAAAATGCCGCCCGTTGCTGAACGGCGAGCAGTGTGGTTGGAACCACACCTCATTGAGATTTGTTCCTGGGTTTCCTTTAAGGATTCCCCACTGGTTTTAAGGCGTTCCTCCGAGTTTCGTAGCATTTTCTCCAACTTCTTGGCATTGTAGCCACAGGAGGGAGAAGTGTATGGAACAGAGAGTGTGGCAGGCTACTGATACACTGGTCCCTACCCCTCGTTTGGGTTTGGTTTCCATACCATTCACCTACGACATTACACATTAGCTTTGCTTATGCCTGTGTTGGAATGGCGTAAATACGTTCTCCAACACCAGTAAATTGCCGCCCGTTGCCGAATGGAGAGAGGTGTGGTTGCAGCCACACCTCATTCGGACTTGTTCCTGGGTTTCTGTGAAGATTCCCCATGTTGCGTTACTAAGGCATACCTCCCAACTTGTTGGCATAATTAGTCACAGGTGGGAGAAGTGTACGGGATGGAGAGTGTCGGAGGTTACCGATACACTGGTCCCTACCAGTCATTTGGTTTTGGTTTTGGTTTTGAGCCATAACCCTACAACACTCACACGAGAACAAATTTTCTCACGCCTGTGTTGGAACGGTGTAAATATGTTCTCCAACACCAGTGAATGCACAAACTGGGGTTTCTTAACCTGTTGTGACATTTGGTTGAGCACACTCTAACTTTCATTTGCTCATTACAGGTTTCTGACCTGAGGCTTAGTATGGCTACGAAGTGCAGTAAGCCTGAGGCTTCCATATCTGATGATGAGGACTCGTCACCGGTGGTGATGGTTCAAGCCTCCCCAGTACACCCACCCGGTGTCGAGGAAGGAAAGCGCACCAGATGCTGGCCCTGCTGGGCTGGAGGAGCCGCTCATGAAGCTGGAGCAGATGCTCCTGGCTAGATCTCAGAAGAGAACAAGGAGGGCGGTCCCTGAGTCACATGACTCAGAATGGGAGCCTTGATGGTGATTGCGCCTGTTGCAAAGCATATGCAGGCCGAGAACAAGTTCTCGTCATTGGCCCGATGTATTGACGGGGGGGATTGCCATGCTGACAGCTGCCAGCAATTTCCTCTCATATGGACCGTTTCGAATATGTCTTTAAGGCAGTATGTACCGATGCTGGTAAAGAGGTAGCAAGTGACACCAACAATGCATGGTTCAGGAGAGGGCCACAGGATTTTCAAATGGGTAAATCCGCATGATTCTGGATTGACAAGGCTAAACAGATTGGTTACATATTTAAGAGGTTTTCCCTTGAAATGGCTAGGGATTTGGTCACGAAAGGGTCCTGGCTTGCTAGTGTGGATCTGAAAGATGCATATTATGCGCTACCTATTCATAAATCAGATAGGAAATTCCTCAGTTTTGTTTGGGAATGTTCAACTCTATGGCTAATGGCTTAGGTTGTGCCCCTCACTTATTTACTAAGCTGTTGAAACATTTTTTCATTAATGGCTAGAAAGCGACATATTATGTTCCCATATATTGACGATTCATTCATAATGGCAAAATCAAAGGCAGACTGTCAAAGAACAGTTGATGATTTGTGTGAAACGTTCACTAAATTGGGATTTTACATTCCTGACAAGAAATCAGTTTTTACTCCAACCAAAGTTTTAAAATGTTTTGTTTACCTGTTAAACACAGAAGATATGACCGTTTCAATAACACAACAAAAACTAGAGAAGTTTTTCACCACAGCAGACCATTTGCTGCAGTTAATGAGGCCTAAGATTAGGCAGGTCACGGTATTAATAGGAATAATGATAGCCTATGCTGCAGCTATCCTATATGGGAAGGCTTGTATTAAGTCGCTAGAAATAGACGATATTCAATGGTGGTATGCCAACATTGAGTCTCTTCCCAATCCCATTAAAATGGGTGAACCCAACCCTATTGTTACGACAGATGCATCATTAGACGGATGGGGTGCTCATAGAGATTGTCAGGCAACTAGAGGACGTTGGTTAGATGATGAAATTGGAGATCATATTAATGTGTTAGAACTTAGTACAGTTTATTTAGTGTTATGTAGCTTAGTGCGTATCCCCAAGTTTCATGTTAGAGTGTTGACAGATAACACTACAGCGATGGCTTACATTCGTAACATGGGAGGGACTAGGTCCACACCTTGCAAAAAGTAGCAAAATTGTACCTCGGGAAAACAACAGTTATCCATCTTCTGTACTCAGGTAAGATTTGAATAACTATATATATATATATATATATATATAAAGTGAAAGAGGAGAGAGGACGGGCAGTTAATGAGAGGGTCCGGTGGAAAGTGGTCGGGTTTGGGTTTGAAGGGGGGGGGGGGGGGGCGAACGATGCTGTGGAATGATGGGTACTGTGGGAGGAGGTGGGTTGATGTGGGTGGTGGCGGTGGGTGCTGGGTGGAGCTGGGTGCTGGCAGCGGTTGGTGGTGGTGGGTGGCTGCAAAGGTTGGTGGTGGTCAGTGGTGGGTGGTGGTGGGTGATAATGGGTGGCGTTTGTTGTGGTGTGGGAGGTGGTGTGGAGGTGGGTGGTGGAGTGGTGAAGTGATGCATGTGGAGTGGTGCATGTGGAGTGATGGTTGGAGGACGGTTTGTGGCGGTGGGTGATGGGTGTGGTGAAGTGTCGGATTGTGGCGGTGGGTGAATGTTGGTGGTGGCGGGTGACAGAGGAGGAGGAGGGTGGGGCGGTGGGTGGAGAGGTGGGTGGTGATGAATGGTGGTGGTTGTAGGTGATGGTGGCGATGGTTGGAGATGTAGTGGTGGCTGTGAGTGTGGTTGGGGCGGGGTGGGTTGGAGTGATACGGCTGGTGGTGGCTGTGGGTGGTGGTGGGTGCCGGGTGGAGATGATTCGTCTGGTGTTGGCGGCGTGGGTGGCTGTGTGTGGTGAGGGTGGCGGGTGGGGTTGGTGCGGCTGGTGGTGGCTGAGTTGTTGATTTTTGGTGGTAGTGGATGCCGGGAGGCTTTGGTTGGGGTTGGTGGTGGGGTGGGGGATGAGCGGGTGGTCCACCTGGCTGGCTGTGGTATGGCTGTGGTGATGATGGGTGGTTGTGTGGTGGGGGCGGGGTGGGGTGATGCGGGTGCAATGTGGTATGTCGTGGTGGTGGCGGGGTGGGGGTGATAGTGCTGGTGGGTGGCTGCGGTGGGTGATGTGGGTGGAGTGGTGGGGTGGGGGTGATGTGGCTGGTGGGTGGCTGGCGGTGGGTTGATGTGGGTGGTGGGTGGTGGGGTGGGGGTGATGCGGCTGGTGGGTGGCTGGCGGTGGGTTGATGTGGGCGGTGGTGGATGGCGGGGTGGGGGTAATGTGGCTGGTGGGTGGCTGTGGTTGGTGGTGGGTGGCTGTGGGTGGTGGTGGGTAGCGGGGTGGGGGTGGGTGGCAGGGTGGGGGTGATGCGGCTGGTGGGTGGTTGTGGGTGGTGGTGGCGGGGTGGGGGTGGTGCGGCTGGTGGGTGGCGGGCGGTGCTGTCGGCGTGGTGATGAGGGTGATCGGGCAGGCTCAGCGGAGCGCAGCACTGTCATAAATCGGCAAAGCCGGCTGACTTTTAGGAGTTGTCTCTGAATAATTTCAAATAAGATGTAAAACAATAACAAAATATTTCTTTATGAGGAAAATGGAAATCACTGTCTATTTTCTGATTGATATAGGCATGCGTATTTCAACTTGTCTAAGACGTATATGTCTATTATATGTATATGTGTATGTGTATGTGTGTCTGTGTGATGGTATGTATGTCTGTCTGTGTGTATGTGTGTTTGTGTGTTGGTGTGTATGTGTGTATGTGTGTGTCTGGGTATCTGTGTATTTGTGTCTATGTGTCAATGTAGTTATGTGTCTACATGTTTATGTGTATATGCGTATATGCAGCTATGTGTCTATGCATATATGCGCCTATGCATCTATGCGTATATGCATATATGCATATATGCATCTATGCATACATGCATATATGTGTCGATGGTCTATGCGTCTATGCATATATGCGTATATGCATCTATGCATATATGCATCTATGTATCTATGCATCTATGTGGTTATGTGTCTATGCATGTATGTGTCTATGTGTTTATGCGTATATGTGTATATGTGTCTATGAGTCTATCTGTATATGTGTATATGTGTCTATGCGTCTATGCATATATGCACCTATGTGTCTATGCATATATGTGTCTATGTGTGTATGCGTCTATGTGTCTATGCATATATGCATATATGTGTATATGCGTATATATATGTCTATGCATCTATGCATATATGTGTATATGTGTCTACGTGTCTGTGCATATATGCATATATGTGTATATGTGTCGATATATATGTCTATGCATGTATGTGTTTATGTTTCTATGCATCTATGCATCTATGCATCTACGCATATATGTGGCTATGTGTGTATGCATCTATGTGTCTATGCCTCTATGCATATATGTGTCTATCTGTATATGCATATATGCATCTATCTGTCTATGCATCTATGCATCTATGTGTATATGCGTCTATGCATCTATGCGTATATGCATCTATGCCTCTATGAATATATGCATCTATGCATCTATGTGGCTATGCCTCTATGCATCTATGCGTCTATGCAGATATGCATCCATGCATCTATTTGTCTATGCATCTATCTGTCTATGCATCTATGTGTCTATGCGTCTATGTGGCTATGTGTATATATGTCTATATGTGTACACGTGTTTGTCCTGGAGATCTACTTCCGGGGAACTGATCCGAAGGTTTTTTCGCAGTCATGGATGTGAACTTAGACTGTCGGTCACAATGGTCTGCAACTTGGGCAACTACACTGCTAACGTTTTTGTATAATACTAACGGAATCGGAATCATAATCAGACACAGTGCACGCCCCGAATTCTAGCTTCTTGTTGTCAGTATGCCGATAACGACAACGTTCCAATAGAGGTGACAGCTCGCATCCTCACCAGTAGGCTCCATAGTTACAAACGAGGTTTCTTCTGCGACAATTAGCTCACTGGCGATAATCAGGCCCCGTTTATTTCGTCAAAGGCATTATTGTTGATACAACTTCAAGTGTTCCAGTATATCTAACACGCCTGAAGTGTGCAATGTTGGTACAATAAATTATAATCCCAGTAAAGTTGAATGGCTTATCTCTAAAAGCCGGCCCTGCACCGCTAAGGGGGTCCGTTCAGCTGACCTTATCTCCATACTTGTCACCCCCAGTTGTCCACTGCCAACTCCCTCCCGTCCTAACAGTACGCTGCATTCATTTCTTTCAGAGAAACATATCTGTCAACTCCGACCGGTTCCACTCATGTATGGAGCGGCATCCATTGCTGCGCAGTGCTTTACAAACCTTTGCTCAATTTGTCCTTTCAGGCTCGACCGGGGTGCAGATTATCGGGCCGGGATCGAGCACAGTCCGGGCCCGCCACCACAAAGGCTGGCCGCCAGTCGCACACCTGTTCCCGGAAGTCGGCTCTACGCAGGCGCCGGCCGCGCACCGGCGGGACCGGCGACGGGCGCAGAATGCCTGCCGGGCGCTCAGGGCGCTGGCACCGGGCTGCCCTCGGCGGAGCGCGGCACTGGGGGACGGGGGGCAGGAGAGGGGAGATTAAAGCCCCCTCACCCGTAGTGCCGTTTCTGGTTGAGGCTTTCAGTTTCAGTGTTGGTGGTTGGGGAGGGGCGTTGTGGGATTCGGCTAACTGACTGACTCGCCCACAATACACCAGTTCTAAGCTGGGAACTGCAGAAAGCAGTCGCCCACCCCCGCCTCCTTCATCTGAAATGCAACTACCTCGCCCCCACACGGCCCGCCTCTCCACGGGATCTATTGCAGCACCTCCCGGACACCATCCGTCACCCACGCCTCCCCCACCGAGCCCCACCCCACCCCACCCCCACTCCCCGCACGCTGTACGGCGGCCGACACTTGCGCGGGGGGAGGAGGCCTGTGTGGGGAGGGCTGTGTTCTGGAACGTAGTTGGCTCTTGTGGGTCCGTGGAGACAGGGGTCAAAGTTTGGTTCATTTCACGAAGCATAATCTAACATCGCGCCTTCGCACATGCCCGACTATAGATGCATGCACCAAAGCAAACAGGTATCGGTGCAGACAAAATGCCTATACATTAGAACATCGACTTTGTTTACGCGGTAAAAGAAATGCAATGCAGTATATGCATCTCCCATTTCATTTGCATCTTAAAGCACCATGAAAATAACTTAATCATCCTGCCACTAATTAATCAAATATAAATTTGGCAATGAATTTGATCCAAGGACAAATACATGAAAAGCATATAAACAGCAAACTAATGCCGTTGACGCTTTATGGTTGCACCTCGTTTACGAGAGTTACGCTAATTTATCGTTTAGCTATTGACTACTCTTTGTAGGTAGAAGGAATTATGCGTCCAATGTGTACTTCGTAATTGCTAAGCATATCATCGTGTTTTCTCTAATAACTCTCCGAGAAAGTGAAAGATCGTGATAATTGTAATTATTATGTGAATGTTGACAAGTTGTCTGGTGCATCGTTCACATAGCGCATATGTCAAAAGTACACATGTTTATGCAATGAATGGACATGGTGTGGGTATCCGATTTCATCGCGCTGACGTTGCATTGCTTGTGTGCGCGGCATTGTGAACTAAGCGGACAACAATAAACATGTGGTTGTCGTGTTAAATGGTTTCAGGACACGTACTTCTTCCCATTCATTTGTCAGACATGGGCGAGTGAATCTCCCGCCCCAACAAAAAAGCAGGCACGTAAACAAAATCATCTAAAATATGAAACCAAAACCAAGAACCAAAACCATTTTGCCCAGATAGAATAGTTGATTCTGTGTGTAGGTAGAAACGTAAATTGCTGCATCCCGATGTACAAAAGGTGGCGGAGTACCGCAGCGTGCAGGCGAGTGCCTGTCAATAACACACAATCAGCCGGCTGCGTAACGTTGCGCCCAGCCCGCCGGTTTCAGTGCACGAGGGGCCGGCACTGTGACCGGCCGGCGTCTTTGAGGCGGCGTGTATCCGGCCGGCCCCCATCCCCCACCTGCCGCCCTCACCACGCCCGCAGCGGCCGGGCTCAGGTAGATTACCACCGGGCCACCCGCCACTCCCCACGGTACGCGCCACTCACACCCAGGGCGCCCTGGTGTCCACCGGACCGTGACGCGCGGGCACAGTGGGACCCGCGTGCTGCCCACCTGCTCAACGGCTGATTGCTGCTTCTTTGTACATTCTTTTAGTCCCCAGATTGTATTCGTGCATGTTCGTCATCCTTACGCCACTGCATTTATTAATGACTATATCATACCCTATGGAAAACAACATGCTGGTAGTAGCACACTTATTGATAAGAAAGCATGGCTGTGTGAAATAACAATGTAAATACATGTGACAAATTAACGTTTTGAAAGTGCCTCAGGTTTGCGGTAAAGGACGACGAATGAGGAAGGCCTGTTGTACTTACGGCGCCCGTTTGAAGTAAATCGTTTTGTGGTGCGGCGCTCTGTTACCCCACAGACACACGTGCCGCTCCCTGGTGAGGCCTCCGCCATCTCGGGCGCCCCCTGGTGAGGTCCGCTGCTGAGAGTGAGATTTGATTCCTACATCATTACCACCCCTACCGTGGTGTTACGTCAGAGGAGAAACCACCCTCAAAATGTCATCTTCACCCCAATTGCAGCTCGGCGCTGCATGCTATTAAACGGTAAACCAGCGCGTCCGTTGTCCATTTCCGAATAGTTTTACAAGTGTTATTCAATTATCTGATGGTGGAATGACCCTCAGTTCATTTTCTAATGAAACATACTTTAAAAAAAAACAAGAACAACAAATACTCGCAGAGATAGAGAAGAGTCACGCGATGTGACTGAAACTTGGGGGCTCGGCCTGGTAGATACGCTAAGTGTGCTTTCTTTCCGTCACGGTACGGTGCACATGGAATCACTGTAGATGCGCTCCGTGGGGAGGGCCTCCTATGCGGCTCGCGGTGCCCAGTGCGCAGGCACACCTCACTGCAAGATCTGCGCCGTCACACCGCGCCAGCCCGGGGATCGCGCTGTGTCTTTGGAGGGGCGAAGCAGAACTTTTCTAATTTCCATTTCTTGGTGAAAGATTAATTTCTTGATCTAATCTGAAAGACGTCTGGGAGCGGGTTATACAGGAGGCTGGGTGACAGCTGCAGATCGTATAAAGGCGGGCATGGACAGCACCGGAAGTGATGTCAGGCTTAGCCATATCCCGGAAGACTCCCTGCAGCCGTTACAGCGTTATCAGGCGGCGCGAAGCACGGCGCCTGATAACGACGCTGTAAAGCCACTAATGGTTGACCCATAGTTCCTACACGTATGTACAGACAGCCTGCCTAGAAACCTCCCCATAACTCAGCTTCCCAAGATGGATGTTAATTAGATATGTGTTAATTAGCCGTGAGCATGCAACGTGTTACAAGTTCAGGGTAGTGCTGATACTATTTGGGAACCAGTATGTATCACCCAGTATGTATCACCCAGTGTGTATCACCCAGTATGTATCACCCAGTACCCATCACCCAGTACGCATCACCCAGTACGCATCACCCCTTAAAAAAGGAACAAGAATCAGACACTTCACACTGACACACAAAAGTGAATGTTGAATATTGCGATTAAAAACATATCAAAGGCATATACAACTTCCAAATAAGTTTCAACTGTGCGAGCCACACGTTCAGAGATTGGCTATTATTAAACTGATTCAGATGACATGAAAGGAAATGCTGCAAGATGTATTTCTACAAGGACAGTGTCCTGCTGAGATCGGGGCTTGCAGTCGGGTACTCGTGCTTTTGGTTCGACGTGCTTCTCCTATTTCTGTTCTGTATACGTGTATCTCTATTTGTAGTTTGGTGCCCATAAGGTTGTATAACGTTCATATAGTTGGAGAGTTGGGTATATAGTTGTGCCACACCTCCTGTGTGCAGAGACAAGGAGTTGGCTATTGCCGAAGAAACGTCGTAATTAAACTCTGTGGTATACCTTCGCCGGAAAGTTGGACATATTTGATATAGTTATTGACTATGTAGGGTGTGTGTAGGCTTAATTTGGACGGACTGCTGGCAATGTGTTGGGAAGACATGACGTGGGTGAGGAGTCAATGATTCTTGTGCGTATTTTCAGAAATAGAAACCTTTGCCATGCACAGGGAATCCTCTACTGGTACTTCTATTGTACATAATATACATTAAGTTGCAAATTACCAGATTATATATGACTTTGTTATGAATGATGTGAGATATACACCAGACCGACGGCACCATGATCTGAACCAGGCCGCCGGCACCATGATCTGATATCCCACCCAGTCACATTATCCTAGTCCTTGCCCTATCAGAGTAATGTTGAGCGTCAGGTTATTAAGCGACAAGTATCAATTTTGTAGGTATTTGGTTTGACTTGACTAGGATTCCAACTCCCGACCTTCCACACGGGAAGCCTGCGCTCTACCAATTCAGCCACCGCGTCCGTTAGTTGTTGTGGTAATAGTTTGCATATATAATGGCGATCTCGAATGGGGATGTACAAAGATAGCGTCCACCACGAGGTAGAGAGTACATGTAGTCTTCACTGTCCTTCCCCCTGGGAGCTGCGGATCCACGCGGGTTCACCGGGACCCCTGGACTGGAGAGCCGGCTAGGTTGGCCTGCACGCGCGGGTAGGACCGTCTCAGCTGGGCCACCGGTTCTCACGAGGCCTTATAATTAACCAACCCGTAACCACCTACATAAATTAGTGGATGTACATATATATATATATATATATATATATATATATATGTATATGGATATGGATGTATATATATATATATATATATATATATATATATATATATGTGTGTGTTTGTGTGTGGCGAGAGGTCTGAGTGTGTGTAAAGGAAATGCATAAGTATTAAGTTATGAAACCTCTTCCGATGATAATCACAAATGTTGAGCCAATATGTATGTACATGTATATACATATAGGGAATATGTAATGTAATTTTCATTAAGGGTTGTCGGGACAGATTCTCTATTAGCTTTTGTACTTCCTTTTTTATTATTAATTGAAGTGGAAAGTGGCGCAATTTCACCTCTTATTAAGGTTGGTGTATTTATCCCTTCAAAATAATTAATAAGTTGTGAAAAGTTATAAGGATTTCATAACAGGACGCCCCTTGAGGATGCAGGAGAGTTAGATGTGATAGGATACGGTATGAGATATGGTCTGCAGGTTATGTGAAAGGTGTTGTAGGAGTGGAGGGGCTCAGAGTGGGGAGGCCGTGGCTCCAGGGTGCCGCGGATCGTGGAGCAGGGGGTGTAATGGGAGTCGCTGCGCATGCCCATTAACCTAACCCTCACACCTAATTAAAGGACTACCAAAGAACCAATTACGCTCACCACTAATTATCGTAATGGATAGCATTAATAACCCAGCCAGCGCGCCTTGTTTTCACAGTGTCCTCTGAGGACCGCGGCGGCCGGGCCCTCCCCTCCTGCACCTCCCCTCCCCCTGCCTCACCTCCCCCATCCCACACCTCCCCCCTCCTCCTCCGCTTCCCCCGCCACCCCTTTCCCGCACCTCCCCCTCCCCTCCCCCTTACCCCTCGCTCATTCGCTCCCCGTTACCCCTCCCCCCTCCCCATCCCCCTTACCCCTCGCTCACCCACTCCTCCTTACCCCTCCACTCCCCTTCCCGGCAGTGTGCGGCCTGAGACCTTACCTGGCATCCGAGGAGCTGTGCAAGCAATATAAGCTTCCACTAGACAATCCCTGGATGGTTCTGTGGTAGAAACCCAATTTAGAATACAGCCTATCGATGTGTACTTACCCGACACACACTACACACAACTCACTTAACTGACACATGCTACACATCACTCACTTACCCAACACACACTACACAAAACTCACTTACCCAACACACACAACACACCACTCCCTTACCCGACACACACTACACACCACTCACTTACCCAACACACACTACACACAGCCCTCTTACCCAACACATACTAGTACTACACACGACTCACTTACCTGACACATACTGCACACAACTCACTTACCCAACACATACTACAAACCACTCACTTACCCGACACACACCACGCACAATTCACTTACCCAACACATACTACACACAACCCTCTTACCCAACACATACTAGTACTACACACCACTCACTTACCTGACACATACTGCACACAACTCACTTACCCAACAGATACTAGTACTACACACAACTCACTTACCTGACACATACTGCACACAACTCACTTACCCAACACATACTAGTACTACACACCACTCACTTACCTGACACATACTGCACACAACTCACTTACCCAACACATACTAGTACTACACACAACTCACTTACCCAACACATACTGCACACAACTCACTTACCCAACACATACTAGTACTACACACCACTCACTTACCTGACACATACTGCACACAACTCACTTACCCAACAGATACTAGTACTACACACCACTCACTTACCTGACACATACTGCACACAACTCACTTACCCAACACATACTAGTACTACACACCACTCACTTACCTGACACATACTGCACACAACTCACTTACCCAACACATACTAGTACTACACACCACTCACTTACCTGACACATACTGCACACAACTCACTTACCCAACACATACTAGTACTACACACCACTCACTTACCTGACACATACTGCACACAACTCACTTACCCAACACATACTAGTACTACACACCACTCACTTACCTGACACATACTGCACACAACTCACTTACCCAACAGATACTAGTACTACACACCACTCACTTACCTGACACATACTGCACACAACTCACTTACCCAACATATACTAGTACTACACACCACTCACTTACCTGACACATACTGCACACAACTCACTTACCCAACACATACTAGTACTACACACCACTCACTTACCTGACACATACTGCACACAACTCACTTACCCAACAGATACTAGTACTACACACCACTCACTTACCTGACACATACTGCACACAACTCACTTACCCAACACATACTAGTACTACACACCACTCACTTACCTGACACATACTGCACACAACTCACTTACCCAACAGATACTAGTACTACACACCACTCACTTACCTGACACATACTGCACACAACTCACTTACCCAACACATACTAGTACTACACACCACTCACTTACCTGACACATACTGCACACAACTCACTTACCCAACACATACTAGTACTACACACCACTCACTTACCTGACACATACTGCACACAACTCACTTACCCAACACATACTGCACACAACCCTCTTACCCAACACATACTAGTACTACACACCACTCACTTACCTGACACATACTGCACACAACTCACTTACCCAACACATACTAGTACTACACACAACTCACTTACTCAACACATACTACGAACCATTCACTTACCTGACACATATTACAGTAATTTAGACACAACTCACCTACCCAACATATACTAGTACTACACACAACTCACTTACACAACACACACTACACACAACTCACTTACCCAACACATACTAGTACTGCTCACAACTCACGTACCTGACACATACTGCACACAACTCACTTACCTGACACATACTGCACACTACTCACTTAGCCAACATATACTAGTACTACACATAACTCACTTACCCAACACGTACTAGTACTATACATAACTCACATACCCGACACTTTGCTGCACACAACTCATTTACCTGACACGTACTGCACACATCTAACTTACGCAACGGATATGTCACAGAACTGCCGTACTTATTCAAGGCCGGTCCCGTACCCTCAACCATGTCTTTTCACAGGTCACCTTTGTCTTAAAGCTGCATAGTCCGATGAAATCATCAAAATTTCAAAACCAAAAAAATTATCTCAATTTGATTCTACATATCTAGCTTAGATAGTGATGCACTTATTAAGCATTTGTCACCACACAGAAGGGAATAGTGAGGCAATTGAATAGATCATGTTACTGCAGAATGCTATGGTGTCAGAGTTTTGGCAAGCTTGCCAAAATAAATTTTGCATGGTTGCACTTCAAATATTTCAAAAGTTAGCCACTTAAAATAAAAGTTACTTCAAGCTAAAGTAAGGTACGTTATAACGATCAACCTAATGTATTTATCTCAGAAAATTTCTGAAACTCGAAACCATCGGACAATGCAACTTTAACCTACTTCCCTTTCTACTTGCATCGCCTTCGCCCAAATCTTTCCCCAGGACTTCGACTACCCACCCACCGCCAACCCGCCACGGGCACTACCATCAGAGCATTCGTTTTGGGTGGCTTATTGATGAGTTCATTCAACATCCACACGCACAGACAGAGCCCTTCTTACTGTTACCCTGAAGATACGTTGCCATGCCTACGCACCCGCACACACACGCACACACAAACGCACGCACACACTCGAAAATCACCAGAGAGGAGAAAGAAGCGCGTGTGGAAGTTAAGTTTGGCGGCGTGGTGCAGTGATTAGGTCGGGCCGCCCTGAGTGACATGTGTCAATCAGGCGATATGGATGTTGGCGGCAGATAGCCGGCTGCAATAAGAACTCACCAGGGGGCGCCAGCGGGATGTGTTTTGTGGACGCGCCGCCAGTGTTTCCCAGCAAAACCCACAACATATTTATGCACTCCTTATCGGAAACCAAACACGGGTCTTTGCTCTTTCCCAGAAATGTAAGTTGCGTTCATGGTCACGTGTGTGTTGCTTGTACCACGTGGCCAAGATTGTCTACGGGGGGAGTTGCGCGGGGGCTCTCATGCCGGACCACGGGCCCCACTTCGTCCGGCCCGACCGGCTTCGCGCGCACCTGCACCGGAAGCTGCTGAGCGCGTCTTTTGGGCGGGCGGGAGGCGCGCGCAGCGTGTTGGCACGGCGCCGTGCGCCCACTCTGTGTGGTAAGTCTTATTTACGGATCGCCCCCTGGGGACGGCGGCTCGACACGTTCTCTGCACACGACCACTTACAAATTGTCAACGGCCTGATAAAAAGAATTCAATAAGCCATTCATTGTCCGCGGGTTTTGAGGCCGGTTTTAAACTCGCAGACATCAGCAGTGATCAGGGTGTGCTGCGCTGAGAGAGACAATGCGAAGCAGGGTTAAGTTGTATCAATAGGTGTCCTGTGGACACGTGGTTAGGTGTGCTGATTCATGTCACTTGAACGGTTTAAAAGACTTATGGAGTTGGTCAGTCGATTGGTTATTTGGTATATAAGGGAAGCTGAGACATCCACATGACGCTTTGTTCTCTGAGCAGCCATTGCCCGCTAGTTACAGGAGGTCAGACAGCATTGTCACACCATACCTATTTGCACAACCTACCAACACGGTATAATAGCAAACAACATATCAACACAGAGAACACAAACCACATTCTAACAGCATACAACATTATAAACAGCATACAACATTATAAACAGCATACAACATTATAAACAGCATAGTATAACAGTACATAACACAGCAACACGCAGACACACAAACAATAGTCTAACATATCAATAGACAGGCAATCAGCACAGTGTAACAGAACACAATATAGCAACACAGAGACAAACAGCACAGGGTAACAGCACACACTATGCCAACTCAGAGATAAACAGCACAGTGTAACAGCACACAATATACCAACACACATACACAGAGCACAGTTTAACAGCATACAACATACCAACAGCAGACAAACAGCACAGTATAATAGCATACAACATCGCAACACACAGACACAAACAACACACTCTAAAATCCAACTTCCAGACAAACAGCACAGTGTAACAGCACACAACATAGCAAATGTCTGGGTAAATGTGCAACTCAGTGGATCCAACACGGTAACACTAACAGTTAGTAACACCCAAACAGCATGCAATACAAACAGAATTGTCTAACAGCATACAATATAGCAACTTCCAAACAAACAGGGCAATGTAACAGCGTATATGATAAAATATGACACTAGTTACCCAAATGTGACATTGATGACATGGACACCAAATGTCAAAACCCACTCAAAATCTCAAAATGATTCACACCCACCCCAAGAAAATACATAGACAGAGACATAGACATATTCACAGCAGAAATATATTATAAAAACGCTAAATCGGATTTATTATATTCGTCCAATTGACTGGTTGTTGTACCGTTCGTCACAAAACGGACACGAACAACACATTTTGTAATCGCTTTATTTCAATAACAAGGCAAGCTGTGCTCAAAATATCCACTGGATTGTTTTTGCCGAGGATATTGTCACTGAAAATGAAAGAAAACAAGGTGTTTGTATTTATTTTTCTGTCATGTGTACCTTTAAATGTTTGTCACTGTGAAGGACACCACGAGTGACGAACGTTACCACCTTTCAGTCACTGAAATTTTAGATTAAATTAATTGTCTTTGCATTTGGGGACGGGGGTATAGGTTATTAGGTTTTTATAGCTGCCTCCTGCACCCACGATGGCTCCTTTGGTGGATTTGATTTACTAGGAATCATACATTCAGTATTACTGTGCTGAAATGTCACATTCTTGGTTAACATTTTGATGGTGTTTTTAGAGGACAAATTTCCATAATATTTAAAGTTTTTTTAAACACCATAATGTTGTCTGTGTTTTGTCTCCTGGCCATAAACTATATTTTAGAGAAAATATATGTGATATCAATGCACTCAACGCTATGTTAACATAACGTGAAATGTAGGTGTTGTATTTTAACATAAATAGCATAGCAGCACACAAGCACACAAACAGCAGTGTAACAGCATCCAACATAGCAACAACCTGACAAACAACACAGATTAACAGCATATAAGATAGCAACACTCATTCAAACAGTAGTCTAACAGCACACAGCATAGTAGCGCCAATGTAAACATCGTAGTGTAAAAAGCACACAATGTAGCACCGCACAAAGACGGTACAGTCTCACAGTACACAACATAGCAAACAGCGACAAACAGCACAGCGCAATGGTCTACAGCATAATAACACATCAACAAACAGAACACTTTAACAGTACACAACATAGCAAGCAGAACAGTACAATGGTCTACAGCATAATAACACATCAACAAACAGAACACTTTAACAGTACACAACATAGCAAACAGCGACAAACAGCACAGTACAATGGTCTACGACAGGGGAGTCAGACAGTTTGCAGCATATCAACCTACAACCTGGCACAGTCAAATAGTATGCAGTACAGCAACCCATGGACGAACAACACACAGTCAAACAGTATGTGTAGCAACACATAGATAAGTAGGTCACAAAGTGGGCGGAAGCAGCACCAACACGTAGATAAGTAGGTCACAAAGTGGCCAGATGCAGCACCAACACATAGATAAGTAGGTCACAAAGTGCCAGGATGCAGCACCAACAGGTAGATAAGTAGGTCACAAAGTGGCACAGTCAAATAGTATGCAGTACAGCAACCCATGGACGAACAACACACAGTCAAACAGTATGTGCACCAACACATAGATAAGTAGGTCACAAAGTGGCCGGATGCAGCACCAACACATAGATAAGTAGGTCACAAAGTGGCAGGATGCAGCACCAACACATAGATAAGTAGGTCACAAAGTGCCAGGATGCAGCACCAACACATAGATAAGTAGGTCACAAAGTGGCAGGATGCAGCACAAACACATAGATAAGTAGGTCACAAAGTGGCAGGATGCAGCACAGGAATAAACACACAAACAAAGCAAGCAGCACAGTCTCACAGGACATTGTAACACACACATAAACAAAGCATAGTAAAACAGTGTGTCGCATGGAAACACACAGAAAAGTAGTGTACAGTTTAACCAACGTGTAGCATAGCAACACACAGACGAACAACGCATAATCAAACAGTATTCTGCATAGTGCACAGTTACACAGCAGGCAGCATAGAACCATGCATCGCACAGTTAAACAGAACGTTAAGTAGTTCTCTATGCTTCCATTGCGCCCACCTCAGCTCTATTTATAGCTCTGCTGGGAGCTGCTCGGTCACCCCTGGCTGTCAGCTCATAATACTACACTCACTCATAATATTACGCGTATATGTGTAAGTCGGTTCAGACAATGAATACCATACAGACACAGGTTCGGATCCCATGACAACAATCCAAAGCGCTGACACTATGATGCACCAACTGGCCTTTACAAAGTGATCAGACATTAATTGTATTGTGAGTTGAACCGATAAATTAGATTGTCCTATCTATGAACCTTCTCGTGTGCAAGATGATTGACTGATTGTGCACTGCTGACTGTGTGTGCTATCTGACTGTGGTCTTGAGTGGCTCACGGTTGCCTCAGTGGCTCCCTCTCTGCCTGTTCTTGTGCAGAGATTATATTCAGTTGGCCTAGGCGAGGTTCGACAACGTACAGTAGGTGCGTCACTATAACTCTATGAGCTCCCCAGATGTTGGTCGTGGGCTAAGTCACTGTCAGAAAACCTTCATTATCACCGTCTGTCAGATGAAGACATCACAACGACATACTGTACCAAGTTCACACAGAACTTATGCAATGTTACCAATATAAATACGCCCTAACTTAAATGTATTCGCGGCCCTGATAACACACCACCATTCCACTACTCTCTGTTATTCGTGAGGCTTGGAAACAACGAGTTAACTCGCATTAAACGAGTTTGTCAAAAGTCCAGAAATAAGTCGGGGGTTTACGCGCGACTTAAAGCTGCACCAGGAAAGGCGAGTAGCCATATCCAATTCGTATATATGTTCTGGTAGCACTGACATAATTCAATCAAGAATGCAAGTCCATACACACACACCAAGATGGGATCTGGGAACACGAAAAGGCTTCCTGAATTATCAATGAGAGCCAAAGCAATTGAAAATGTTCCAAACTGAAATGAAGAAATGGAAAAAGGCCATGAATGTTTAAGCATGCTGACTTGATTCAGCCGAGCCTGACTGGTGAGGTCGGAGCCCGGACACTTGGCGTCTTAGCGTGAGCCGTCAGGAGTGTCACCAACGCGACAGTCGCCGAGGACCCTGGGCTGCTACAGAAGCGCCACCTGGCGACTCGCCAGCCTCCCGGACAGGGCCGGGTACAAGCCGGGCAGGCGCGCTGGTAGACGGGGCTGTTCACAGTCCGCCCGCTCTGTACATCTGAACAGGGGTGGAACTGCTGTACCCCGTGTTGGTTGATGCACTAGTACCCCATAAAGCTGACTTTCAAACAACAGTGTGTGCGTGTGGAGGGGGGGGGGGCGTCCATGTACATGCTTACTTGATTACTCAGTTCAAACGAGAGGAGATAATGCTTGTGTTATTCTGATTGCTCACTCTTTGCCGGGGCGGGGCGGGGCGGGGCGGGGCGGGGCGGGGCGGGGCGGGGCGGGGCGGGGCGGGGCGGGGCAGGGCGGGGCGGGGCGGGGTGGGGCGGGTGGGGCGCGGCGGGGCCGGGCCGGGCCGGGCGGGGTGGGGTGGTGTTCTGTGTCCTGGCTCCCAGCGACCAGTACATCCAATGTGGCTGGTTATTGTTTATATCGGGCGGATTCACCGATAGCGAGATTCGGCAGTCAAAATCCATTTCTGCCATTCCAGGGCGAGCGTCCTAATTATTTCACTACCTAGGTTCCCTGGTGCAATCGCTCTAATTCTCACTACTTCCTATCTATTTGGATTCGGGCCTAGTGAGGTTAGTAAATACACGTGCCACCGAATTAAAGAATATATAATATTATTATATTAACTAAATGTGACTGGAATATAAAAGGGCATCTTCGGTCACCAATTAACCGTACATGTGGTGGTGTCCACTAAGTTTGTTGGTGTTAATGTGCAAAGAGAATTCCATTCACAAACCGTGTCAATGATACTGACCTACATACTGCATCAACAACCCCACCCAACAGCAGGACTCGTATATAGGGTATGCACTGACGTCACGCTAAACGGAAGTGCGGCCATTGTGGAGATACAACACAATAACAAACCCAACCTGATCAATGCATTGTCAATGGCAGTGAGCAATCTTCATACAGAAAAAGTGAAATATCTCTAAAGCCACACCACCTAGAAACAAATCGCTTGGTACACATATAGAAAACATATTCAACAAATAGATTATATTAAATTTATACGGTTAGGGTCATGGATTTCTATTAATTTTGAATGAAATAGACGCTTTGCACTGCACGTACTGGCAAACTCTATGGGTTGTTTACTGTTTGATATCGCCACAATGGCCGCGCATCCGGTTGATGACATCACGTGAATACACTATATTGCTGCCAGCTGACTATCAACACTAAACCGGCAAAGTGCAACTAGCAAACTCACATAACTAACCACGGTGGGGAAACATTACACCCTACATTAAACCGTATTAGAACTTTACCAAAGGAAGAGAGGAGATAACTTCTGATTACATTCTAAATAGCATGAAAATACTCATATCGATCCACTTAATATGGATGGCGTCATAAGGTTCATATGAAACGATTCTTTCCATTTTGCTGTGGAACTTATAGGTAACTATCGGAAATCCATTGTACTATTTGCTACAAATTGTATGTTCAACAGCCATTTTTAGCTCACGTTTATGCATTGATACTCTATCAAATCTAGTATGATAATTTACAATGAAGACAAAGGGATACTGCCAAAGAATCTACAGTCTGTATTCAAAATATGTTCAGATACTAGCCATGATACAAGGCAGAGTAACAACCTAAGACAAGTATTTACAAGAACAATTTTAAAGACTCAATGTATATGTGGTATACAAATATGGAATTCACTTGATGATAATATCAAATGTTCAAAAAACATGTATATGTTTCAACGAAGGTATAAAAAGAAAATCTTAAAGCTTTACCAGAGGGAAAATACAGAGTATTCTAGTACGTCAATAGTGAGATTAATTTACAGTATTGAGGGTAATGTTGATATGTTTTTTTACTTTAATTTTTCTATTTATTATTTCTATGATATAAGTAATGTATATGTGTTATTTTTAAATGGGGAAAGCAGCTCATAAGTATTGTACTTCTGCTGTCTCCTTTTTCATGTGAAAGAATTACTGATATATATACCATTTTTGTGTGAATGATCCCGAATTAAAAAGGGCTAGAAGACCAGTGCTTCGGCACTGACAAAAGAAATTATTCAGGAGAATAAACATATTTACCAAAGAAACAGAGAGTAAATATTCAGTAAATTCATTCTAAACCTGTGCAATGCCACTCTATGTTCGTACTCAGTATTAATAAACATACCTTTACTGTATTGCTAGTATATGTCTACTTTTATCATATCATAAAGATGTTAAATTACATGTATATAAAATTAATATATGTGATTCTTATTCTTTGTAATGCATTTGTTCTAATTCTAAGTATTTTAAAATTAGTTATGATAGTTTGCTCAGTAATAAATATTAGCTGTTGAAGAGTATTTAATCCATATTATATTACATTGTTTATATCGCTTATTACAGTTAGTTCTGTTACTGGACCTCTGCCTGGACATTATTCAGACGCTATCGCAAACACAAGTAGGTGTAATTAACCTAAGTGCTAAGCAGGCGAGAATAAAATGCGGTTCTAGTGTTGAAGATATTTGTGAAATCATTTATTTGTGCTCAATGCATATTAGTAAAATAGCTACCATCACTTTTATGGAAAGCCAATTATATAATACGTTGATTGTAAAAAAAAAAAAAAGAGTTAACCTTCAGCTTACTCAATTCGTAGCGAGCTTGATGTTGGTGGGTGGTGTGTGTATTGTGTTGGTGCAAACAGACATGTTCGGGTTGTACACACGGACTGTGAGCACACTGCCTATCATACAGCTGACCTAGATGCATCTGAATCACGCTGAACTGTATTAGTGCTACAGGGTTCCACCTATGTATGCTGTCCAGACACCGGCTGCCGTAGAAGCAGGCGGGAGTGTGTGGAACACACTCTGCCTAATGACGTAACATACTAATTTAACGCAGCCATTGCTGTACTATATTCTAATTACACATCCCATAGCTTACCCACTCACACACAATGATTGGATCACAATTTTTCATGCCCGATTAAGTAGCCAACCCCACCCCTATACATCACCCATATTAAATTTGAGGCGTCGCGCAAAAAGCCAGTCGTCCTGTGCAAAAAGTGGTTAAAGTGCGGCTGCGCCATGTGTTTCGCATTAGGCGGGGTATTAATACGGATTAGGCGGCCCTGCTGACATACTGCATGGCACAGGCTGCAGGCTCGGCGCTTTAATCACCAATTATCAGCAATATCGAAATATGGTATCATTAGCAGCGCCGGGCTCAGCGAGCAGCCGCCGCACTTACTTCCCGATAATGCTACCAGGTGGCAGCACTGCCCGCGGCGAGCCCGGCGCAGGGTACCGGGCGCAGCGCGCTCATGTTCGGCTCGCATTGGTTCGGACTGTTCGGTTTGGTTCTTCGCATTGGGGAGTGGTTACTATGTTGTTGGTGTAATTTGCTGTTATTTGGATAGATATACAAAATACTAGAGTACAATGTGAGCAGCCGCGTGCTATTGTGCATATGACCAGAGTCTAAGTGGTTATACTGATAATGGCGTGGTGTTGAATTAATTTACAACCACACTGATGTGTAGCGCAATGATAGATTATAATATATTCATGCATCTAGGTACTGATGCAGATGTTAAGATAAATAGTGACACACTATGCTATTGGCCATATAGGACATTGACCACCCCCACCACCCAATCACACAAAACTAAATCATTGCTAAAGCCCTGGTGTGCTGTAAAGCGAATTCACTTGGTAACAACAAAAAACCTTGTTATCTATTTGACACCCGTGTTTAGAGGTACCCTATTATTACAAAATTGTGTTCTGACCCTGAGAATAATTTGATTGACCAAATATCTTCAACCACTGGAGGGCATACATGCAATACAATGTCATATCTCATGTGTGAATTAAAAGGTAATAGTTATGTGCCTTAGGTAGTAAGCTACTTTAACTAATTAAATAAATGTAAGAGAATTAGCATCTTACAACTTACAGGTATACTTTACCGAGTCATATTTAGCGCCTTTGCAAATTATTCACCCGTGTGTTGCGATATATTTGGAAAAAGCTTCTATTATGTTCCTGTGTATATTGTAAAGTGCATTAGCTGTTTTGTGCCACCATAATGGTAATCTTGAATCCGAGATATATGGACGTATTCTACATTGAACTTGGGCAGGTTGTTCTATTGAACTGCTTTAGCTTCTGATTGTTGACATATTTGTTGCTCTCACAAATGTATGTATCATGGAAAGCTTAAAAACTGTTCTGACCTATATTCCATAATGCACTACATATCTGGTGCTGGTAAAGTCTTGTTGTCTTGCTGCATAAACACAATTTTGCTAATAACATGGTTAGATTTATGCCACTTTAAACTTTGTGGGGATGCGTACTAAACTGCTTTAGTGCTTAACCAATTCCAAATAATTAACCCAGTTGGTTCTCACAAAGAGCCATATCAGGAAAAGCTACCTATATGTCTTTAGCTCTAGTGTATAAAGTATTAGCTGTGTGGTATCCCTAGAATCATGTTTCTATCCATATTGGTCCAGAATTTATGTTAGTTTGAACTTGGTCAGAATGCCATATTGAACCATTTTAATGTCTCATCATTTTCCAAATATCCACATTTGGTTCTCTCACAAAGAGATTTATCCTGAAAGGCTTCAAAACTGTGCTGACAGAATATATTGCACAATAAACGTCTTACCTGTTGCCACCAAGTGATTGAAGCACCAACGGTAGAAGCATTTAAGAAAAGGCTGGACACACATTGGAGAGGACACCCACAATTATATGACTTCAGGGCACCATCGACTCACATGTGTGTGCATAAAAAACGTTCATATTTGCCATAATGAGCTGGCATTAGAGGCCCATTAGGCCCTAGATCAGCCAGAAGAGGATCTGTAAGTCAATCTGTAAGTTAGATATGGATTCCTGCTACTTGCTCGGGATTTCCTACTCAACTATTTTATCACCTCATCAGTTTCCAGATTATTAACACATGTTGTCCTTTCAGAAAGAAATATGTCATGAAAAGCTTTAACCTATTCTTTCAGTATGTTCTACTATACTGTACCTATCTATTTCAAGGAGAATCATGTTCTTATCATTAAAAAACATGGTTGAATTGCCACAGAATTAGAAGATTCTCAAAGCATAGCAAGCAACACGATACATCATGACTTAGTGAATTGCACGGGAGAGGAAAGTGTCACTAATCTATACTTGGTCAAGATCAACGAGTTGCGTGTCAAATGTGACCAGCTTACCCCCTCTACCGATATTGACAGGACAACATTGCCTGCATGTTAGTGACATGGTCCATTAAGAGAGTGAAGTCCAAAGGCAAAGAAGCCTAATCCTTATGTTGGAGATTGTGGACTAAACAAGGGCAGCAGCTAGGTAGTGCATTGGTGAAAATGGTTTTGAAACATTTTGGGAAAGCAATAATGTGTTCATAATTTGGAATAACCTAAGTGCTAAGCAACTTCAAAAACAATTTCAAAGTCACAGCAATTCAGATTCAATAATGATAGGAATATTGCTCTGCTGACAACAGGTAGGTAATGCTTAATAACAATGAACATATAGATCGGGACACGTTTGAAGCTTTTCATGATAGATATCATGTGTTAATAATTTGGAATATGATTAGGCACTAAAATGGCTTGGTAGGACATCCCAACCACGTGTAAAATATTTCGATAATCAGCAGAGGGGGGAAATGGAAATCCTCTATTATTATTCTGTGTGGCCGGCCAAGAGTGTGTGTATATGCATGTTGTGTATATATATGGATTGGCCCATGCTTGAGGGTAGGTACTTATAGACATAGAGATTATTGGCAGGTCTGGGTGTGAGTCCACTCGGGGGCCTGGCTCTCTGCTGATGTAGGGGTCAATGCACACAGGGGTCAAGGTTGGTAGTGGCCAGGGTCAAGCAGCTCTGGTGGTGGGCAGACCACTGGTAGTCATGGTAACCAGAAATGCTGAGTCCCTATTGGAGGAACTGGGACTGCTGCGTCCCTATTGGTTGGAGTGAATGGCATGATCCTATACCAAGAATCTATGTACTATATATATTAAACCAGAGGGGCTTGGACTCTCTCTTACACTCTTACTTTTGCTTTACATTCTCCCTTTCTCTCCGTCTGTATTGGTTTTCACTTTAACCAACCTACATAGCCACAGACTCGAACACCCACTCTACACACGGTCCAAGTTGTGTGTATCAATGATTCATAATGCTACGGACATGATTCTTTTAGCACGAAATAGCTAGGGCATTTCAGAATATAGCTAAGAACAGTTCAGAAGCTTGACATGACAAATTTCTTTGTGCGAGTAACAAATGTCTTAATAATTTGGAATACAATTACTGAATTAGACACAAATGAAGTTCCGTAATGTGTACACCTTTAAGATACCAAATCCCTTGTAAGTTATTTATATATCTGACACTAAATGAGTTAATTGCTGATGCAGAATAGAAACATATTTTAGTTGTTATATGATAAGTGTCTTCTCGTGGTTTGTCAAATGATGCTATTGAAATTACTGGGTACCGCCCTAAATATGGTGTCAAATCCACAGTTAATCTGTGGGGGGGGGGGGGGGGGGGGGGGGGGGTTCTGTTAACAAGTGAATAGACTAGTTCGCCATTCCAACTGCACATGTGTTGAAAATGGTGCCGAGAGCAAAGCAAAGGCATCCAGCCATTGAGTTTGCCGATACGCGTAGGGAAAAACTTGGATTTTATTCAAAATTAATAGGAATACAGAACAATTTAACACAAAGATGGATGGATGCATGCAATATAAAAATCTAATGAATATGCTTAAGACACAATTCTCCATAATTAAGCATTTTGAGCTAAGAAACATACAATTTCAGTCACATTACAGGCTGATACCTGATGTTTACATCACGTTCTAAATATTAAAATGTCATATGTGTCAACAAAAACTTGTTTCAAAGAAATATATAGCCAATGTCTGATTAACGCTACCCATTTCCTAGCCCAACAAATGTTATTAACCACAGGATATAAATAAAAACATGAATAAAATAGGTAAAACTGACTCAGGCTCTGGAGTGCCCAGATTTGTCTAAATCTAAATGCAGATGGTATAAGATGTACTAATTAAATTGATGTAAATGCAATGATTGATAAACGATTAACATCTTCATTTTTTAAATTTTTTTTAGTTGGTATTCTATGTTTCAAACAATAGCTGATATGAGCTGAGACTAGCACATTTCATAGCTGCACCCATGTCCTTCACGTGGGTTTGTTTTTCTTCCACGCATCCCACAACGCACCGTGTGGCTGGAATGACGATCTAATCTATTCGTTCTTAAGACACCCCGGAACCTTAAATAATTTAAAATCTAAAGTCAGCTGACAAACATCTAGTCGCCCTAATATGGGTTTGAGGCCAATAGGCCCGCGCCCCGTATCAAGCAACAACTGCTTATTACTGGCGACCAGACCGGGTGGCCGAATGAGTTGAGCGTCCGTCCCCTGTTTTGGGAGATCGGGGGATCCGAACCCATGAGTTTGTGGGTTCGAACCCTGGTCGAGTCAAACCAATGACTTAAAAATTGATACTTGTTTCTTCCTAGCCTGGCAATCGGCATTACTAGGATAGGGCAAGGACTGGTTCGCTCAGTGTGAGGATAATGTGACTGAGTGGGATATCAGGTCATGGTGCTGGCGGCCTGATTTCCCAGTGGGGCAGCACTATAAAGTCGCCATGAGTGCAGACTGTCACAAGTCGGTACCCATCCTGATATGACGTTGGATGTTGCTAGGACGTAAAACAACAGCAAACAAACAAGCTTATTAATATTATGGCACATTGTGGCTTGATATGAGTAGACGCTCTGACGTCAGTATGCGGCCACCTGTGGCCGTGTCGATCACGTGACGTGAGAGTAGTAAACCCGATGTGGTTATGGTCGACTTCAAAGAACAACCTGATTGTTTTACGTGAGACACCCGGCGCCGAGCCCAGGAAACGCCGCCGCTGTTTGTTAATTAATTAACCCTCAGGACGGACGTGCGGAGCGTCATCAGCGTGTCCGAATAGTGATTAACATGAAGCCAGCGGCCCGCACTCACAGCACGGGCCGCCCCAGTCACTCTTATCGGACACTCAATCAGATGTAACCCCCCTCACCCCTCAAGCCGACCCGCGCCATTAACACGTGTAGACGCGCACCACTCAGGGCCACACTCCACACGCGTGGTTCAATCAGAGTCCGCTTAATATACCATCGGTACGACATTACACAGATCACCATTGCCGGGTTTGTAGTGAGCTCTACTGGCTAGAACACAACATTACAAAGATCACCATTGCCGGGTTTGTAGTGAGCTCTAAAGACTAGAACACATTACACAGATCACCATTGCCGGGTTTGTAGTGAGCTCTAATGGCTAGAACACAACATTACACAGATCACCATTGCCGGGTTTGTAGTGAGCTCTAATGGCTAGAACACAACATTACACAGATCACCATTGCCGGGTTTGTAGTGAGCTCTACTGGCTAGAACACAACATTACACAGATCACCATTGCCGGGTTTGTAGTGAGCTCTAATGGCTAGAACACAACATTACACAGATCACCATTGTCAGGTTTGTAGTGAGCTCTACTGGCTAGAACACAACATTACACAGATCACCATTGCCGGGTTTGTAGTGAGCTCTAATAGCTAGAACACAACATTACACAGATCACCATTGTCAGGTTTGTAGTGAGCTCTACTGGCTAGAACACAACATTACACAGATCACCATTGCTGGGTTTGTAGTGAGCTCTAATGGCTAGAACACAACATTACACAGATCACCATTGTCAGGTTTGTAGTGAGCTCTAATGGCTAGAACACAACATTACACAGATCACCATTGCCGGGTTTGTAGTGAGCTCTAATGGCTAGAACACAACATTACACAGATCACCATTGTCAGGTTTGTAGTGAGCTCTAATGGCTAGAACACAACATTACACAGATCACCATTGCCGGGTTTGTAGTGAGCTCTAATGGCTAGAACACAACATTACACAGATCACCATTGCCGGGTTTGTAGTGAGCTCTAATGGCTAGAACACAACATTACACAGATCACCATTGCGGGTTTGTAGTGAGCTCTACTGGCTAGAACACAACATTACACAGATCACCATTGCCGGGTTTGTAGTGAGCTCTAATGGCTAGAACACAACATTACACAGATCACCATTGCCGGGTTTGTAGTGAGCTCTAATGGCTAGAACACAACATTACACAGTCACCATTCTGTTTGTAGTGAGCTCTACTGGCTAGAACACAACATTACACAGATCACCATTGCCGGGTTTGTAGTGAGCTCTAATGGCTAGAACACAACATTACACAGATCACCATTGCCGGGTTTGTAGTGAGCTCTAATGGCTAGAACACAACATTACACAGATCACCATTGCTGGGTTTGTAGTGAATACAAACAAACAACACACAACTCTAATGGCTAGAACACAACATTACACAGATCACCATTGCCGGGTTTGTAGTGAGCTCTAATGGCTAGAACACAACATTACACAGATCACCATTGCCGGGTTTGTAGTGAGCTCTAATGGCTAGAACAGGACATAACACACATCACCATTGTCAGGTTTGTAGTGAGCTCTAATGGCTAGAACACAACATTACACAGATCACCATCGCTGGGTGCTAAGATGTAGTGAATTTGTAGTTAATATACCATTGGTACGACATTACACAGATCACCATTGCCGGGTTTGTAGTGAGCTCTAATGGCTAGAACACAACATCACACAGATCACCATCGCTGGGTGCTAAGATGTAGTGAATTTGTAGTTAATATACCATTGGTACGACATTACACAGATCACCATTGCCGGGTTTGTAGTGAGCTCTAATGGCTAGAACACAACATTACAGAGATCACCATTGCCAGGTTTGTAGTGAGGTCTACTGACTAGAACACAACATTACACATATCACCATTGCCGTGTGTTTGTAGTGAACTCTAATGGCTAGAACACAACATTAAACACATCACCATTGCCGGGTGTTTATAGTGAGCTCTAATGGCTAGAACACAACTTTACACACATCACCATTGCTGGGTTGGTAGTGAGCTCTAATGGAACACAACATTACACAGATCACCACTGTTGGGTTTGTAGTGAGCTCTAATGGAACACAACATTACACAGATCACCATTGCCAGGTTTGTAGTGAGCTCTAATGGCTGAAACACAACATTACACAGATCACCATTGCCACATTTGTAGTGAGCTCTAATGGCTGAAACACAACATTACACATATCACCATTGCCGGGTTTGTAGTGAGCTCTAATGGAACACAACACTACACAGATCACCATTGCCGGGTTTGTAGTGAGCTCTAATGGCTAGAACACGACATTACACATATCACCATTGCCGGGTTTGTATTGAGCTCTAATGGCTAGAACACAACATTACACAGATCACCATTGCCGGGTTTGTAGTGAGCTCTAATGGCTAGAACACAACATTAAACAGATCACCATTGCCGGGTTTGTAGTGAGCTCTAATGGCTAGAACACGACATTACACATATCACCATTGCCGGGTTTGTAGTAAGCTCT
>CM059190.1:54541922-54966937 GCA_030323885.1 Branchipolynoe longqiensis | reverse complement strand
TATACGTCCATCTGTATATATATGTTATATATATGTCCATCTGATATATATATGTTATATATTCGTCTATCTGTATATATATGTTATATATGTCCATCTGTATATATATGTTATATATACATCCATCTGATTTATATATGTCATATATACGTCCATCTGTATATATATATATGTTATATATACGTCCATCTGTATATATATGTTATATATACATCCATCTGATTTATATATGTTATATATACGTCCATCTGTATATATATGTGTAATTGTTATATATACGTCCATCTGTATATATATGTTATACATACATCCATCTGATTTATATATGTTATATATACATCCATCTGTATATAAAAAACCCAAAAAAAACACCACAAAAAAAACACACAAAAAAAAACCCAAAAAACAACACCAAAAAAAATATGTTATATATACGTCCATATGTATATATATGTTATTTGTACATCCATCTGATTTATATATGTTATATATACGTACATCTGTATATATATATATGTTATATATACGTGGTGGTCCGTGTTTGCTTCTCTTCTCGCCAACAGGCTTTGCCACATCAATACTCGATGTCAGTTTTCTCGATAGTCATTGTTTTAGGGTTAGCATTTATTAAATAAGTAGTAGAAGATCGGTAAATTTTACAATTGGTGCAAGTTATTATTGTCGGGGTTGTTGGGAATAGAAGACAGGTCTGACACATCGCTAACAATAACAGTGGGTTGGTGTAAAGTTACAATAATCCTACTTCACACACGAAAGAGCGCACCTCACAATACAACATACCAACTCCCTCCTCCCACACACCGCCTCCCTCCTCCCACACACCACCTCCCTTCTCCCACACACCACCTCCCTTCTCCCACACTCCACCTCCCTCCTCCCACACACCGCCTCCCTCCTCCCTCAAACCACCTCCCTCCTCCCACAAACCACCTCCCTCCTCCCACACACCACCTCACTCCTCCCACACTCTACCTCCCTCCTCCCACACCACCTCACTCCTCCCACACTCTACCTCCCTCCTCCCACACACCACCTCCCTCCTCCCACAACACCAACTCACTACCCTCACATAACACCAAAACCCCCCCCCACAACCCACCCACCCACCACACACCCACCCCCCCCCCCAACACCAACCACCCCCCCTCCCACAAACCACCTCCTCCTCCCACAAACCAACCTCCCTCCTCCACACAAACAACCACCCACACCCCCCAAACCACCCCCCCCCCCCCACACCACCCAACCCCACACCAACCCCCCCCCCCACCAACCACCCCCTCCACCCACACACCACCTCACCTCTCCTCCACACACCACCTCCCTTCTCCACATCACACCACCTCCCTCCTCCCACACACCGCCTCCCTCTCCAACACACCCCCTACCCTCCCTCCACCCACACACCACCTCCCTCCTCCCACACACCACCTCCCTCCTCCCTCAAACCACCTCCCTCCTCCCACACACGACCTCACTCCTCCCACACTCTACCTCCCTCCTCCCACACACCACCTCACTCCTCCCACACACCACCTCATATCCTCCCACAAACAACCTTACCCACTCCACAGACCACCTCACTCACTCCACACACCACCTCACTCCGCCCACACACCACTTCACCCACTCCACACACCACCTCACTCACTAAAGACACCACCACACCCACTCCACACACCACATCACCTACTCCATACACTACCTCACCCACTCCACACACCACCTCACAACAAACCATACCACCCACTCCACGCATTACCTCACCTACTCCAAACACCAACTCACCCACTCCACACACCACCTCACTCACTTCACATACGACCTCACCCACTCCACACATCACCTCACCCACTTCACACACCACCACACCCACTCCAGACACCACCACACACACTCCACACACCACATCACCCACTGCAAACACCACCACACATACTCCACACCCCACCTCACACACTGCACACACCACCGCATTCACTCCACACATCACCTCACCCACTGCACACACCACCTCACCCACTGCACACACCGCCTCACCACCTCACCACACAACACACCACCTCACGCACTGCACACACCACCTCACCCACTCCACACTCCACCTCACCCACTCCACACACCACCTCACC
This sequence comes from Branchipolynoe longqiensis, assembly GCA_030323885.1. Taxonomy (NCBI): domain Eukaryota; kingdom Metazoa; phylum Annelida; class Polychaeta; order Phyllodocida; family Polynoidae; genus Branchipolynoe; species Branchipolynoe longqiensis. Next base: position 54,964,784 of record CM059190.1, on the reverse strand, counting down.
ACTGCACACACCACTTCACCCACTCCACATACCGCCTCACCACCTCACCACACCACACACCACCTCACGCACCACCCACTGAACACACCACCTCACCCACTCCACACTCCACCTCACCCACTCCACACACCACCTCACCACTGCACACACCACCTCACCCACTGCACACACCACCTCACTCACTCCACACACCACCTCACCAACACCACACACCACCTCACCACTGCACATACCACCTCACCCACTCCACACACCACCTCACTCACTCCACCCACCACCTCATCCACTGTACACACCACCTCACCACCTCACCACCTCACCACACCGCACACTAACTCACCCACTGCACAAACCACCTCACCCCCTCCACCCACCACCTCACTCACTCCACACACCACCTCACCCACTCCACACACCACCTCACCCACTCTACACACCACCTCACCCACTCTACACACCACCTCACCCACTGCAGACACCGCCTCACTCACTCCACACACCACCTCACCCACTTCACACACCACCTGACCACTCCACACACCACCTCACCCACTCCACACACCACCTCACCACTGCACACACACCTTCACCCACACCACACACCACCCAACCCACTGCACACACCACCTCACCACCTCACCCACTACCCCACCCACTCCACACACCACCTCACCTACTCCACACACCACCTCACCCACTCCACACACCACCTCACCCACTCCACACACCGCCTCACTCACTCCACACACCACCTCACCCACTCCACACACCACCTCACCCACTCCACACACCGCCTCACTCACTCCACACCCGCCGCCCGCCGCCCGCCGCCCGCCGCCCGCCGCCCGCCTCCCGCCGCCCGCCGCCCGCCGCCCGCCGCCCGCCGCCCGCCACCTGCTGGCGTACACCATTCCGCGTCCTCTGTAAAACGGCGCCCTCTGCTTCTCACGCCTGATTACCCGATGACTTAATCAGCCGCATGCTTGCAAATTAATGGCGGATATCGGAGCATGTGAGATTCAATTACTCTCCCAACTCGTCTGTTGTCTTGTTTTTCAATATTTTCCAATTTTATGCTTAGCCGAATTGATGGGATTTACTATCCAAATAATTCATCCGAATTAATTATCAATATTAGATTGTCTAATTGTAGTGTGTAGAGAGTAGCAAAGGTACTTAGAACATGACACTCGTATATATATAGAGAGGTAGAATCGTAATGGGTCAATGTTAAACATAGGGCTTCTGATACAAAAAGGTTGAGGTAGAATGGTCATGAGGATGGGAGGGACTTGGAGTAGAGGGACTCGGCTAGCTTGTGGTGTGGGTGTAGTGGGGATACTATAGACACTGAGTGGTGTGAGTGCAGTGTGGAGACTATATATGTTGGGTGGTGTGGGTTTGGTGGAGAGACTATAGACACAGGGTAGAGTGGGTGTAGTGGGGAGACTATAGATGTTGGGTGGTGTGGGTTTGGTGGAGAGACTATAGACACATGGTGGTGTGGGTGTAGTGGGGAGACTATATATGTTGGGTGGTGTGTTATTGGTGAAGAGACTATAGACACTGAGTGGTGTAAGTGTAGTGTGGAGACTATATATGTTGGGTTGTGTGGGTTTGGTGGGGAGACTATAGACACAGGGTGGTGTGGGTGTAGTGGGGAGACTATAGATGTTGGGTGGTGTGGGTTTGCTGGGGAGACTATATACACTGGATGGTGTAGGTGTAGTGGGGAGACTATAGACACTGGGTGGTGTGAGTGTAGTGGGGAGACTATAGACACTGGGTGGTGTGAGTGTAGTGGGGAGACTATAGACACTGGGTAGTGTGGGTGTAGTGTGTGTACTGTGGATACTATAGACACTGGGTGGTGTGGGTGTACTGTGGATACTATATATACTGGGTGGTGTGGGTGTAGTGGGGAGACTATATACACTGAGTGGTGTGAGTGTAGTGGGGAGACTATAGACACTGGGTGGTGTGAGTGTAGTGGGGAGACTATAGACACTGGGTGGTGTGGGTGTAGTGTGGAGACTATAGACACTGGGTGGTGTGGGTGTAGTGGGGAGACTATATATACTGGGTGGTGTGAGTGTAGTGGGGAGACTATAGACACAGGGTGGTGTGGGTGTAGTGGGGAGACTATAGACACAGGGTGGTGTGGGTGTAGTGGGGAGACTATAGACACTGGGTGGTGTGAGTGTAGTGGGGAGACTATATACACTGGGTGGTATGGGTGTAGTCGGGAGACTATAGACACTGGGTGGTGTAGAGTGGAAGAGACTTGGCCGTAATGGCGGCGTGGGGTTCTAGTGCTGGTACCGACCGTTGAGGAGCGCTTTACCGCGGGGTTGCGGGTCCGACAAGCATCAGGCTGAGGGAGGCCGATCTGCCGGGCCTTTCATGTCGGGTTAGACGCGAGTGCCTCGTCCCACTTTGATCTCCGTCAATGTCCAGTGTCATCCCTAAAATGTGGCAAGGAAGTCCGCCCAGAGGGGCTCTATTGACCGAGACGAGTCGCCGCCGCCAAAAAGGATGTGGGAGGTGTCGGGGCAGACTCGGGCGGGGCGGGGCGCGGCGGGGCGGGGCGGGCGGTGCTCATCCGTCCGGGATCATATTACAAACTTCACAAGTTTGTGATGCATTGCGGGCTTATTGTGTGCTCCAACCATGTCGAGAAGCCGTGCGGGGGTGGTAGACCAGGTGGGGGGGCATTGCATGTGTGGGAGGGACAGGCTGTTCATGCTTCTTTTAGACGCTACTTCCCTACAGGGAGACGCGTCACTGTGGTGTTTGTTACAGTTAAATATGCCAGGCTTTGTTACATAAAGCATTGTGGCTTCCCATGTCTTCTGTTCCGCCGCTTCACGGAGCGCCCCGCCCTCTTCCCGGCCCCTCCCCGCCCCTTTCCCGCCCCCTCCCCGCCCATCACGCCACACCTCCTCTAACATCCCGCCCGCTCCCACTGTTGTCTCTATAGCGCATGCGCCCGCCGATGCTTTATTCCAATTATCTCAACGTTTTTCTACCAACTCTCCCGGGAGATCACGTCGCGCACGAGAATCCCCGAGCCATTACTGATGATCAATATTCTTAACCCACATTTCTGAATAATTACATAAAAATAACTGTATTGTTCGGCGTCACGAACACGCCAACGAGGATAGCCGAAGAAAAAAATTGTGAAATTGAAATGAAAATGAGATAATAGTAAGATGGATACCACCTGGGAATTCTCCTCAGCCTGCTTGCGACAGCCCATGACGTCACTGATTCCGGGAAGTGGTCAGAACAGCGACGGCGCATGCGAGTTTTTTCCCAGCGGCGTTCCCCTTCAGCCATCTTGGTTTAATACCCCAACAAAAAGCAGGCAATGTGAGTGTATCGACTTTAGGTTCACGGAAGAGAGATAATATTTACCACATATATCCAGCTTCAATCCTGGTCCTTTTTGTGCCGTTAATACTGCACTCTGTGCCACGCAAGGAGTGGGATATTATCTCCAAGAATCGACAATTGCACTAATTTCTATTCTGATACATTTCCATCTACTGATGTAATTACCACCAACAGTAGTGGTTCACTATTCTGCGCAGGAATCATGGTATGCCTTATTCCATGACACGGTAAAGTCATCCTTGTAGCGTGTATTTGCTCTTCTATACAGCTAGCTGCCTTCTAGCGGCCACGACGTCTTACTCTTAGTGAAATAACTGATTAACCAACATATATAGTCGATTAGATAACAGAAATAACTGATTAGATAAAAAATAAATGACTGAATAGAATTTGATATAAAAAGAGAAAACAGTAAAATAAGCTTCGTAGTAAATACGGTGGGTTTCTGTTGATCTCGTCATCTCAACTTGACAAGAAATGACCTTCCTTCCACGCAGTTTCAAGTAGAGATACCGCATGCTGCGAAGAGTCACACCTAGATGGAGCAAAGTCCTATGCCGCAAAGAAGGCGTGTTCCTGTGTGTATATATACATATATATACGTATAGGTCTATAGGTATATACACATATATATACACATATACATACACATATATTCATATATATCTGTATGTTCCTATATACCTATATAGGCTACTGTCATAGGACTTAGTTATTACCTACTGTACTACTCCATAGGAGTTACTTCCTGCCTCCGTCACTAGGGTGCCACCTGTGAGTGGCTCCTGGCCACCCGGATACCAGCTGCATCTGGTCACTACCACTGCCAGACCCACTCGGATGGTTTTAAAATCTGACCATCCGAACTGGTCTGGCAGCGGTAGTGACCAGACGCAGCTGGTATCCAGGTGGCCAGGAGCCACTCACAGGTGGCACCCTAGTGGTGGAGGCAGGAACTAACCCCTATGGAGTAGTACAGTAGGTAATAACTAAGTCCTATTGTAAACGTGCCGGCTGATGGTGTGGGTGGTGTAAATAGGTCAAGTGAAAGCACTACAGGTAATGAAGGAAAACAGGGTAAGAATGAAAAGTAAGAGAATGAGACTCTCTGGTTTATTGCTTATATAGGTTCTCAAGATTCAAGATGGCCGTTGTCACATGATCCTATTCATCAATCACAGTACAATGCAGTGGTCACATGACTCACTCCTCCAATCAGAGTACAATGCAGTGGTCAATGATCATAACAATACCATGTGGGTGGGGAGGGGGCATGTGAGGTGACTCTTCCAAAGACTGTTCCTAGCCAGGCTTGGAAGTGACACTCCCTCTCAAAGACTATTCAATATACAAGTTCTATACCTAATGAATAATAGTTTACCAATTTCACACATCCCTCATATGCCTTTGGGTTTTTATAATTTAACCTTTATCATTATATAGACAGTTTGTAGTTTATTATAGTAACTTCACCTCGGTTCACATGTATTATATCGGACAATTTTACAACGTACTCCGCCCCTCCACTTCTTACCATCTGCCCAGCATATAGCAAGAAGTGCACAGTACTACGTTGTCACCTTTATATCCTCTTTAATATCTTTTATATCTTTTATCAACCTAAACAATAAATTGAGTCTGAAATAGTTGCGCTAATAGATAAGGTACATCTGACTTCGAGAGCAAAAAGAAAAAAAAATTCCGAAAATTTCCTCTTTTTTATGGTATTTAATAAAATAATTCTTTATTTTATTTTTATAATTTAAATATTAACTATGTTTTAAGTCTTATTTTACCCCGCTGATAACATATATGATGTCTTAAGAAGCATACGATTCATTTGCCATCATTTTTAGCTTATTCCGAGCATTTTTTAGTTTTGTGACGGTTTAGAGGTCGTTCTGCAACGATTCTAAGGCACAGTCCAGTCACTTAGCATCGATCTTACATTAGTGCTCAATCGGATTTGGTATCTGCTGTCAAATATTCCAACATCGCTGCGCTTTTACTAGGCATTTTGTTTTACCGACTGTCAAATAGAAGAAACCTGGGACGTCGATGGTAGACGCGTGGTTGATCGACAGGTTCTCATAGGATTAACATTACGGAACTCAAGTCAATGAGAGAACAAGGCCTAAGCGGTTTGAATCGATGACCTAGTTTCAGGAACTATTTTCTTGCAAATCTAGACCAAAATCTTCGATTTCACCAATTTTAAGTCGTTTTATCTCGAAATAATGGCAAAAGATGAATCAATATGTGTTTTTGTAGCTCCTGTACAAGAATAAAGCATCAATTATCAGTTTTAACAATCATAATCGCATCAACAGAAATTCACATATACGATAGCGTAACTTGGCGCATAATGTAAGCAAAGCAATGACAGTGGTTCTTTTTGAACTTCAAAACCATAATACTTATCTATATTATTAAATAATAATAGATTTACATGCTTTTGTTCCAGTTTAACGTATAGAATAGTAGTATTCGAATGTTCTGTTTTTGTTGACATCGATTGTCGATGTTATGGCGTTTTCTCCACGAAACGGCAATTTTATATTGAATATAACTGTCTCTGTTGTAGTTCTACATGAACTCGTCCGTCTTCGTTGCTTAATATCACCAACACGATCCAGTCACTAGCAGCATATGCGTTAGTTCTAACTGAACTTTAGCATTGTCCATCACATTGCTGTAGCGAAATCCTCGACTCAGTCACATACGTCAAAGTTCCCGCCGAACTCTGTTGACGATCAGCTTGTAGTACAGTTCTCCAGAACTGCTACGCTTGATAGTGCTGCATACGAAGTTCATCGAATGTCAATGTTGATATAGCGATTTCCTCAAAGACTAATGGAAACACCGGTCAGCATATGCTTTAGTTCTCCTCGTGAACCTAGCATTTCCTCACTGCTGACGCGAAATCATTGACTCAGTCACATATATTGAGAATATAGTGACCATCAGTATATGCTGCAGCTCCTCGCACACTGAGCATAGTCGACTGTCCGTACTGATGTCAATTGTTTCAGCTGTGATTCCTATAGTTCGTAGAAGGCAATAGATGACTTCCTTCTTCTTCTACATAGAAATCACTGATACAACATATCAATTTTATGTTTTATATTCAATAATTTTGAGTAATTTAAATTTTAAATTTAAATCTATAACCTCATAGATTATATTATATCATTTTGTAAATGAATATAGTTTTGTTATTTTGTAAATCATGATCATTAATATGTCCCTATAACATGAGTAATGTCAATAACATACATCTCCAGTACAAAGATCATTAATATGTCTCCTCAACATTAATAATGTCAATGAAATAACTCTTCAGTATAACAGATCATTAATATGTTTCCACAACATGAATAATGTTAATGATATAACTAGTATCAAACGATCATCAATAGGTCCCTATAACAAATTAATATCAATGATAGTTTTAGATAGTTAATAGTTAATAATATATGCAATGTTCAATCATATGTCAATGTCAATGGAACAAATTAACAGTGTAATACATGATAATGTTCATCAATTATGTCATGAAATTCAATGAATTTTTTATGCAACATTAAACCCTCATATGTACATGATTTTCAAAAGAACCTTTTGTGTAGACAACCTCTGCCTAGGATACTTACATCTGAAATATATGTCATAACAATCAATGTAAATGCAGTTCATGACTTTCAATCAACATATTTCCACAATATATGATAACATTCCATCACAACCATGCACTATAAATGAACCATTTATCAACCTCTGACTATGACATTTAATCAATTATGATAACATTTTACATTATATTATTTAGTTTTAAATGAATTTTTATGAATCATGCAATATTTAATCTATCATTTGTCAATGAATTTCAATGAATAACTATAAACACATGCAACATTTAACATCATATTTGTCAATGACTTTCAAATGAATAATATATGAACACATGCACACTGAACATTCATACACATTTCACAAATGAATAAATATCCAAGTCATTTACTGTTCATGATACTTCAACATGAATAACATTTGCTGACAATGATGGCAATAGTGTATTTTATGCATCGTTTTAATTAATTCAGACAACCTCTATCTTTGATATTTCATGGCAATGATGATAATATTCATAGATTTATGTTCATTTTTTTAAATCCAAAATCCAAAATCATTAGATTTTATTTTCGAAATTGTTTTATGTGTTCATGAGAACATAATAATTAGGTTATTCCCACCCTCTGAACACACGTTCATTCCATCCCTATGGAATAACATTGGTTAGTGTCCCTATCTTTAGACAACATGAGAGCATATAAAAATGACTCATCCCAACCCTATGATTCCCCAAAAACTTGACTCCATCCATATGGAGTTGGCCACACAGTCCTGTTCCCAACTAGAACTATGTTGTACCACAACATGTACCATATAGGCCGCCATTATTATCATCCTTCTCCAAAGAGAAGACTCCTGAACAATATGTAGCATATAGTGTATGCATTACACATTTCCTGGAAGACACAACAACCAAGTTTTTTTATGTGGCCTAATCCACCAGGTAAGTTTCATATTTGGTTGTGTTGTTGAGAAAAATAAAATTTAAACATTTAACATTTTAAGGAAACTCTCAGTCAAACCTTATAGAATGTTGTTAGTCATCTGTGGTATCATTCATATCATCAATAGTAAAACATGTTATGCAGTGTAATATAGTACAATGTCTATATATCTTAGCAATATTAATTAATTAACAATAGTATGATGTATTGCAAAAAGTGGTTTATGATCTCAAAAAAATATATATGTTAATTACTCTTCAGCCTTGCTGAGTTACAACATACTTCCTCAAGTTAAACAACATATTACAAAAAATATATTCAACTCTTCAGTCCTATTGAATTCAAAATAACAAATGAACGTAAATGCAGCTATCTATAAAGTAATGGATTTACAGAGTAATTAGTTCATGCCATTTTATATTAGTGAGAAAGTCATTCCCCAATAGTTCATTAATGTTGTCCTTACTTACCAGCAGTTTTACTCCCAGTTCGGCTGGTTGTCGCCTGCTGAAAATCAATTACACTACCTCAAGCTAGATATGTGAAACATCATACTTCCTCAATGATAATCATAAGTTCAACTATGCCTGGTATTCCTCTAGATAATTCAATAAGTATATGATAAAAAATAATAATCAGATTTTCCAGACTAACAGTGTTAACTCATGTTATCCGAACCAATACTGATCATTTGTCAAAAATAAATGTTGAAGATCATATCAAAAAATGATATATATCAGTTTAACTCATAGCTAAGATTTGTCATCGTGCTCTTGTTAAGTTAACATAACATATTTGTAAAAAAAAATTGTGAAATCCCTATCATTATTTTAGCTGACCTCCCAACGAACAGTCGCTTTTGTAAAAATAATCTAGTTCATTCAATACCCTAGGCATTACTTGTTGCCTCACCAGGTATCTTCTCCACTTGATAAGTAGTAGAAAGCAAATTATGTCTCGCTCAGCAAACAATAGGACAAAAAAATAGGAAGAATCTTGCAGATCACTTTGACATAAATGAAAAAGATCTTCACGTCAGACATTACTTAAAATCTCCCGACGTTCAACTAATGTTTTTGCTTAGCGGAATATTTTTGAAAAGTTCAAAACTACTGTACTACTATGACAGTAGTACAGTAGGTAATAACTAATATAGAGAGAACTGATAAGTGATAGTGTCCTTGTTTATAATAGATTATAGAGCACATATATAGATATATATATACCTATATACACCTATATACACAACTATATACACAACTATATACACACCTATATATACCTATATATACATCTATACCTATATATACATATATACATATATACACCGATATGTACTTACATATACCCATATTTACCTATATGTACCCATATTCACCTATATACACACGTATATCTAGGATATACTGGTGTAGGGAGGGGCGCAGAGTTCCCCTGTCGTAAGTTGGCGTGTAACTATTGACCAGTTGGGTTCGAATCCGTCAGGTGGCGCCACTGCTCCACCTTTCCTAGGGCCCCTCCCTGTCGCACCTCGGCCTTTCCCTCGCTCGCCTCGACCGGGCAACACCTGCTCCTGTCCTGTTCTCAATTTTTTGTTGTTGTTAGCTATTATAACTTGATTATTGCTATTTCACTTATCTTATTGTTATGGTCTTGATGCTTATGCTACACTATGTTTGATTAGCCTGGATCGCTTATTGTTGTTATTATTATTATTATTATTATTATGGGTAGGGCGGGTTGCCCAGCCAAATATGGTTACGTTTGAGTCATGGTCATGGTGTGATAAGCCAAATAAAACTAACTATATTCGCCTATTAGTTTCTGTGTTGGTCTGCCCCCTCCTACATACCTATATATACCTATATATACCTATATATACCTCCATATGCCTATATATACCTACACATGCCTATATATACCTACATATACCTTATTATTCCTATAATGGACGGGGCTGCCCTCTATGGAAGATCTTCTGATCAAAAAGAATCTCCGGTGGACTGGACACCTCATGAGGATGTCATCAGACAGGCTACCAAAGCAGATCCTCTACTCTCAACTGTCTTCTGGTTACAGAAAGAGAGGGCGCCATTGCCTCTGGTTCAAGGATACCATCAAGAGAAACCTGAAGCTGAGAGACATTAAGACCGACTCATGGACATCACTCTCATAGCAGAGAGCTAAATGGAGAGCGGCAGTCACGTAATGAAAGCAGTCTTTGTCGCATCATGACCGACAGCATGATGATGATGGTACCTATATATACCTATATATACCCCATATGCCTATATATACCTACATATGCCTATATATATCTACATATACCTTATTATTCCTATATATATTATGTACCTATATATCCCTATTTATCCCTAGATATACCTATTTATACCCATATCATATATGTTATACCTATATCTATATCTATATCTACCGATATCTACCGATATATACCTATATAAGACTCCCCTACGAAATGACAAGGAGACCAGCAGATTGGGTTGGTTTGTTTATTCGACTACGGGCTGAGCAATAAATGCTAAAGGGAGACAAACGACTCCCATCCAAACCAATCAAGCTGTCTCGGTTCACAAGGTGGCTGCGACCCTCATGTTGTCCATAAACCAGACAGATAACGGAGTTTTGAGATATGCATAGACTGTCTCAGAGGCCCAGTCCCCCCATACCTTGATTTCTTCTACAGTGGCCCCACATAAGGCTAATAAGGTGCAGCCACCACAGTGAAGTGAATGTCACGATAATTCGTCAACTTCCATACCTGCCCTCGATGCAAAAGTCTTTAGTGTCTGCTGGTAAATCGAATAAGTCATTGGTGTAGAGCCCCCCCAACCCATCAGGAAGTTTGAATGCTTCCTCTCCAGGTCCCACGGGTAGCTGACTGAAATGCTGTTCAAGCCAATGCACTGCGCACATCCCCGGATCGCCATAGCGTGCAACGGGGACTTCTAATATTCTCTCAGCGAACTGGATGGTCTTACTCTTCCTAATAGTTATTACCATGCCCCAATCAAAGATTTTAAAATCCCCCCTATGAAGAGTTGAATCTGAAAGGGTCACTTGAGCCTTCCTCAGAAGGGCTCTAAAGGAAACTAGTACTGTAGCTCTCCAAGATATATGGCCCGGGGAGGGGTGCAGCATGGCAAATATCCTTCTCCTCATTGAGGGTAGCATAGGCCTAGCCCGGCTTGGGGCATCACCCTTGACCTGCTTATTCCCTCTAAGTGTTGAGGAGATAATAAAACTGTTATAGTCAATAGGCTGTGCACCAGTCTGTCTTAGAAAGTAATTTAAACCGCTGAGGTAATTCTTGATTGAGCCATACTTCATAGTGCGGGCGAGCCAAGTTGCATACAGGGCGACTTGCTCATCTGAACATGGCACAGGAGCCCGATCAGAACTAAAAGTTTCTACAAAGTCCAAGTATCTCTTGACTTGCACCACCTTTGTTGTTAATGAATTTGGTGCATAGAACTGCTCCTGAAAACTCTTTTGCTCACTTCTCAGCTGAGATATTTCTGTAAGAAAATAGAGTATGACACAGCTTAGCCCCACAGCAAAGCAACCCCTCTGGGTCCGCATTCAAAATCCTTGTGTTACTAGCACTGTCGTCAAGGCGGCTTCGAGAGTCACAGATGACATTATCCTTACTGCGAATATAAACCGACTTAAATTCAAAATTTCTCTCAACCGCCATCCAAAACAATCTCCTGAGATAATACATGATCCCACTTGATCTAGATCTGCCTGTGCTCAGAGCGGCCTGAACGAGAGCACTATCAGTAACCATAATGACAGTTGCATCAGCCCATTTATGTGACCACCTCTCGCAGGCGGCGTACACCGCAGCCATCTCCTGAATATTTATATGAGATGAAGCAACATGGCCCTCGGGGTTCATGTGATGGTGACCTATCATCCGCCTCGACAAAAGAGCCGACTAACCAGTCATTCCCATGTAGAGCACCAAGGACCTATCCAGATGCATCACTGTAAGTAGAGATCAGGGGGGCAAAACGGCCCAGAATTTTGGCCTTCTCATTAAAGTGGCCAGAAAATGTGATCCACCATTCAAGGTCTTCGTGTACACCCTTGGTTAGCCTCACCCTATGGTGGCCCTCCTTGAGTTTTGCCGACATATCAAATATCCTTCTCGTAAAGGTTCCCCCCCCCTTAATCGCCTTTGCACAGTGGGCTAGGATTCCCCCGACCTGTTCAAGCTCCTTCTTCGAAGCTTTCTTCTGACACCTCATTGTTTCCAGTATACGTCATATCTTATCTAATTTATCTATAGGGAGGGTGGGGTCTAATTTGGCCACATCAATTATGATCCCTAGAAACCGCATCCTCGGTCCCGCCTGGCTCACTTTCTTATAGCTGACATAGAAACCTAACCTGCTGATAATGCCTAACACTAGCCTCTGGGGCCGCATGCCTCAAACTTATTTTGACCTAATACACAGAAATCATTGAGGTAATTAATCATCTGCTTAACCCCTTCTCTTAGAGCACATCTCACAATAAAATCTGAGATTTTGGAAATTATATATGGGCTCGAGGATAAGCCCATGCTCAGTCTATTGTCTAAGTAATAGGCTCCATCATCACCAAGCACCCTAGCAATAGCAAGACCCTGACGAGGCCTGTCACAAGGATGAATGGAGACAGCTCTGTAAGCATCTTTAATGTCTATTGTAGATAGAAAATCCCCTTTCTCCATGCAGTCTGTGATGTTATCGATGCTTTTGTAGCTAAAAGTAGTGGCTATGCCACGTGTATACTGGTTTCCCGAATTGCCTTTCGGTCTGCTACAATCGACGACAGCCCTACCAACGCCATCGTCTTTCGGTACAACAAAATCCGAATGTGTACATTGAGGCTGATCGTGTACCCTGGATATGTTCCCCTCACCTAGCTCTCCATGAAACTTTTCATAAATTATATCGCGCTCCCAGTTGTTCCTCGACTTCCTCTCCCTGGTGTTATAGGTAATAGCACAATCATCATTTATCACGCTGAAGCTGTATACCACTCCTAACAATAGAAATATAGCATCAAGATCATTATCTCCCCTAAAGAATAGTTCTACTACAAATCTACAAGGCTTCAGCTTGGAGCGGTTTCCTGCAATGAATTTGCCCTGAAAACATGATTCATATACCTCAAAATGGAATTTTTTACCAGTCCTTGAGCTTATAATGCTTGTGCCCCTTTCCACCACACTTTGAACAGGTGTGTTTGTCCTCCGGGTGGTCACATCAACTATCCGAGTTCCAAGCATAGCAGGAGCGCTTTCCCGGTCCAGATGGTGATTTCCTCCTTGATCCTGTAGATGAGCCGTAGCCCGTCTTCTTTTGCCTGCAGTTTTGGTCACTGTAGTGGGACATGCTCTCGCTCTGGTATTTTGAAGAGAAAGCAGTGAATCCAATTGTCTCTGCTATCGTACAAATCTCCAGATCGTACGCCACATGTGCAATGTCCTTGTCGTGGTCATCCCTAGCATGATGGTCAAGTAATGAAAGCAGTCTTTGTCGCATCGCGACCGAGAGCATGATGATGATGATACCTACATATACCTACATACACCTACATATACCTACATACACCTACATACACCTACATACACCTACATACACCTACATACACCTACACACACCTACACACACCTACACACCTACACACACCTACACACACCTACACACACTTACATACACCTACATACACCTACATACACCTACATACACCTACATACACCTACATACACCTACATACACCTACATACACCTACACACCCCTACACACCTACATACACCTACATACACCTACATACACCTACATACACCTACTCACACCTACATACACCTACATACACCTTCACACACCAACACACACCTACACACACCTACACACCTGCATTCACCTACACACAGCTACACACACCTACACACACCTACACACCTACACACCTACACACCTACACACAGCTACACACCTACACACCTACACACCTACACACCTACACACACCAACACACATACACACCTATATACACCTACATACACCTACATACACCTACATACACCTACATACACCTACATACACTTACATACACCTACATACACCTACATACACCTACATATACCTACATGCACCTACATGCACCTACATACACCTAGATACACCTACATACACCTACATACATCTACATACACCTACACACCTACACACACCTACACACACCTACACATACCTACACACACCTACACGCACCTACACACACCTACACACCTACACAGACCTACATACCCCTACATACACCTAGATACACCTACATACACCTACATACACCTACGTACACCTACGTACACCTACCTACACGTACATGCACCTACATGCACCTACATGCCCCTACATGCACCTACATGCACCTACATGCACCTACATGCACCTACATGCACCTACATGCACCTACATGCACCTACATGCACCTAGACACACCTACACACCTAGATACACCTACATACACCTACACACACCTATATACACCTACATACACCTACCTACACCTACATACACCTACATACACCTACATGCACCTACATGCACCTACATACACCTACATACACCTACACACCTACACACACCTACACACACCTACACACACCTACACACCTACATACACGTACATACACGTACATACACCTACATACACCTACACACACCTACACACATACATACACCTACACACACCTACACACACCTACACACCTACACACCTACGTACACCTACATACACCTACATACACCTACATACACCTACATACACCTACATACACTGACATACACCTACGTACACCTACATACACCTACATACACCCACATACACCTACATACGCCTACATACACCTACACACCTACACACCTACATACACCTACATACACCTAAACACACCTACACACATCTACACACACCTACCCACACCTACACACCTACACACCTACACACACCTACACACCTACACCCCTAACCCCTACACACCTACACACCTACACACCTACACACATACACACACCTACACACTTACATACACCTACATACACCTACATACACCTACACCCACCTACACATACCTACATACACCTACATACACCTACATGCACCTACATGCACCTACATGCACCTACATACACCTACATGCACCTACATGCACCTACATGACCTAGGTACACCTACATACACCTACATACACCTAAGTACACCTACATACACCTACATACACCTACATACACCTACATACCCCTCCATACACCTAGATGCACCTACATGCACCTACCTACATACACCTACATATACCTACACGGCCGGGCAGGGTTGCACGGTGCCACCACCTTGGCGCCACCCCTCAAACCGCGCCCACCCCGCCGGCCTTACGTTATCGTTGTAATTAGATGTAATCGTACTTGACTGGCGGCTGAAGGTCTTTGATGGGGGCGCCACCTGGGGACTGACCAGAGTAATGGGCAAGATGGCGGCGGCGGGGGCAACTTTCTGATGGGTGTGTTCGGGCGATCTCTGATCCTCTAAGGGCCCGCCCCGACCCGCGGCCATATCTTGTCCAACTTCTTGTAGGGGAAGCGGCGGGCTCGGTCAGCGGGGGCCTGGCCTGCTATGGTGGCCGCCCGGCTCCGACCAGCCGACGTCTGTGCGCCCAGGTGCAGGCAAATGGAGCCAACTGGCAAAGCAGCAATTAATTAGCAGACATTACAACCACGCGCACAGTCAAACCAAGCTCAAGTATATACAAAGCGCGCAGTCGGCAGGTCAGGGATGGCATAGTTTCAAATGTAGTCGCGCTTGTCTCATGAACTCACCACGGTAGAATAACAGTGTACGAGCTCTGACAATGGGCGGAGGGGCGGGGTAACAGGGAGTAGAAGGCACCTAACCACCAAAATTGCATAAGACTGACCCGAGCAGACACAGGTAAACACTCCTGGGCAAAGGAACAGATCAAGACAGCACCACAGCTGTCCAGCGTTGAAAACAAGCACCCTGACAGGAGCTTATATGTTATGGGCAGAGTAAATACCTCGTCAATAATTTTTTTTTTTTTTTTTTAAACAAACAAAAAACCTGTTACACGTGGAGCTAAGATCCAGCCAGTCAACCACCACAAAACAAGCCAGACAAAACCTGACACCTTTCTATTGGATGCCTATTATCGGTGCTTATGGAGAGTATTAACACCTACAGGTGGTACAGTTCATTGACCGATCGCACAACCCATGCTCACGTTACTATCAGGGTGGCACTGTCTTCTGTGCACACTAAGCATGTTGCTCTACTCGTTATTTGAAATGGTATGTATGTTATGACGGAAACAATTTAGCTACAGGAGCGTATTAGTGACATTCGGAGATGACAAAACTAGGTTGTGGTTGCATGGACACACTCAGCCTTCTCTTGTCACACTGCCCGGACACCAGGAGTTTCCTCCGAAGGTACGTGACGACTTCAGCTCCAAACAGCGGCTTCTCCCAACTTGTAACGAGCTTGTATCTGTAAACACAGCGCAGTTACGAGTGCGGGGGGGGGGGGGAGGGGGGGGGGGGGGACATGTAGGCTGCTCGGGGCTCGACACGGGTGTTTTCCGGCCGCCTCCCTACGCGGCCCGTCCGGAGGTTCGGGGGGGGGGGGAGAGAATGGGGTAGGAGATATGGGGAAGGGGTAGGGGTAAGGGGGCGAGGGTCACTGAGCTACACAGCACCCTCCGGTCTATCCCTTCCCCGATCCCTCCAGTAGGGTTTCGGAACTAGCCGCCAGGCGCACTCATCCAGCAGGCCCCGCACCCTGCTTGTACACCGCCCGGAGGAGCCCTGTCTGGAGTTGTAAGGGGCGGGCCCACACCGCCTCCAGGGGCAGGAGGCTGGGTGTTCTACTAACACCTGCTTGATCATCACCCTCATCATCGTTTCAAACTCTGGGCGAGGCCAATTCCCAATCACATACAGGAAAGCTACTTATAATTATATGTCAACATATATGAGATGCAACTTAGTTCTACATATATATATATATATATATATATATATATATATATATGTATATATATATATGTATATATATATATTAATTGTGGATTGAGATATTTATGATGGCCTAATTGTGGTTGATATTATTAAACTTCTCTACCCTAACTTATCCTACCATGCATGACGTCAAAAAGTACGCACACACGACAATCAGTTAACATGTAAGTAAGCACATCACATTTTAGCGAGTACAATAGTAATCAATGTGATTAGGAAAACTAAATATAGTTATTTAAAACAAAGTTATATATGGTGGATGATTAGTAAGCCTGTCCCGGGAGGAGAGGCGTCCCAAGCAGCTGCTAGGCGTCGTGTCGGGCCGGGAGGACCGCACCTCCGGGGACCGGCCGGGCGCAGATATGGACGAGTCCATCGACCACTATCTGTCAGCCATGATCCCTACAAGGACGACCGACGGGGTGTCGGGGGGCCGTGACGGCGGGCAGAGGATGGCGGGCCGAGGGGCGACTCCTGATGGTTAGTGGGGCAGGTGGACCGTGCCGAGCTGCGTGATTGTGGGTGTGGTGGGGGGGGGGGGGGCGCGTGGCGGGAGTTGTGTTCACGGTGTACAAGTTGTCTGTACCCAACACCAGAGGGCGCGTGGCGGTACAGCGTGATGCGATGACTCTCTGTGAGGCGTCGTCAGGTAGGCACGCAGTGTGTGCCGCTATATGAGTGAATGCCAGTTAGTTTAGTGTGAGGAGCGTCAGGGACGCGACCCTCAAAGGGCTACATTAGCACCCAACTTCTGCGACTACTGTGCTCAGAGATTCTCCTCCATGTAGCAACAATTTTTAAATGTACACATAGTTTTCCCCCTCATTTCACTATCCCTCCAGTAACAGGACACGCAGTATATAAAGACAAAACTAGTGAGGATGTTGTCATTTAAATTATTACCTCATCTTCTAACTACCAGTCGTCAATCACCGGGAGAGAGCAATAAATTGAATTGGTAGTCGAACTCATCGGTCATAGGCCATCAGCTAGGCAATCAGCATCATGTAGATGCATGGGTATGTGTGAGAATTGATTGATTGGATTACTTAACGACTTATCTCATATTGATAGGTTTTCGGTTAATAGGGTTTTACCATTGTATGTGCAATATATATGAACAGGTTTACCAGGATACTACATCTAAAAGTGAGAACGTACATGACCAAGATATTGTACTAATTTATTAGTATTCATTGTAGGTATGGAGGTTTGGAAGTGATGGAACATACATATTATATTCATTGTCTACGAAGCTAGACCCTGCAGTATACTATACAAAGGCTTGTTCTTGACATATTGTGGACCTTACACTCAAGGGCGCACTATGTCAGTAGATGATTCAACTCGTTCCAAACCACATGATATATGTGATTCCGACCATGTATTTCTAGGAGTAGGCAAAACCAAATGCTTACCTAGGAAGTAACAACTGGTGGCACCCCCTGTGGAAGAAGCAGTGACTACAGCTCACTCTGTCACAGGAGACTCATCTCCTGTCACGGCCATTGCCTCTACTAGACAGGAAAATGGGGAGTTGGCTGAAATGCTGTCATTTTTCAATGAAATGATAGGCTTGATGGAAGGAGATATGTTCATTGAAATCTTGGCAAAAACTGAGCAAGTCAAACAAAAGAGTGAAAACTGAGTCATCCGAGAGGGTCAGCTGAACAGTCAATTAAAGTCAATCCAATTAACATACCACAGGGTGGCGGCTTATCACACAGTCATGAGTACAGAGGAATACCAACATGAACTCTGTAAAGAAACACTGGATTTGTACATCAACAACAATAATAAGTGACCTGTGTTTGTGAAACCGAATGTCTATACTTGGGAGTTGGATGAAGAAGGGGATGAGGAAATGCAGGTATTTTATGATGAACCTGATCTGTGTTTTATGATGAACCTGACCTGTGTTTTATGATGAACCTGACCTGTGTTTTATGATGAACCTGATCTGTGTTTTATGATGAACCTGACCTGTGTTTTATGATGAACCTGACCTGTGTTTTATGATGAACCTGATCTGTGTTTTATGATGAACCTGACCTGTGTTTTATGATGAACCTGACCTGTGTTTTATGATGAACCTGACCTGTGTTTTATGATGAACCTGACCTGTGTTTTCTGATGGATCTGACGCTGAACCCGTGTCTTTTATACAGACCATTGTTTGGTTTTGTGCATTGAGGAGACAAGCTGGGGCAGAGAGAGTGGGAGCAGCGAAAGCTTTGCCAACCCACCAGTACCAGCAATGCCAAAGTGAATGATTCACCAGACTCTGAAACGCAACACATATAACCCATCTGAGAATTTACATGAAGGGGTCTTGCAGAATGAGCTCCCAGGATTATATAAACAATTATATAAGGCCATTTAAGAATGTAGTCCTGTTAGCCATAACCTAGCAGGAGCTACAGTTTATTACTATTCCGAAGCTAAACCAAAAAGGGGATTAATGCCTGGGTAAGACAGTATAATGGGATCAAAGATATTCCTGAAGATGACACACACATGCTTAAGAATATATGCCATTTTATGATGCATTTCAGGTATCAGGAGACACTATGATCGACGGCCAAAGGTGGACATGATGGTTCTATCTCTAAAGGTAGTTATTATCGTTTCTTGGGAGAAATATGAAGCCAAACTGGATGAGCAAACGATGCAGATGCCAGGTGCAATACATGTCAATGTTAAGAAAGTAGTGAACAACTCCGGATAAGGAAGGGATGGAGCGGATCTCACTGATGCAGAATATTCAGTTATGAATGCAGAACAGGACACAATATCTCTGCTTCAAATGGGAGCACAATTTGTTTGGATACAAATACGGACCTTAGATTCTTACAAAACTCTAAAGGCCCGGTCACATACACGTTAGTGGACGTAGTTGAATGTAGTGGAGGCTAACGTAGTTGAACGTACTTGAACGTAGTTGAATGTACCGGCATCCACACTTCTCCTTTGCAATAATGTGGGTGGGCGTGAGTTCCGATTTAATCTTTGGACATTTTCAAAAGAGCACTACGTTAGAGGCTGAATTTGCATCTGTGATGCTATTGTACTTTTGCATACTCTAGCATACTCTAGCATGCTCTAGTGTACTCTAGCATACTCTAGCGTACTTGGATGAAGCCCTGGTCACATAGCCATGATTGGACATAGGTGAACGTAGTGGAGGCTAACATAGTTGCATGTAATTGAATGTAGTTGAATGTACCGGCATCCATACCGTAAAGTATTTATCCATACCATAACGTTTTATCCGTACCGTAACGTATTTATCCGTACCGAAACCTGCTGTACCTTAACGTATTTCAACGTAGGTTAACATACTCACACCATGTTTGACCCACAATAGCGTCCACTGCGTTCACCTGCGTTCAACTACGTCCACTAACGTGTATGTGAGCGGGGCTTAAAAGTCTGTGTATTCCAACATGAGTGAGAAGGGACATCTGTGCCACTTTTATCGTGGAAAGAACAAAGCACTAATGTCAGACTGCAGTGGGTGATTTACTTTAAATGTTTAATAAGTGAAGTAAGAAAGGTCCAACCTAGAATCTAAAACAGCTAGAACTTTCTGGTTTTATTTTAAATTTGGCGGAATAGAGCTTTCTTACCAACGGGAAATAAAAAGCTGTATTTGAATATGAGTTAGGATATCTTAAACAAAGATTGATCACCAACTAGAGAACGGGCACGGTGGGTAGGTCTAATAGTGCATATATGCTAGTGATAGAATACTCAGCGGATCATAATAGGTCACTAGACATAGAGAAGAATAAAGCTAGTATAAGACGATAAAGAGGATACTTTGATCATGATTTGTAGTAACGTGAGGATTTAAAACAAACAACAAAACCTAATTACCCTATCCTTCTAGATCCTTTAATTCTCTGAATGTCACTCCTTTAAAATACATATATCGATCTTGGATCTGATGTAGAGATTTTAGGTTTCTAGGCGATGGTGCGTGGCCTCTGTGCTCATTGACTTTGTATTTATAAGATTCAGAAGAATCTAAGTAATACTTTAACTTCCAGGTAAGTCACATTTTACTATGATGTTCTTGCCTAATCTTCACATTAACGCACGTCAACTACCAGGGAAAAGATTTCCTAGCTTTGTTAGTTTTCAACCCGAATCTTTCTCTCTTTTATCTTTACTAATACTCTCTTTCTTCATCAATAACAACAACAACGTATTTCTATTCAAATCATCGCAATACTTTTTATTTCCATTTTATCCAAACAATGCTTGTTCGAGTCAGAAATGTGTCCACAACATAATCTGTCTTCAATTAACATTCAAAACAGTTGCTAATATCACGCTCTCTGCCATTCTAGGGTTCTCATTTGTTTTATGACGATGAAAAGCAAGACTTCCAGTGATACTTCAACTTTTGGGTAAGTATAGTTTTACTATTGTAGTGGTTTACGGAGAGAAAAGAGTGTCCCGTGGTGAGTCGTAGGTTGTGGGTGGGTGTGTGTTGTTTGTGTGTGGTGTGCTTGTGGTGTGTGTGTGGTGTCTGGGGAGTTGTGGGGTGTGTAGGGTGTGTGGGGGTAGGAGTGTCGATGTGGGTTGTTTGAGCGTGCGATTGTGTGGTGCTCTTAGTGAGGCGAAATACTGCCACATACATGTTATAGTAGGTGTTAAATGACACATTCCTTAACACTATGAAGTATTCCCACTCAATTGTATTAATATAAGATAACCCGGAGGTTTCAGTCGATATACTCGTTCAATCGTACATATGTTTGGGTATAATTAAAATATTTTACCAACATTCAGAAGTAAATTACTGTCTTACTCCGAACCCCGGTCACTGCTCATACAGTTCCATGGTATTTCGCCCTCACCACCCATGTTCCCCAACCACCAGAGGGCGTACTACTACCTCAGCTCCATCCAAATTGACCCACATTACACACTGCACAACTACCCACCACACTCTATATGACCCTGTCTGAGGCACTTTACTACTGTCCGGGAGAGTACCACAAGTACTAATACAGTAGGTGTTAGTCAGTTTGTAAAAAAGGATAAATAACTTTGCCAAGATAATGCTATTGCGTCTCACCATGTACTGTGGTGATTAGGAGGACAACTCTTGATTCTAACAGTAACATGCCATCAGGTCAGTCCTGATTCCCACTCCGCCCGGTCTCCCGTCCGGCGCTGCACTGCTCCTCCAGTTCACATGGATTGAATCTTATTCCATTCTGCATCCCCTCTTCACCACCAGCTTCACTTCACTTCCCACTCCTGATGCTCCACATTAGTTTAACCACCCACCTCCATGCGCCACTATGCACTTCCCACCCCGCTCGTCGAACACAACCCTTCAATGTGTACTTCTGAACCCATGGTTCCTCCCCCCTTCCTCCTCACCACTCCGTCCTCCTGTCTGTACACTCAGTGACATCTATCCCATTCCCTGTCCGCAGCCCCCTTAATCCGCTTCCACCCATCTTACTTCGCTGTAGTTTCACCCCCCCCCCCCCCACACACACACGCACCCCGTGCTGTCCATCCCACTGCTCGCCCCATCTCAGTCCGCCTCAGTCCATTCCACCCCTCCTCCCATATCCAACCCCCCACCGCATCCGGGTCGCGGACCCAGGTGGAGATTTTCCCACCGAGCGCCTCCAGTGGGCCCCAGGAGGGCCCGGGGCGACCGGCGGAATACATCACTCCTCCCGGCGGCGCCCCTCCCCGCCTCCCGGGAGCACACTTTGATACTGGCGGCCTTGACCTCCCTCCTTCTCCGGGTGGGGTTATCTCGTCTGTCCGCTGTGGCGCGTCCAGGAGGCCGCCTCCTTCACCACCCTTATGCCCCCACAACCCCAACGCGCCGGTCGTCCCCTCCTCCAGCGTGCCGGGTGCAGCAGCCCTATTTACCCCACCCCAATGGCCGCCCTGACCCTGGAGAAGCCGCGCTGGACAGAAGCCTGGTGGACGTGTACATATTATGCCATCTGGTTGGATCAACTAACCAGGGGTGGGTCAGTGGGTGGTTGGGTTTGCGGGATGGCGTGAGGTGCATTGTGGGGTACGGGCGTTTTGTTCTCTCCAGGTGCGCTTTTATTTACTGGTAAACTGAATTGCTGCCCATCACTGTTCTGTCTGGTTGAGGGATGGTGGTGGGTAAGGTGGTAAACTGAGTTGCCGCCCATGGCTGTTATGTCTGGGTTGCGGGATGGTGGTGGGTGAGGTGGTAAAACTGAGTTGCTGCCCATGACTGTTCTGTCTGAGTTGAGAGATGGTGGTGGGTGAGGTGGTAAAACTGAGTTGCTGCCCATGACTGTCTGGCTGGGTTGCGGGATGGTGGTGGGTGAGGTGGTAAAACTGAGTTGCTGCCCATGACTGTTCTGTCTGAGTTGAGAGATGGTGGTGGGTGAGGTGGTAAAACTGAGTTGCTGCCCTTGACTGTTCTGTCTGGGTTGAGAGATGGTGGTGGGTGAGGTGGTAAAACTGAGTTGCTGCCCATGACTGTTCTGTCTGGGTTGAGAGATGGTGGTGGGTGAGGTGGTAAACTGAGTTGCTGCCCATGGCTGTTCTGTCTGAGTTGAGGGATGGTGGTGGGTGAGGTGGTAAAACTGAGTTGATGCCCAAGACTATTCTGGCTGGGTTGAGGCATAGTGGTGGGTATGGTGGTAAAACTGAGTTGCTGCCCATGACTGTTCTGTCTGAGTTGAGGGATGGTGGTTGGTGAGGTGAGCTTCTGATGGGTGGCATGACATCAGTATTTGTTTGAGACTAGTTTAATACAAGCGGAGTGGGCTTGGGATTAAACAGGACAGATTTGAAGAGCTAATGGTCAAGCTCAATCCGCATTGGATAAGGGCTAATTACATTCGAGTAAGGCTCTTCCCATGTGGCCTATCGGGAGAAGCTAGCAGGGTGTCTACCGTAGAGGTTCCGCTCGAATGGGCAATAAATACAAGGGGTGATAACAGGACCACAATGGGGATAGTCAGAGAGGGGACGCGGAGGGCTATTGCGACTTTTGAGGCGGGTGCGGGGGGTATGCGTGTTAGGGACAGTTAGAGCGGCGGGGAGGAGACTGGCAAGAGGGATGCGGGTCGGGGTCGGGGTCGGGGTCGGGCTGGGTCAGGAGACGGGCCGGGAAGGGCCGGGGCGGGGCGGGGTCAGCTGGCGGGCTGTGAGCAGCCCGCTACCTCCAGTCGCTGTCATCACCCTCCCTGGCCCCCGTCTCACCTCGGCCTCCCAAGGGAGCACCAAAACATCTCTACACGCCGCCCCCGCAAACACCGCAAACAGCGGCGGGCTGCCCCCGGGGGCGGCCGGGAGACTGATGACCGGTCGGTCACGGGAGAGGGTACGCGGTGTTCCCGGGGCACGGTGCCGGGCGCCGGGCCGCCCGCCCGCCTGGAGCCGCGCGCTGCTTTATTTCCCCCGGCTCCACGGCCCGGTGATATGTGGGCGACGCCGTGCGTGGTGGGTGCAGCTCAGAGAGATGCTATTTAGGCGCGGATTCTTTTAGGTGCAGCAAACAGCGATGCTATGTCGCAACAGTTACTAGTTAGTGCTGGCGGGTTCAGGCCCTGTGTGCCGCCGCTTTTAACTAAGTGAAAGGCGTACTAACCACCAGGTAGGTACCTGTGCCACACCCCAGAAGCTCACCTCGTGTACACAGCTCCCTTCTAATTCACCTCGTGCCAAGTTTTAGTCGGGATGTTTCCTCCATCTAGCCCATCTCCACCCTAGAGCTCCTTCTCCCACGTTCCCGAATATTTGTTATGAAAGTGGAAGGGTATGTTATTGACATTACTCAAACAACAACAACACGAACATATACATACATCCCAACATGCATCCATAGAAACAAACATATATGGAGTGAGTATGTTCTTCTGGTGGCCCTGACGACCATCCGTACCTTCAGTCAAGCAACACGTCCGGCCAGAATGACGGGTAAATAACGGGTGCCCACCTTCCCGCAAACCCACATCCATACTTGACCTATTTCAATACAGTTCCCAGCATCCAGGCTGCTCAAGCTGCACTCCAGCAGACACGATCAGATCATACAAAGGATAATATACCTGACGGTTGCATTTTAACACCATCTACAAAAGATTCTTCTATACAAATATGCACTTATGGTTGATGGTAAGGTTTGTGGTGCGAATGACTTAAGGATAACCTAGAACTTCACAGAAACATCCTGATATGGGCCTAGAAAAGTAGAAGTGCTGCCTTCCAGTTCCAATAAAATAATACCAGTAGAATTACCATTTATATAAACACGGCTTTGGTCGTAATGCGAAGCATTACGTTTGATGCGAGGAGAGGAAGAGACCCTCCCCCGCCCCCCGTGTCGCGCAGCATTCGTGCCTCACCCGACGCCTGCTGCTCACCCTCCCCCGCCCCTCCCCCGGGCCGGCAGTTTTTCACACTCACCTGCTGTCCTGCCCGCCCCCCCCCCCCCCCCCCCCCCCCCCCCCCCCACCCCTCACCTCTTTTTCCCTTATAAGGGCCGCCCGCCGGCCTCCCTCAGGCACTCGCCCTCCTGCCGCCGTCCAGCTCTCTGCCCTTTTTCCTGCTTGGGATTCTTCACCTCGGGCCGCTGCATCCCCTCGGACCGCTCCAGGATGCCCAGACACGGCAAAGGCACGGGCCGCCACAGCCCCCGGGCGACCGCCCTGGCCGCGCCGGGACCATCCTCGGGCGCGCCGGGAGGCGCGTCGGCCTCCTCGGCCCCGGCCTCTCCGTCGGCACCCTCGGGCACCGAGATAACTCAGGTTCTCAAGGCTCTCCTCGACCTTCGGGCCCTCCAGCGCGCCACCACCGCCGGCCTCCACGCACGCCTGGACGCCATCGAATCGAGGAGAGCCCGAGGGCAACCCTCTTGCACCACGCCACCGCCCCGCCCCGAGGCGGACGGCGTACGGCCACACCGCCCATCCCAGCACCTCGGGCACACGCCCCCATGGAGGCGCGCCCTCCCCCCGCCGCCTCAAGCACCGCACGGCAGCCGTCTCACACCGCCGCGCCCGAGGGGACGCCCCCCGCCCGCCCCGAGGAGGGGGCCGCCGCATCAAGCACCACGGAAGGGACCCCGGACACTGCCGCGGCCACGCCGGCCCCCTCCTCGGGCACGCCGGGAGGCGCCTCGCCCAGCTCGGCCCCGGGTCCCTCCCCGGCGCCGCGGGACCAGCCCTCGGGCGCCGAGGCTGCCCTCCGACACATCACGGCCCGTCGGCTTCAGACGACGTACAGCCCACCGCCCGTCACATCACCTCGGGCACACCTCACCAGGGGAGCGCACCCACCCCCCCCCACCACCTCAAGCACGCCCCGGGGGCACAGACCCCGGCCGCCTCGGCGGATTTTTGATCCGCCGGCCCCCCCCCCCCTGGCCGGCCCGGGGGGGCCCTCTCCGGCGCCTCACAACCACCTCGAAGCCGACAACCTCCTCACCCTCAGACCACAGCCCAGCCCAGCCCAGCCTGCCCGAGGTGCGGCCAGACCGCCGCCGCGGCACTGCCGACCTAATCGGCAACCACCTCCCAGTCGGGCCCCAACGCCCCCTCAGTAAGGCTCCCATCGCCGCCCAGCGCCAGTCGCCCATCACGGACCACAGCCCAGCCCAGCCTCACGAGGAACCCTCAGACCAGAGCCCAGCCCAGCCCAGTTTGCCCGAGGCGCGGCCTGACCGCCGCCCCGGCACTGCCGACCTCATCGGCAACCACCTCCCAGTCGGGCCCCAGCGTCCCCTCAGTAAGGCTCCCATCGCCGCCCAGCGCCAGTCGCCCATCACCGACCACAGCCCAGCCCAGCCTCGCGAGGAACCCTCAGACCACAGCCCAGCCCAGCCCAGCTTGCCCGAGGCGCGGCCTGACCGCCGCCTCGGCACTGCCGACCTCATCGGCAACCACCTCCCAGTCGGGCCCCAGCACCCCCTCAGTAAGGCTCCCATCGCCGCCCAGCGCCAGTCGCCCATCACGGACCACAGCCCAGCCCAGCCTCACGAGGAACCCTCAGACCACAGCCCAGCCCAGCCCAGTTTGCCCGAGGCGCGGCCTGACCGCCGCCTCGGCACTGCCGACCTCATCGGCAACCACCTCCCAGTCGGGCCCCAGCGCCCCCTCAGTAAGGCCCCCATCGCCACCCAGCGCCAGTCGCCCATCACGCACCACAGCCCAGCCCAGCCTCACGAGGAACCCTCAGACCACAGCCCAGCCCAGCCCAGTCTGCCCGAGGCGCGGCCTGACCGGTCACAGCCTCGCCGGACCTCCTCACCGGATCCCTCCAAGGAGCGGGCCTCCTCTCAGGAGCGGGCCTCCCTTTTTTGGCCGCCCGCTCCCCCTCCACCTAGGCCCCGGACCTCCTCCCCCCAGGCCTCAGGAGCGGGCCTCCCTTTTTTGGCCGCCCGCTCCCCCTCCACGTAGGCCCCGGACCCTCCTCCCAACCAGACCTGCATCCCCGGGCTCCCGCCTCGGGCCCCCCCTGCCCCCGCCTCGGGCGCGCCTCGAGCCCTCTCCTTACTCTTTGGCGGAGGGCTCCTCGGCCCCCCCCTCTACCAGAACTCTGACATTGCTCCTTATGAGCCCCTCCTGTATTTATCTTTCTGCTCCTCATGAGCCCCTCACTGCATTGCTCCTCCCGAGCCTGTTTATTTGCTCCTCATGAGCCCTTCCTTGCTTTTTTCCTCCTCAGCCTGTTTATTACCTTCCTCTGTATGCTCTGTTTGAGGCGTTAATAAACGCCTTTTCTTTCCACCCCCGCCTTGCCTTCTTCCTTTTCGCGCATCAGGGTTTTGACTGGGAATGGGATTAGGCCTCAGGTGAAACTCAGGGATTATCTTCATATGTTTATAGCAATGCTCTTATATATTTAATATTTTAGGATGGAATGTTAAATTCTCGACCATGACGTTCCTTTACTAGGATGTCTTCGCGGGTGTCATTTCCCGCACGATGTAAGTAGTGCATGGAAGTGTCGCTTTTACTTGGGGAAATACTTCAGTTGTAAGTAGTACGGACATGTCGCATTTACTCGGTGTAATCCTGCTCAAGTAATGCAATAGGCACTCCACATTCACCCGCTATACCCTAAAAAAGACACGTGACTTATGATCATCAAGCCAATACGGACTGTACACGTAATTTCACATGAAATATGGTTACAGCGCATGTAATGTGCCGCAACAAAGCCATAAAGACCGTGCTGCAGCGATGCACCCTGCGTTAAAGCACCACCCGGGGACAGCTTGTATTCAATGTTTTATCGAAGAGATACACTTTTTCTCAAGCATAACATGTTTGAAGTAACTTTGGTTATCACGGGACGTAAAATACAAAATGAATATTGGAACTCTTCATATGTCATCTAAATACGATTATCCTTATACATCATCAGACTAGTGACGTGAGCAGTGATCCTGGGAACGTATTCACGGGTTGCACTTATTGTCGATGGCATGTGGAAAGGCACACATATCTTATTGGCTGATGTATTTTGTCCGAGTGGTAAGTATGTCTGTGCTGGCAATGAGGCCGGCGGTCTGGGTTAATAAGTGGATGTGTGCCCCCCAACATGCCCCAGCATACAGACCCACAGCAGTACATAGCGGCAGTACGAGCCGGCAGTGCCCTGCTCCCTCCATGTTAGCCCCGGGCTGGTGAGGGCTGCAGTGAGCCCGCTGGGGCGGCAGCTGAGGGCCCGGGTGGGACCGCGCGGCCAGTGGGCGCCCCCCGCCCGGTCCCCGGCCGACCCCAGTAACATCTCCCGTCTGCGCAGTAATTGGCCTTGGTGGCACGGCCCGGCCCCAGCAGGCCGCCCCGCCTGGTAATGCCTATTGTTTTCATTAGGCCATCTCTACAGAGACTGGTCATCACTGTGCCGATAATAAAGGAGGAATTACCCCTGAGGTTCGCGCCTCGCCGCGACCAGCGCCTCATATGTTTGTACTCAGGCGGCCTGCCCTCAGGTTCACAGCCCTGCCGGCATGTGGCGCCCCGCTCGTAATGAGGGCGTAGCGCGTGCGCACGGCCCGCGCCAAGTTATGATTAAATAGAGCGGGCTCGTGCCAATGGCCCGCACTCAGTGTTAGTGTTTTGGGCGGCCAGTTGTATAAGCTTCAATCCGTCTGTCGCCTGCATCATTCATGCATACTTCCCTACACCTCTATGCAGCCTATGTAGCCTCTGCAGACAATGCAGTCTATGCAGGCTATGCAAGCTATGCAGAATATGAAGCCTATGCATCCTATGCAGAATATACAGTATATGCAGTCTATGCAGCCTATGTATTATATGCAGCATGTGCAGCCTATGGAGCAGGTTATGCATCATATGCATCATATGCAGCCTATGGGGGCTATGCATTCTATATAACCTATGCAGCATATGCAGGCTTTGCAGCATATGCAGACAATGCAATATATGAAATATATGCAGCATATGCAGTCTATGTATCATGTGCAGCATATGCAGGATATGCATCCTATGTAGCATATGCAGCCTATGTAGCATATGCAGTATACGTATCCTATACAGCCTATGCAGACAATGCAATATATGAAATCTATGCAGCATATGCAGTCAATGTATCATGTGCAGCATATGCAGGTTATGCAACATATGTAGTTTATGCATCATGTTCAGCATATACAGCCCATTTAGCCTATGCAGCATATGCAGGACATGCAGGCTATGCATCATATGCAGGTTATGCAACATATGTGTCATAGTCAGCATATGAAGCATATTCAACCTATGTATCCTATGCATCATATCCATCCTATGCAGGCTATGCAACCTATGCAGGCTATGCATGATATACAACCTATGCAGTATATGCAACATATGCAGGCTATGCATCATATGTAGATTATGCAGCCTATGTAACATATGCAGTCTATGCATACTATACATCATATGCAGGCTATGCATCCTATGTAGCGTGTGCAGCCTATATATCCTATGCAACCTGTGCAACATATGTAGCATAGGTAGCCTATGCAAGCTATGCAAGCTATGCAAGCTATGCAGCCTATGCAACCTATGTATCCTATACATACTGTGTAGGATATGCAGGCTATGCAGCATATGTGTCATACACTGCCTATGTAGCATATGCAGCCTATGCATTCTATGCAACCTATGTAGTTTGTGCAATCTACGCAGCCTATGCATCCTATGAAACCTATGCATCACATGCAAGCTATGCAGCATATGCAGACTATGAGGTCTATGCATCCTATGTATCATATGCAGACTGTGCAGCCTATGCAGCATGTATAGCCTATGCAGTCTATGCATCCTATGTAGCCTATACAGTTTACAAAGATTACAGAGCCTAGGCAGCCTACATAACCTATGAAGCCTATGCAGTTTGTGAAGCCTATGTATCACATGCAACCTATACAACATATGCAGACTATGAAGTCTATGTACCCTATGTTCCCATCGCAGCCAATAAGCCGATGCAGCCTGTGTAGCCTATGCAGCCTGTTCAACCTATGCAGCCTGTGCAACCTATGCAGCCTGTTCATCCTATGCAGCCTATACAGCCTGTTCAGTCAGTACATCGTGTTCAACCAGTGCAGCCTGTGCAGCCGTTGTCTCCGTTCTGAATCTGCTCACAGTTCAATATGCACGCACGTTTTGGTGATGATAGGGTAGGAATACCCGCACTGAATGTCAAGTAAAATATGCATGCCTCTGTTTACATAACTTCATAAACCATACACCATGCCAAAGTGTGTCCATGCAACTTCATAATGCAGAAACAGTCATTTAGCTAATCATGAATCTGTCATTTTATCTAGACTTACAGCTCACTTTCATTCATCAAGTGCATAGTATTATCAGCAATGCTATTTGATATATCTTTCCTTTTCCAAATATATAAGTTTGACTGATAGCGTCAATCCAGTCAATCCAGTAACTATTATGATATATTTTCTTTACACTCTTCATATTGGATTGGAATACCACTGTCCAGCATTATATAGATGGAAGAACAAATCAAATATCCACCACCAGTTATTTGTTGTTGGTAGAAACACATGAGCATATAAATAACACAGTGTCTGTTTGAGGGGCACCTACTGACCATGGGTCACCTGACACGGGGACCGATACCAGAGGTCGGTCATGACAAAGCTAGTATGAGGAACCCTTTTCATACTCACTTTTTAAACTACCTGCCTTTGCCATCTATGTGTCTATGTTATCATATCACAAAACCATTCAAATTATATTGAAGCATATGGATGGAAAGTTCTAAGTATCGCAAACACTCGACCTATATTCAATATCTGCAACTAAGAGCCCAGGTTACTAATAAGTGCCCACGCATCTTTAGTGCAATGAGTGTTTGATCTCGGCATGGGCCAGTAACCCGGAGACTTTAATGAAACATGACACAGCTCGGCATGGGCCAGTAACCGGACAGTTTAATGTAACATGACACTGATCGGCATGGGCCAGTAACTGGAGAGCTTAATGAAACATGACACAGCATGGACCAGTAATGCGGAGAGTTTAATGAAACATGACACAGCTCGGCATGGGCCAGTAACCGGAGAGCTTAATAAACATGACACAGCTTGGCATGGGCCAGTACCCGGAGCGTTTAATGAACATGACACAGCTCGGCATGGTCCAGTCTCCGGAGAGTTTAATGAAACATGACACAGCTCGGCATGGGGCAGTAACCCGGAGAGTTTAATGAAACATGACACAGCTCGGCATGGGCCAGTAACCCGGAGAGTTTAATGAAACAAGACATAGCTAGGCATGGGCCGCAACCCAGAGAGTTTAATGAAACATGACACAGCTCAGCATGGGCCAGTAACCCAGATAGTTTAATGAAACATGACATAGTTTGCATGGGACAGTAACCCGGAGAGCATAATGAAACGTGACACAGCTCAGCATGGGCCAGTAACCGGAGAGCTTAATGAAACATGACACAGCTCGGCCTGGGCCGCAACCCAGAGAGTTTAATGAAACATGACACAGCTCGCCATGGGCCAGTACCCAGAGAGTCTAATGAAACATGACACATCTCGGCATGGGCCAGTAACCTGGAGAGTTTAATGAAAAATGACACAGCTCGGCATGGGCCAGTGACCCAGAGAGTTTAATGAAACATGACACAGCTCGGCATGGGCCAGTACCCTGAGAGTTGAATGAAACATGACACAGCTCGGCATGGGACAATCACCATAGAGTTTAATGAAACATGACACAGCTCAGCATGGGCCAGTAACCCGGAGAGTTTAATGAAACATGACACAGCTCGGCATGGGCCAGTAACCCGGAGAGTTTAATGAACCATGACACAGCATGGACCAGTAACCCTGAGAGTTGAATGAAACATGACACAGCTCGGCATGGGCCAATCTCTGGAGAGTTTAATGAAACATGTCACAACTCGGCATGGGCCACTTCCCCGGATAGTTTAATGAAACATGGCACAGCTTGGCATGGGCCAGTAACCCGGATAGTTTAATGAAACATGACACAGCTCGGCATGGGCCAGTAACCCAGATAGTTTAATGAAACATGACACAGCTCGGCATGGGCCAGTAACACGGAGAGTTTAATGAAACATGACACAACATGGACCAGTAACCCTGAGAGTTGAATGAAACATGACACAGCTCGGCATGGGCCAATCTCTGGAGAGTTTAATGAAACATGTCACAACTCGGCATGGGCCACTACCCCGGATAGTTTAATGAAACATGGCACAGCTCGGCATGGGCCAGTAACCCGGATAGTTTAATCAAACATGACACAGCTCGGCATGGGCCAGTAACCCAGATAGTTTAATGAAACATGACACAGCTCAGCATGGGCCAGTAACCCAGATAGTTTAATGAAACATGACACAGCTCGGCATGGGCCAGTCTCCGGAGAGTTTAATGAAACATGGCACAGCTCGGCATGGGCCAGTAACCCAGACAGTTTAATGAAATATGACACATCTCGGCATGGGACAGTAACCGGAGAGTTTAATGAAACAGCTCAGTGAAATTCGTGTGCTTTAAACAATTCCTTAAGCAATTTTATTTCGACCCCGACTGAAACAATTGTGGTGAACATTTGCTAACAAGCCACCCCCTACTGGCCGGCCTTGAATAGACCCGGTGCCTCTGACCACCCGACGGCACCTCGAGACAGCCCCGGCGGCAGGCCGTCTTATCACCTTGCCGCCCGGCCGCCGACTGCCGGCCCCGGCCCGAATTAGTCTTCATCAATGTGGGACCTGAATGCCAGCAGCAGATAAGGGCGGGCTACACGGGGCGACATCCTGGCCGCTATTATCTCACGGCGAGCATGCGTGCACATGGCGTGCTGGCCGCACGCTCGAAAATAGCGCAGTGAGACCTGCAAATCACGTGACCGAGCAGCGGGAGCGCGAAGGTACGGAGTGTGGGTGCGTGGTGTGGCCGGGTGGCAGCCACCCAGGGCGGGCCGGGTGGCTTACTTCATGCAAATATGTAATACGGTATCAGTGTATGTCTGACGGCCCCCGTGGGAACCTGCACGGATACAACAAAGCTGGCCCTTCAAACCACCACCCATTGCATATTAAAACTGAATATTAATTGAATTTAGTACACAAAGATGCCTATCATATATGCTAGTATATACTTACAAATCATTTGTGATAACTTAATATCTAGGTAGACGCGTTGATTGTTTATGTTTACATAAAATAATTCCCAAACATGCGCAACGTCTGATTGGCAGAAGAAAATAGTGACCGTAGCTGATATTATTTATTTAAGTAAGCCTATTTATTTAAGTATTGAGTCAATATGTTAGCCAGGTTGCTAGTATGTCAAAAAAAAGCTTTTCCTGATCTGGCTTTGTTTTCAATACGAAACTAGTGAAATCAGCTATATAAATATAAAGATATGTTATTTGAAATTTACCAGTATGTTCATTTACTATTATTTGTATTTCTTTCCTATATTTGTTCTCTGTACAATCAGTGTATTATGACTACCACACATCTCTAGTTGTAGCTGAGTTATGATTCAAAGTCAATAGGTTTTATTTATTTATTCGGAATGCTTTGGAAGCAAAATATACCTACCTGAAATTCAGTGAATTTGACAGTTTTTCACAGTTTGAACATTAAAATAATTATGAATTCAACTGAAGTGTTGCTATATTGGTTACTATGTAAAATTGTACACATCTGCTTTGTTTTTACAACCAGGGCTATCCCAAGTGCAAACAATGTGATAGTGGCATCATTGGTAAACATATCTATATCACATTTTCTAGAATCTTCAGACACAATCCAACGATATAGCTTGTCCTATATGGAAGAACAATGCCTACCTCCAAGCACGTTTTCTCGTTTCGTGTTCCATTCAGTTTTTCCCTGGGGAGACTTCCGGTTCCGTTATTGGAAATGCGTGCACAGGGGCATTGACTTCCCCTTGTGATGGACAATGTCCCTAAAGATGTCGGAGTACTAATTGTGTTCAACAGCACCATCCGCCAGCATTCGTGTCTTTTTAGTCCCTTGCAACCTCTTAAACAAGACAACTTTTGCGAAGTGAAAGATTCTTCCACGAGGTCTTCACTAACTGAACCTGCCTGCCAGAAGTTGAAGTGGTGTATATATATATATATATATATATATATAACATGACATTGGCGAATATAAGGCACACATCTAGTTATTAGATAGATGTCGACTCGTGGTTTATTGTCCACATATTAATCAGCTCAATATTAGCCTTACACTCCTTGGCCGTGCTAATCAGGTTGTGCCCGGGGTAGATTCGCCGTAACCCTGGCCATCAGTACCCAGCTGCACGGCCTCCCTCCCTACAATCGTCATCCGTCAGGCGACTCGGACAGATACCCACATAAACACAGATTTGTGGACCCTTCCCGCCCAAATCCGGAATTAGCAGACGACACAAGCTCGGCTGGTCCCAGTAATGCTGTTTACATTGAGCGGGCGACGCCGGTAACAAGCAGTGCCCACATTCTGACTGGGAACCAAGGCCCGAGGTGGGGGTGGCAGGGTGGGACAAACCCGGCTGTAGCAGGCCGATGTGGGGAGAGCGCCAAAGAAATAATGGCATAATTGTGACGGCCGGCTGAGCAGCGGGAACATCCATCTTTGGGCCGAGTGTTCCTTATCCATCTTGCGGCTGGCAGACGGCGCGGGGAGGTGTGTCGGCAGGGCCGGGCTGTCATGTCGGGCGACGGTCGGGCACGGGCGCCCCGCCGTCCAACTGACGCCCAACGATGAGCAATAGCCCTGCACGCGCAGACGGTCAGCTGACACAGCCGTGACGTCTGCGTGACGTCTGCGTGACGTCTGTGTGACGTCTGCGTGACGTCGGTGTGACGACCAACAAAACGTCCCAGGGACGCTGACGCCGCGCGCCGGAAGCTAGTTACCGTCGTCTCCATCCAAGCAACTCGCTCCAAAGCAACTTCTCCCTCACCCACCCGCACACACGTTGTTTTGTCAGTTCTGCTTCCTTTCCCGCCTCTCCCACTCACAAACATAACTATCACGCACCTGCCAACCTCTCAGCACCAACACAGTGTGTCTTTCTCTGTCATTCGCTCTGAAGTACTTAAAAATGAGAGAACTTCCTATCATTGTCATCGCAAATACCCTTCCAGGTAATATATCCCACCCAGTCTGTCTGAGAACCTTTACTACTTGCTAATAACCACCCATTCACCCCACTTAGGTTATGGCCACGTTGACTAACACTTCTACGCTCACCGATACACGATCTGCATGTCCCTGCTGCAGTCTGTATTTGTATTGTGCATTCACGACTGCCATGCAATGACCACCACTGGCCCACCCGGACACCCTTGCACTCTGCTCACGACCCTTCACACCCCAAAGCAAGCACTCCGAGACACACTCACACCATATTGTTCACACAGCATACACAATTGTTTCTACGCCATGCATGTGCCACCCCCACACACACACTGCTCAACACATCCCACTATGCCCGTCAGCAGCGAACAGTCTGTTCTGCATCTGCAGTACACGACACCCAAGTACATCTGGCGAATTCATGTAGTCCTTGTCCAAGGTCCGCTCTATGAACCCCCTTTCCACACACATCCACTTTCCGCTGTGTACTGTGGTATAATATCCCTTCAATGGAATTTAGATGATAATCTAACGGTCACAAATACAGTAAAGACTCCACGGCTCACATTGCCCTTGTTACCATGGCCACGCCTCGAACCTTGCATGCTGACACACGCCTACAATGTCTTACCCGGGTCCCATTGCACCGCAGTGCACTCTATAAAGGATCAATTTGTGAGGCGGGTGGCAGGCTGGGTCGGCCGTGTCAGGGTAATTACCAGGGTCATCTATTGCGGCTATCTGCGGCCGGAGAGGTATCAGATAAGCCACCCCTCCCCACTCACCCTCATTGGCAGCCATTCTATAACGATTGACCCCGTGTAGGGATTAGCCTGGGGATTATCTGACCGAGCCGTCGCCATTCTGAAAAGGCGTGGCTTAGTTTTGACTGACCCCGCCATTGTGCCATTCACCGAGACTCGCTGTCCATACAGTTCAGTGTTACAACGTGTTCACGGTTCATTCAATATAAAGCAGTACGACACAGTAGATTACAGATGATAGAGTGTGGACCGGATGTGTATCAGGAATGACCTTCATTTGGTCGGGTTGGCTGCGAAGGGTCGGTCCATGGCTTGCATTGGGTGGTTGTAATCTGCGTGGAGTTGGTAAAGCAGGGTCCTACAGAGGCCGCCCCGTGCTGGACACTTGACCCTTGTCCGTGCATCCACGCCCCGGCCGTTGTCACCCCGGGCCGGCAGGGGTACGCCAATAATGCACGCCGGGCCGAGGGTGTGGCAATATGGGGTCGGGCAGGGCGGGGTCAGGGTTCAGGGCAAGGGCTGGGTGGCCGGACACTGGCCGGACAGGGCCCGCACACCCAGGGGAGGAGCTGACCATTAGATGACCACTGTCCAGATGGGTGTACACCACAGCACGTGACCTCCCCCTCTCACGTGACCCGTCACGTGACTCTAGCCTCTCAGGTTCCGCTCAGACACTGGTTTAAAATAATATCTGACTAAATTGGTTTCATGCTTTCTCCGGACTATCTGATATGTTCCCGATCAAATTCACTTAAGAGATGTTATCCATGTTGAGTCACTTGATTTGGTTAAATATTAGTTTGAATGGATTAAGCATGTTATGTCAATCACGAACAATACAGGCATCTAACTTCCGCAGTGAATGTTTACGGTCAGTTAGGCGTTGTTCTGACCGCACCACCCAAAGAGGGATCATAGGACAAATTATCGCGAGCATTATGAAAGGCTACTCTTCCAAAGTCAAGTTTGAAAGGTGTGTCACTGAGTAAACCAGCTAATTAACTAAGCATGTTAATGCCAATTCTCTCAGAAAGGCGTACAATTGATTGTAATGTTAGTTTAATTGTTAAGAACACAATCTTTGCTTCTGACGAGCTCCATCCTGATATGACCTTAGATGTTGCTAGGACGTAAAACAACAACAAACTTTATGATTGTGGTTTTATTCCTTGAGTGATGTAATACATTCAACTGAGCTATGAAACCAACTAACTGGCTCCAGATCTAGGCGCTTCCTTTGGTAATGTGTCCTTCTAATTGCATGTTCGACTAGGACTGATATCAT
Organism: Branchipolynoe longqiensis; assembly: GCA_030323885.1. Lineage (NCBI taxonomy): Eukaryota > Metazoa > Annelida > Polychaeta > Phyllodocida > Polynoidae > Branchipolynoe > Branchipolynoe longqiensis. The sequence goes on along the minus strand of CM059190.1, from coordinate 54,926,994 downwards.
GTGTCACTAAAATTACATTTATGTGTATGTGTACTAGAATCATACAAACGAAGATTTGAATATTTTTGGTGAAGGTTCTATTCAGTCATTGGAAAATAGGAGTGGCATTCCTTTTCGAATTTATTAATATCCTAACTGAAGAAATAGCACTTGCCGGTGTTAATAATTCCAGGGACAAATTTAGATAAATATTATCTAGTTTGTAACAATGTCCACTTCTAATCTATACAGCTTCATCATTAGGATTAACTAGCTTCCAGCAACAATCAGTCTATCTAATGTCAATAAGGAACTTTGACCATTAACAAAATGGCAGTTAGGAGCCTACCACTGGGAGCAATCCGTAAGCTGCTCTTCGCTATCATTATCCGATAAGAGAGTTCGTGCCAACAAACTCCCATGTTGGTAATTTTAATTTCGAACTTCATTCCATATTAACTGCATTAATCAACCTGCCCCCTTCTAACCAATAAAGATCTCTTTGGTGCATTATTCCACTAAGCCAACCAAACTGCAAAAGGTATGTACCGCACAATGTCCCCACTCCTTACACAGGACTTCAGGTAAACATCAACGACCCATACAACCGGGACAACTGTGACACCGTAAAACTACAACACCTTGCATCGCCTTGAATCTATTTGATCGATAACTGCACGAGAGTCGCCATTTCGGCGACTGCTTAAAATTCCAGTTATCGTAAAGTCCAAAAGACTTCAGATTGGGCAATTGATATTAGGGCAACATTCCCAGTAACTCAACAATAGTCATGGACTCCCAATTGAAACCGGCTGTTTTAGAAAAGTTTCTATGACATAGATAGGCCTCGGAACAGTGGTGAGCAGCAGACCATTGTTTACTTGTTGAACCCTTTCTAGACCTACTAATAGATGCTCACGACACAAGTACCGTTCGGTTGATCATTGAGAAGATAATTTTACTGAGAAGATTCAGGTAAGTTGGTGTTCAATCACCCACACCCTGACCACAGTTGATCGCGAATTCTGGACATTCTTCCGAGACTGTCCTCCCTGGTTACGTTTATTCACGTCTATTAAAATCTTGATAGCACTAAGTTGTGAAGGAATTTCTCTATTGGGACTGTACGTTGTTCTTAGTTACAAAGGTGCTTTTCGATTTTTGTTTGCCGCTCATTTCTAGGTGCTGAGCCGGGCTGTTCAGTTCTAGATGCTGAGTCTGAGCTGTTCAATTCTAGGTGCTGAGCCTAAGCTGTTAAGTTCTAGGTGGTGAGCCCGGGCTGCTCAGTTCTAGGTTCTAGATGCTGAGCCTGGGCTGCTCAGTTCTAGGTGCTGAGCCTGAGCTGCTCAGTTCTAGGTGCTGAGCCTGAGCTGCTCAGTTCTAGGTGCTGAGCCTGAGCTGCTCAGTCCTTTGTGCTGAGCCTGGGCTGCTCAGTTCTAGGTGCTGAGCCTGGGCTGCCTAGCTTTGGGTGCTGATCGCGGGCCTAAGCCCATCGCCTTTAAATTGTTCAATCAGTGGTGATCATTTCATGGTAGTCGTGAATGCACAGTTGAGTAGCTAAATCAAAATGGTAATAATAAGGAGGAGAGGTCATTTCAACCTAAACACACTGTCAGCTCGTAACTGAAGATGCCCAAAACAAAGGCGCAGTCGGACACTGGGGCCTTCCCGGCTGGTCGGCTGGCACTTTGTGATTCCCGCGCAATGCTGTGGCGAGTCGGTGGTGATGCGGCGCGGGCGCCACCTAACGGAGTGAGACGGATAGGGAATCGGGAGAACTGCGCGCGTCGCTGCCTGCCCTAATGTGACCTGTCCAGCGTGAGCTGCTCGCTGAGCTGCTCGCCTGACGAATCGCTCCTATTTCAGCCGCCTCACATGATCTCACACGGAGAGGAGGCGGCGGGGTGGCGCGGCAGGAGGAGATGGAAGGGTGGAGGAGCAGGGTGGAGGGGAGGTGGAGAAGGCGGGAGGCGGTGGGAAGGCGCGGTTGTGACGCGCCCGTCGTACTATCGATCTGCCGACCGGGACAGGTCCTCTCCTTTTGACCGAATCACAAGTTATTTACAAGTGTCAAAGCGAATCTGTTAACATATTCCGGGGTCTGAGTGAGCAGATGATTTGCGACAGCTGCTATGCCATACAAGTTAAGAGCTATTCCATACAGACTAGTATGTGCTGCCCTATACTAGACTGTCCTCTCGACAGTATTACTATGACAACCCTGGTACTCACATCATCCTGTTCTTCTAGCACTAATACTCCAATTTTATTCGCCTGTTTCTGGTGCATTGTATCCTTCATATATGCACTTTGTGAATACCCCCTATAATCATTCCACAATATACGCTCAATTACATCAGTCAATTCGAGTGCCATATTGTAGTGACATATTCTGTGGTATGGTACTGTGCTGGTCTTGTTGCTTACTAAATCTGCCACCGTTATTTCATTTGGATCGATGTTTAAAACAAAAGCAAATTAGTCAAATATACTAGACACGACTAAAATAGTGATATATTTAAAAGTAGCTTGAAATGTTTATGTTATCTTCTAGCTGACAAAGTGTTCAATGGAGTACAAGCTTAATAAATCCATGAACTTGTACCAATATGTGGTCTACATATTTGACACATAATAATTTTATTCATGTGCTTACATTTAGATTAGTTGCTACTTCTGTTTATTTAGTGGGTCGGTGCGCCAATCATAACATTTTGATAATATTTTGTTCTTAATGTATTCATGTTGTTATTATATATGCTGGTTCAAAACAAGAAGGAACAATGAATCGAGCTTATGTATCATGAGGTGGGAATATTTCTCCAAAGATCGTATCACAGTTTTGGCATTTTAAATCTAGATAAGCTTAAATTATGATCGAGAAATTTAGATGTCGATCTGCTAGAGTTGTTACTGCAGCTGGTGTCTGTGTTTATTTTCTACTCAGGAAACTAAGCTCAAACTTAAAACTAACGTTTTTCTTATTTTCATTATGTTTTTATCATAGGTTTCAATAAGAATAAGAACTGGCTAGTGTTATAGCCGCATTCATGTCTGATAGTTGGGCCGACCTATCGGTTCACGATGGCCTAGCATTTGTCTCCATCTCCAGTTCTCTATCTTCTAAATAACACTTCTCTCTCTCTCTCTCTCTATATATATATATATATATATATATATATATGAAGTGGGCAAGACTATAAATGAGCTGTGGCCGGTGCTGGCTCGGGTCGAGCAACCCACATATGGAAATGCGGGCTGCTCTCCAAGACAAACTCGCATTGACCATCAAATGCGGGGAAGGGTTCGCTGCTGTAAGTTGTTGATAGGATACGCACCAGGCATCCCGCGTTACTCTCCTGTTTTAGATGATAATATGGCTTTAAATACGGTAATTCAGGGTATCTTGACTATGAAGGAAATGGAGAGGAAGTATTTATTCATATGAGTGACATTAGAAGAGATTAGATGGTGTTTGGTAGGAATAGTAATAAAGTTGTGAGCTCTTAAAATGTGATTGAGACGTTCCTTACATTCCTTACCCTTTACGAACAGGTCGCTTATTATACTAACCGTCATGGTCAACCCCATAACGATAGTTCATTATTATATCTATTACTATTGGCCTTTTGCACAGATGATGGAGTAATGTAGACATTACAGTAATGTGGAATAACCCTCTCCTCGGGACTAGTAACCACCTTCTTAATACGGACAATAATAATAATGGGTAATGTCTCGGGTGTTTATAAGTGACAGCAGCAGCGGAGTATACCGTCGGCCTTAGCATAGAAGTATAAGAGTAATAGCAGTTACTATGAAAGCGATATGCGGGGAGAGCCTGTGAACACTTATTACATAGGCTGTCAGCACCTGGGCAGGATCACATTAACGAATATATGGAATGGCTACAACGGGCAACAGGGTGAGAGGCAGCGGCAATGAAAGACAGCGGCGGCCAGAAGGAAGAGCACAGAATCAATATGCATATTAATAAAACGATAGAAGTAGAAGGGTTAAATATATATATATATATATATATATATATATATATTCAGCCTACCCTCATCCCCTGTCCCCAGAATGTTCCATTACGTAGTCCCCGCAAATCTCATACTCTACTCCACCGATAGATTGCACTGTTTCCTAAGCATTCTCTGTACCTTCGACACACTTTTGTTTGTAAATTGTTTATTGTTCGGGATACATGTTTCATTTAGTACCAATGTACTGGGCCCGTATGCATGTCGCGGTGTTAGTGAGCCAAAACTGGTTTTGGCGGGGATTTCTAGGTTAGCAGCGAAAACTCAGTACGCAAAGAGCGGTGTTAGCACAAACACACCGAGTGTAAGCTAACACTGCGTCATGCACTGGTCTTCTCGATCTGGTGTCAGTACGTAAGATTTACACAAAATTTATACGAATATTCCTAAGACACCATGTAGAAAATTTCAAATATCACATGTAAATATAGAGAAGTATATATAAGCATTGAGAGAAATGTGGTTCGACCTATTGACATAGTTATTAGATCAGTTAGACTAAATGCACTTACTATTACACGGTTAATTGGTTCCAATTTACTGTTGCATAGGCTTAATATTCTCCGCCATCTTCTCTACCCCACTTCTCTCTACTCTCTATAGACAAGATGTCCCCTCCTTGTTCTCTACCCAACCCCTCTTTACTCTCAATAGGCTAGATGTTCCCGCTTGTTCTCTATCCTACTCTTTACTCTCGATAGGTGAGATGGCTCCTCCTTTTTCTCTATCCCACTCCTCTTTACTCTCTATAGGCTAGATGTCCCCTCCTTGTTCTCTACCCTACTCCTCTTTACTCGCTATAGGCTAGATGTCCCCTCCCTGTTCTCTACCCTACTACTAGGTACTCCAAAGTCGGCGTATACGGTGTCCGCAGCGCGAAATTTGACCTATTTTAACCCTTTTAAAAAGGCTTGAATCTCCACTAATTCTGCTTGGTTTGAAATAAAAATTATATCAAATTAAAGCTTGTTCTTTTGTCTTTTAAACTGTCTGATTTTTAATTATCATTATGAAATAAATCACAGTCAATGGACACTTGTTGGTGGGTACCATCGGCAGCTCTGAGCATGCTCGCCGATTTTGTTTTCATCCAGTCTGAGCTACTCCCTTCCCTAAACTTGATGGCTTGGTGAGTACATTGACCTGAGCTAAAAATAACCACCAATAAAAGATAGAGAAGAATCTAGGCTTCATTAGCATATCAAGCATGAGTGTTTCTGAGTGGGAAATTTGATTGAACTGAAGGAGTGAAAACATTAAGACATTAATCCTCCTTGAAAATTGATAAGGATCGTTTTGAAAATTATATCATCAGAAAGCTTAAGTCTTCCTCTACCTAACCAGAACAATATTTGGTTGAGATTTATATCATGCGCATCAAGCATGGTCTGAGAAGTGACTGCTGCAAGAATTTGGCTATTGTCAGCTCGCGATGCTTAAAAGAGAATGTTGTCTTTCTTTCTCTGATCAGTTAGAAAATGATGTCATCATGTAGAGCTTTAAATTCTGGTTAATTTGGTATAAAAAGTGCAGTGATCGGACAATTAGAATGGGAGTTATGCTATTTTTCTTAATTTTATTGTCAGCTCGCGATGCCTAAAATTGAATGTTGTCTTTCTTTCTCTAATCAGTTAGAAAATTATGTCATTATGAAGAGCTTTTGATTCTGGTTATTTTGGTATAAAGATTGCTGTGATAGGACAATTAGAACGGGAGTTATGCTATTTTTCTATATTTTACTGATTTATATTGGCGTTTGCTGGAAATTAAGGAATTTAGCAAGTTTGACATGAAATTTCAGAAAGAATACTAACAGTGATGATCTGTAAAAAATTGAGCTTCTTATTTGTACTATAGAGAATGAGATTCTTTAATATTGGACAGATCATATGCAAAATAGCTTCCAGGTGGGATCCTAAAATCCAAGATTTGGCTAATTTGGAAATGTGCACAAATCGGGGCCAAAAAAATCAATCTTTAAACACTCATAACTTTGCAGCTATTCAATCGATCTAAATGATTTTTATATCATTGAGATTCAATTTAAAAGATCTGTACAGATATATAAGATGTAATACTGACCTGTTGAAAATAGAAATCACTTTGGAGTACCTACTACTACTCTGTACTCTCTATATGATAGATGTCCCCTCCTTGTTCTCTGTCACACTCCTCTTTACTCGCTATAGGCTAGATGTCCCCTCCTTGTTCTCTACCCCACTCCTCTTTACTCGCTATAGGCTAGATGCCCCCTCCTTGTTCTCTACCCCACTCCTCTTTACTCGCTATAGGCTAGATGCCCCCTCCTTGTTCTCTACCCCACTCCTCTTTACTCGCTATAGGCTAGATGTCCCGTATCTGTTCTCTACCCCACTCCTCTTTACTCGCTATAGGCTAGATGGCCCCTCTCTGTTCTCTACCCCACTCTTCTTTACTCGCTATAGGCTAGATGTCCCCTCCTTGTTCTCTATCCCACTCTTTACTCGCTATAGGCTAGATGTCCCCTCCTTGTTCTCTACCCCACTCCTCTTTACTCTCTATAGGCTAGCTGCCCCCTCATTGTTCTCTATCCCACTCCTCCTTACTCTCGATAGTCTAGATGCCCACTCCTTGTTCTCTATCCCAGTCCTCTTTACTCGCTATAGGCTAGATGTCCCCTCCCTGTTCTCTACCCCACTCCTCTTTACTCGCTATAGGCTAGATGTCCCTGCTTGTTCTCTATCCCACTCTTTACTCTCTATAGGCTAGCTGTCCCCTCCTTTTTCTCTATCCCACTCCTCTTTACTCGCTATAGGCTAGATACCCCCTCCTTGTTCTGTACCCCACTCATCTTTACTCTCAATAGTCTAGATGCCCCCCTCCTTGTTCTCTACCCGACTCCTCTTTACTCGCTATAGGCTAGATACCCCCTCCTTGTTCTGTACCCCACTCATCTTTACTCTCAATAGTCTAGATGCCCCCCTCCTTGTTCTCTACCCCACTCCTCTTTACTCGCTATAGGCTAGATACCCCCTCCTTGTTCTGTACCCCACTCATCTTTACTCTCAATAGTCTAGATGCCCCCCTCCTTGTTCTCTACCCCACTCATCTTTCCTCTCTATAGGCTAGATGTCCCCTCTCTGTTCTCTACCCCACTCCTCCTTACTCTCGATAGTCTAGATGCCCACTCCTTGTTCTCTATCCCAGTCCTCTTTACTCTCGATAGGCTAGATGTCCCCTCCCTGTTCTCTACCCCACTCCTCCTTACTCGCTATAGGCTAGATGTCCCTGCTTGTTCTCTATCCCACTCTTTACTCTCTATAGGCTAGCTGTCCCCTCCTTTTTCTCTATCCCACTCCTCTTTACTCGCTATAGGCTAGATGCCCCCCTCCTTGTTCTCTACCCCACTCATCTTTACTCTCTATAGGCTAGATGTCCTCGCTTATTCTCTATCCCACTTTTTACTCTCGATATGCTAGATGCCCCCTATTGTTTTCTACCACACTCCTCTTTACTCCGTTAGGCACATGACCAATCTGACATACTAGAATATGCATTGAATACAGTTACTCTAACATCACCCTCTGTATAACCTCACCTGACACATAGACCCGGGACCCGTGTCATGCCCCCGAACCCTTCCACGTCCCTAGTAACCATCCTTAATGCCGCCACCCTCTAAACACAGGCAATTTAGCGCGCAGATCGCGTCTCCGACTACCAGCGCCACGCCTGGTCACGTTTAATCAAATGTCCGCCATTTTTTCCGCCACATTTGTCGCAGTTGAGGGGCCCTAACCGCCACCGTCTGGCCCCGAGCTGCTCCGAGCTGGCCCATTGTTTCAGGTCAGGGGGTCAGGAGCAAATGAGCTGGTAACGTAATCTTGAAGTGCTCAGCTGTCAGAGGCAGGCGGGTAAACAAGACGCCGGGATGTGAAAACATGGCGGGGCCGCCATCACCAGTGAAGCGTGGCGTCTGCGCTCGGGCGTGAGGCGGGCCGCAGCATCCCTCCCCCCCCCCCCTCCCCCCCCCCCCCCTCCCCTCCCCTCCCCCCCCCCCCTCCCCCCCCCCCCCCTCCCCCCCCCTCCCCCCCCCCCCCCTCCCCTCCCCCCCCCCCCTCCCCCCCTCCCCCCCCCCCCCCCCCCCCCTCCCCCCCCCCCCCCCCCCCCTCCCCCCCCCCCCCTCCCCCCCCCCCCCCCCCCCCCCCCACCCCCCTCCCCCCCCCCCCCCCTCCCCCCCCCCCCCCTCCCCCCCTCCCCCTCCCCCCCGCCCCCTCCCCCTCCCCCCCCCCTCCCCCTCCCGCCCCCCCCCCCCCCCCCTCCCCCCCCCCCCGCCTCCCCCCCTCCCCCCCTCCCCCCCCCCCCCCCCCCCCTCCCCCCCCTCCCCCCCCCCCTCCCCCCCTCCCCCCCCCCCCCCCTCCCCCCCCCCCCCCCCCCCTCCCTCCCCTCCCCCCCCCCCCCCCCCCCCCCCACCCCCCATTAAAGGGCATCATCCACGTTGAAAAGCAGACAACATTTAGAGCTCATGTCGTCTGTGGGTGTTTGTGCTTGATGGGGTTCCTGTGGAGGATTGACCTCGCATTGAAGTCAAACTGAGAATACTGAGGAATGCTCTTGTAAACAAAGACTCGAAGGGTGGTTCTACTTTGAACGATTGCAAGAGCTCTTTCTCTATTCCCGTCTGAAGTTTATGTTGAATACTAAATAGTCAATATGGCGATTGTTTATTAGTTATCACTCACATAAATAACTATCAAATAGGCTGGCAGAACAGCCACAATGTAGTCTGAATAAACAGACAAATACTTATAGATGTTATACACGAGTAGTCTATTAATATGCTCGGTGGAAGTTTAGATTCCTGACAACATCTGAAGTCATATCAGGACAGGCATCAACTTGTATTAGTGTGCTCTCATAGCTATGGTGCTGACCCAGTAGGATGCTCTGTTGTTGGAACTATTATGCAATGTTCCACTGAGTCATTTTATCATGGCATTGTGCCAACCAGTCCTTGCCCTACCATAGTAATTCAAACTGTTGGGCATGGCAGCAGCAATTCACTATGTCTTCGTGGGTTGACTCGGCTGGTCTGACACTTTAACGACTATGCCATCCCATCTTGTCCTGATAACCAATGTCATTGGGTATAAAGGAAATGAGACAATAACAAGAATCGTCTTGAGAAAATAAACTGTATATGCCAAATTTTAAGCACTTCGAGAATGTACGTAGTTTCCTGACTATTTTTCATAATTTTATTTACATCTAGACTAATATTGCTTTTGAAGAGAAACAACACAGAAGCAACATGAAACAGATATAGTTATTCGATGGGCGCTGTACGCGGAGTATGAGAGGGCGACACGACCACAACGCGTCTCTTGTAGGGACCGCGCTGCCGTGCGTTACAGATTCATGACCAGCCCGTGCCCACCACCGAGCCGCCAGTAAGCACATTACAGCTCCATCTCGCCGCCACACGGCACAAATTGCCAGAAGCAGGCCAGAATTCAATGTCAAATTATGCCAACAAGCGCCCAGCGCTCGCCATTCCTTCTCGATTAATATCCGATACGCCTTGTAAGGGCGTGACCTGTGGCGGGGCCCGGCGGGACGGCGCCCGGTCCCCGAGCAACTTGTCCATTTCTTAAGGCCTTCGCCATAAGATAAGGCAATTACGCCTGCTTTGGTCGGCCACAATAAGAACCCCCGACCTATGATCTATAGGAATTCCCTCGCTGATAACCCGGATGATGAGCACACCACGTGACATGTCGGCGTCTGTCATGACGTCATGACCTTTGACCTGGTCAGTGACCTTGGGGTCAACAAAGGTCAGTTCAGCATTTGTCATAGCGCGCATGTAACGTTGCGCGGGTACGAACAGTGTCTGAGCAGAGATAAGCCGCCATCTTTGATTGTTTCCCGATTCTTTGACAATGACTCAGCAGTTTGTAAATTGTGCAATTTTATTGTCAGCGGGGACGCTAATTATTTACCGTCGTTTCAACACGATGCCATGAGCATAATTGATTGCTTGTGCGTATCTCTGACTACATGCACCCAAAGCAACACATGATCAACAATAAACAGGAAATTGGGCATTACTTCTAGCTATGTAGTATTTAATAGACATCGCACATGACACAGGGATCCGATGCATGACAGTAAAGTAGGGTTATTTGACTGAGACTGTTTCAGTTAACCAAGCAGCCAAATAGAATCTGTTCATTTATATATTGGCAATATCACTATTGTGAACTCACATGAAAACTCATAACACAAGTTACCTTAGAAGATAATGACATGAAATCACATGGGATGTTGTCATTAGTAACGTGGTGCCCGTAGTTATAGAAGCTGCCTTCTGGGTGTAGTTCCTCTCACCTCATCCACAGTTATGTGCACGGCCCACCGCACCCAGGTGTATGTCAACATGTTCCACATCCACCCGCAGACTTACCGGACCACACAGCATGTGTGCAACGTCACCAAGCACTCCTCATGCAATGCGACAAGTCCGCCTTAACTATTTATGAACCTGAAGCCACTTTGCTGTACCTCCATCTCATAAACTCCACTCCAACTAATGAACAGATTTGATCAATCCCAATAGTGTCTACATGGATTTATCACATATCAATATGAATCAGAGAAAGTATACATTTTTAAATCTTATTATTATTTGAGCCCATGATTCACAATACAACTAGGGCCTGCGTGTTCATCATCGACTATTTACGCAACATTGGCCGTCAACTAAATGTGACCCAAAAATGTTAGTATACTGTTAGTTTGTCGTAATGCTCATTGAATGATCAAACCAGACCTCCTGAGTAGGAGATCAACATGCCTTTTGATAAGAGATTTGCTTATTTAATATACTACTTCTTTGATCAGCATGGGGCATTTGTATTTTGGTCATGCAAGATGAAATGCTTTACATAACTGGGTTTCATGTGTGAAATCGCAAGTATTTATGTACGTTGGTAATGCAATAATACTCAGACATACTGGACAGTGTCGTTGATATATTAGTGAAACTAGATATATAAATTTGAGTGGTATACATGTAATCAAATATGCTTAATGTATTTTAAAGTGTCAAGAGAATGATGCTCCGATGTTAGATCGCACTTTCCACAGAGTTGCCTTGAACGGTGTCTCAGCTTTGTGCACTTAGGGGAGTCGAAAGGCAGTCCTTCAATCAATGTCCTATACTCTGATTGAAAACACTCAATGAAGACATGGTAATACTCACTTAAAAACAAACAAAAGGTGTCGCTTAAAGTCCAAGTGGATGCGATTGAGGGACAGCGCTGGGGTTGAGTCGGGGTGCTGGGCCTGAGTTGGGTCAAGTGGCGTGTACAACCTGTTCAACATGCACAGACGGTCACCGGATCACTGCGCAGAAGGAACGCTACACTCCAGTCGCCCGTCTCACTAATGACAGCCACTTTTTTTCAATGCACAAACAGGTATTAATCAGTGAAGCGCAATCAGCAAAGTGATTCCATGCCGGCGCAGTAGAGAAGGAAACAGTGGATTAATATAGGAACGATCGCCGTAAAAACATGGGATATGATATCCAATACTGATATGCTTAGTTTGAATAAAATCTAATTAGAAGAGTTGGTATAACTTGACAATGTTAATTACTACCACTGCAAAAGAAGTTATGTATATGCGGTGTTGAGATGTGGGTTTGTGATAGATCTTGGCATGCAGGCTGTAATGTGGTGGTTGAGGAGTGTTCAGTTGTTGAAATGTGGGTGTGTGATGCATGTTGGCTTGGATGATGTAAAGTGGTGGTTAAGGAGTGTTCAGGTTTTGAGATATGGGTTTGTGATACATGTTGGCAAGCAGGCTGTAATGTGGTAGTTGGGGAGTATTCAGGTTTTGATATATGGGGTTGTGATGCATATTGGCATGCAGGCTGTAATGTGGTGGTTGGGGAGTATTCAGGTGTTGATATATGGGGTTGTGATACATGTTGGCATGCAGGCTGTAATGTGGTGGTTGGGGAGTGTTCATGTGTTGAGATGTGGGTTTGTGATGCATATTGGCATGCACGCTGGAATGTGATGGTTGGGGAGTGTTCATGTGTTGAGATGTGGGTATGTCATGCATGTTGGCATGCAGGCTGTAATGTGGTGGTTGGGGAGTATTCAGGTGTTTAGATGTGGGTTTGTGATGCATGTTGGCAGGCCCGTTGTAATGTGATGGTTGGGGAGTGTTCATGTGTTGAGATATGGGTTTGTGATACATGTTGGCAAGCAGGCTATAATATGGTGGTTGGGGAGTATTCAGGTGTTGATATATGGGTTTGTGATGCATATTGGCATGCATGCTATAATGTGACGGCTGGGGAGTGTTCATGTGTTGAGATGTGGGTTTGTGTTACATGTTGGCAAGCAGGCTGTAATGTGGTAGTTGGGGAGTATTCAGGTGTTTAGATGTGGGTTTGTGATACATGTTGGCAAGCAGGCTGTAATGTGGTGGTTGTGGAGTGTTCAGGTATTGAGATGTGGGTTTGTGATGCATATTGGCATGCAGGCTGTAATGTGGTGGTTAAGGAGTGTTCAGGTGTTTAGATGTGGGTTTGTGATGCATGTTGGCATGCAGGCTGTAATGTGGTGGTTGGGGAGTGTTCAGGTGTTTAGATGTGGGTTTGTGATACATGTTGGCATGCAGGCTGTAATGTGGTGGTTGTGCAGGCCAAACTTCTTTGATGCATCAGAGAAAGCATCCACTATTTTCTGGATCTCTTCAGCAGAGGGGCCAACCAGTGCACTGTCATCTGCGAATAGCAGCTCTCTCAACAATAGCCGAGTAGTCTTCGTCTTCGCCCTGAAGTGTGCGATATTGCATAGGTCAGCGCTCTCTCTGGACTGTATATAGATGTCATTCCCCATGTCTCGGAAAGCCTGGTCGAGCATTGCTGATAGGAAGATGGAGAAGAGCATGGGGGCCAGTACACAACCTTGCTTGACCCCATTGGTTACCCCAAACAATTCCGAGACTTCCCCTCCAACAATAACATTCTCCATCATTCCTGTATGTAGAGCCTCGATCATAGTTGTGAACTTCTCTGGGCATCCATACTTCCTCAGTAGCTGCCATAGCCCGGTCCTCCCGACTGTATCAAACACCTTAGTGAAATCAACAAATACCATGTACAGTGGTCGGTCCTGCTCAATGCACTTTTTTTGTAGCTGTCGGAGACAAAATATCATATCCATGGTGCTCTGGTTACCTCTGAAGCCACACTGTGACTCGGGAACTACATCAGGTGTTATGTGAATAGATAGTCTGTTGAGGAGGATTCTGGTGAAGATCTTGCCTGCTATGATAAGAAGAGAGATTCCTCTATAGTTCCCACAGTCTGTTCGATCACCTTTCTTGTAGATGGTTACAATGCTGGCATCCTTCCATGCTTGGGGTACAGAACCCTCCTCCCAGGCATTGGTGATTAGTTGGTGCAGTCTGTTGAACAGATTGTCTCCTCCGCGCTTCCATACTTCAGCAGGAATTCCATCACCCCCAGGTGCTTTTCTATCTGTCAGGCTGGCGATTGCTTTTTCATGAAAGCTGCCTGCAAAAGTGTTGAAGTGCTGCTGGTAACTTGCAAAAGCCAGCAGCACTCTCTCAGGGAGCAAATAGAGGTTTAACACCAGCAAGAACATGTCAAGACAGGCGCAAAACTATTTGTCCCTGCAGTGGCAGGTCGGGAGATGTTGGGAGTTCCATACATCAACCGCCCTTAATGCTGCCACAGTGACATGGTTTTGTATTTAGGGTTTGCTCCCTTAGCCTTCCGTTCTGTCAAGAACCTGTACCACAAGGCAGTGGTTTACAACTCTGCAGAGCAGGGGCGTCAATCTCCCTGAGGTGTTTTGCAGTACCTGCATACCAACATACATTAGTATACATAACATATATATATATATATATATATATATATAATACAAGTTGATATATATGATGAGATACAAGTTAGCCAAACGAAGGTATCATGGTCACTCACTGCAGAGTGTATGTACCAGCCAGCATGCCCGTGTCTGCGTACTGTGACCCTCCAACAAATCAAACTAAAATTGATACATCTCCCTGCCGTGTCTGGTGCTTGGCTCGGTTTAGTAAGAATTGGTTGCCTCAGTGTCAGGACAATGGGAGTGAGTGGAATACTGGGTAATGGTGCCAATGGCAAAGAATTCCAGTAAGACAGCATTATAAATTCGCTAGTATGAATGCCCACTATCTTAAGTCGCCACCTGCCATGATAATACCTTAGATATTGCTAGGACACAAACCATAATCACTCATTCCCTCACTCAATTTTAAACATGTTCTGTTTATAACTAAACCTAGCGCTTTTTTAAGTAACACTTTTCTCAATTCTTTCAAAGTCCTAGCACTGACCTAATCACTTCTACATTCGTAGCTGGAAATGTTGCATCTCTAACAATATTCTAACTTCAAAATAAAGTACTGAAGATCGGGTAATAACGGCGAATACCAACGTGTATGGCATTGACTGGTTTGACATACACTGCAGGGGTCGTTCTAAGAGATGTTGGCAATAACGTCACTATTGCTAATAAAGTAGTTGGCAGCACATTGTGTGAAGATCTGTCACATGGATACATATAAATATCAACACATGCATAAATATAAACATAAATACTTATATAATACATACAAATATAAGCATAATTGCGTAATATTTAACAGTAGTAGATATGAAGTCAACAATACAGTTGCTACATCAATCCAACTAGTCAGTCATTTAGGTGCCTGGCTGGTCAGCCCCTCCAAGGTCACCTTCTCCAGGGTCAAGCAGACACTAAATAACAAACAGAGAAAGGCCTCGGAGCGCCAGAAGGCAGCGCTGTGGATTTCCCAACAGAGTTCCGGATATCCTTCACTACAGCTGAATATGCAAGCATTGCCCACATATAGAGATCGAGCCTCGGATTGCCAAGTATTTTCCGTATGACTGACACCAATAGCATGTTCATATCTAGGTCGTACTTGCGAGTTCCCGCGGACAGTAAACGAGATACTTGCGGCAGTGAGACAGCTCGTAAATAGTGCAGTGATATGCATGCTTCACTGGATTACGGCATCTAACCCGGCCCTCCCAGCCACTGGCCAGCTGGGCCCTGAATGTGGGCCCCCTGCATACAAGCCCTGTGCCCCCTCACTCCGCACCATACACCCGCCAGCAGACCCCCACACCACCCTGACACACCCCACACCCTGCACCAACCAACCGACCCCCTCCCCCTACACACACCCTGAACCCTTCAGCTGCCAGCAGACCCCCGTACATCCGTCACCCTACACCCGCCAACATCCCCCCCCACCCCCTTCACCGGCCAGCAGACCTCCCCCCCCCACACACACCCCGCACCCTACACCCTGCAGTCACTCGCAAACCACCTCCCACATATCCTGCATCCGCCCCCCCCCCCCAGCACCACCCCCCCGCACACACCCTGCACAGGACATCAGATCCCCCCCCCCGACACACACACGCACCCCGCACCCGTCGGCAGACGTCAACCTGGACCCAGTTGAAAAGTGTGTGTATCTCAGAACAATTGATGGTATTAAAAACTATGTTGTTAGATTAAATTGAAATAGTTGTCAGAGAACTTCTACACATATTCTTTAGATATATCAACTACCTAATTCCAAAATCACTTGTTGGGCTCAGTAACTGAAATATCACACAAGAAGACACAATATTGTACTCACATGGTTTAATCCAAACTAAAGTTGCTACAGGCACATGTACATAGTCTGGGCTGGCTGGTGGTGGTGTTGAGAGAGAGCGAGCACACGATCTGCAGCCTTATTTAAAGGTTTAAATCCGGGTACCAGTCAGGTGACCCTAGCCTGTACCCGGCAGGCCCCTAGCTGCAGAGTACCAATGCAACCAGATACCAGTCAGGTGACCCTAGCCTGTACCCGGCAGGCCCTTGGCTGCAGAATACCAATGCAACCAGGTACCAGTCAGGTGACCTAGCCTGTACCCGGCAGGCCTTTTGGCTGCAGTGTACCAATGCAACCAGGTACCAGTCAGGTGACCTAGCGTGTACCCGGCAGGCCCTTGGCTGAAGAGCACTAAATAAAAACCACCCACAAAATTTCCAAATATTTTACACAGTGCCAGTCGTCTCTGCAGCCACACCACCCACACCACCCACACCACCCACACCACCCACACCACCCACACCACCCACACCACCCACACCGCCAACACTGCCAACACTGCCCACACCGCCCACACCACCCACACCACCTCACCCACTACACCATCCACACCACCCACACCACCCACACCACCACACCATCCACACCACCCACACCACCCACATCACCCACACCACCCACACCACCCACACCATCCACACCATCCACACCACCCACACCACCCACACCATCCACACCATCCACACCACCCACACCCACCCACACCACCAACACCACCCACACTACTCACAGTGCCCACACCACCAACACACCCACACCACCCACACCACCCACACCACCCACCACCCACCCAATCACCCACACCACCCACACCACCCACATCACCCACACCACCCACACCACCCACCCACTACACCATCCCCCCACCCCACCACCCACACCACCCACACCACCACACCACCCACACCACCCACACCACCCACACCACCCACACCACCCACACCATCCACACCATCCACACCACCCACACCCGCACACACCACCAACACCACTCACACTACCCACAGTGCCCACACCACCACCACCACCCACACCACCCACACCACCCACACCACCCACACCACCCACACCACCCACACCACCCCACCACCCACACCCATCCACACCACCCCACCACCCCACCACCCACACCACCAACACCACCCACACCACCCACACCATCCACACCACCAACACCACCCATACCATCCACACCGCCCACACCACCCACACCGCCCACACCACCCACACTGCCACCCACACTGCCTCACCCCCTTCACCGTCCACAACACCCACACCACCCACACCACCCACACCACCCACACCACCCACATCACCCACACGACCCACACCACCCACACCATCCACACCACCCACACCAACCACACCACCAACACCACCGACACTACCCACAACGCCCATACCACCCACACTGCCTCACCCCCTACACCGTCCACACCATCCACACCACCCACACCGCCCACACCACCAACACCACCCACACTACCCACACCGCCCATACCACCCACACTGCCTCACCCCCTACACCGTCCACACCACTCACACCACCCACCCACACCACCCACACCACCTACACCACCAACACCGCCCACACCACCCACATCACCCACATCACCCACACCACCCACACCACCCACACCACCCACACCATCCATTTCACACGCTCGCAACTCCACCCAGCCCCGATTGCGTGCGGAACATTCTTAAACTTATGGTTGTGCAGTGTCCCGGATAGCGAAGTAATTTGGCCGGGCCAGCCCCGCGGCCTGAGACCGGGCGTGGCCGGGCAGCCTGCCGGCCTCCCCGGGGGCTTAGCTCGGCCATGATAAATCCACGCGCCCGGCCCCGCCCGCCGTCCGCCCACCGATGTAGCGGCGCCGGTGCATGCAAGCGTTGGAAATGTATTACCGCGCTGAAATGGATGGCCGAGGGCAACTAACAAATGACGGAGGCAACGCGGGCAAACTACATTAAACAGCGGCAACCTTTGGCCGTGTCGAGGCGGTCGGCCTGGTGACCAGGAGGCGCCCCGGCACGGTGTGATAGGGCCCGGGGAAGGGAAGCCTACTGCAGAGGTACGGCTGAGACTGAGGGGCGGGATGGGCGGGGAAGGGCGGGGAGGGGCGGGGGAGAGGCGGGGTTGGGCGGGGATGGGCAGGGATGGGCGGGGAGGGGCGGGGAGGGGCGGGGAGGGACAGGGAGGGGCGGAGAGGGGCGGGGAGGGGCGGGGAGGGGCGGGGAGGGGCGGGGAGGGACGGGGAGGGGCGGGGAGGGGCGGGGCTTGGCGGGGATTGGCGGGGAGGGGCGGGGAGGGTCGAGGAGGGCGGGGAGGGGCGGGGGAGGGCGAGGAGGGCGGGGAGGGGCGGGGAGGGGCGGGGGGTGTGGGTATGATGGGGCTGAGACCAAGTAAATGCATAGACCAGTGGATGCATACACAGTGGTCAGTTGTCAGTGACTCGTGTACAGCTAGGAAGCTTGGGACAGAACGGGGGCTATTGGGAAGAGAACAGTCTACTGGGAACGGATAGACACAACTGGGCGCTGGGAGGGAATGGAAGGAGAGTGCACATGAGGCAATCACGGAAGGAACCAGTTGCTAATCACGTTTTAATTGGTAGATCAAGAAAATGACACTCGGTAAAATGGTATATCAGAGAAACAAGGTGCCAACATGAGAAACCAGAGTAGACTGTTGAAGGGCTCAAACTGGATGACAAAAGACTCAATCATCTCCTCACTCTCATGCATAAAAGATCGAATGATGAGCAATATGTTGACCATCCAAGCAGAATAACCAGACATAGTGAATCTACTCTCCTAAAAATGCCTAAGCCACTAACAAACAAGCTGACTAAAGCACCGATTTACAGCGGTGGTACATTATGGAATAAACTGCCAGTGAGGACAAGATGGTCCACAAGTCTCCTTGAATTCAAAAACTTAATAAAAATACAACAGGCCTGTCAGACCCCTACACAGTTACAGGTATTCTAAAGGCCACCCTTGCCCTGACCCCTTTACACACATATATACAAATGGTCTCAAATGCACTACATGGCCCAGTATGTTAAGCCCCTTCCCACCCCTGGTACAATGCCCAGTACCTGACCCGGTGCCAGTCACATACAAATCCCCAATACAATCTCACACCCCCATTCCATCCACCAAATCATACAATACAAAGAACTAACAATTACTAATTAAATGACAGTATAGCAAAAACTATCATACACAGTGATATCCAGTGTTCTTGTCACCATCATACCATATCCTTCAGTATATAATGAGCTACATTTATGGCCAAATCAGTGTAGGTTTTGCTAGATACCAGCATATTAATTGTGATTGGATCCACTGATTTGCATTTATACTGAGCATGTAATCGAAAATAGGTATATATATTTTGATATACTTCTTTACAAAAAGGAAAAAAGCAAAAAAGTGTTTAAAGACAATTCTAAACCCATGCAATACATGTTCACTGAATGCGTGATACTTTTATTGGACTGGATTTGTACACAGTTACTACTACAGCTGATACTTCATTTATAAAATGTATAATACTTTTAGTAACAAACAGGATGTGCATGCAGTCACTATTACAATAGATACTAGTTTTATTTATGTATTAAGGAATTGTGCTGTATGGCATACTGAGCATGTAATCGAAAATAGGTATATATATTTTTTGATATATTTCTTTACAAAAGGGAAAAAGCAAAAAAAGTGTTTAAAGACAATTCTAAACCCATGCAATACATATTCACTGAATGCATGATACTTTTATTGGACTGGATTTGTACACAGTTACTACTACAGCTGATACTTCATTTATCAAATGTATAATACTTTTAGTAACAAACAGGATGTGCATGCAGTTACTATTACAATAGATAGTAGTTTCATTTATGTATTAATGAATTGTACTGTACGGCCGGAAGACCAGTGCTCTGGCGCTGACAAGAGATATTATTCGATGAATAAATACTTGAACCAAAAAAAAGAATTATGGCCGATTCAAGGAACAGCTGGTGGGCAAATGTTGGGACCTGGATGTGAGCAGAGCCAACATTCATTGGTAATAAGTGGAATATGCAGTCTTTGGCGAAAACATGGCACTACCTTAAGTTAATACACGTTAAGATCCGTGCCCATTTAGACAAACTACATAAGGCGGACGGACACCCTACAGGCCGGCCTGGTGAGGGGCTGTCACGAGTAGTGCATGTTGAGATACCCAGCCCCACCCGACCGTCCTGAAGACGCACTGTGTCAGCCACACACACATATAAACAACTAAACACATTGCGCACTGTGACTTGCTGTCCGGACTCGGCTTCGTCCACACCTTTTCTATTACCTCCCTGCTATACCACGCTCCTTCTTGATTATGTCTGAAAAGAGTTGCAAGAGGAGGAGCCGGCCAGCATTTCACTTTCTACCTCTTACTTTGTCTGTATCTCCAGCTCTCCGACTGGTCACTACAAGGCAAGGAGGCATGGCCCTTTGACTCAACTCTCCTCATTTCTCTTTCCTCTATACTACCCTTTATTCTTTTCTCCCAGGCTTACTTCTCCCACTAATCAAAGGAGTTGTTTGCGTCGGGGGGACCCTGTTCCTTTTTCACTGTTTCACTTTGTTCTTGCTGCAGATCCCACCTTTCCATTCCTTCCTTCTGAAGCACCGGCTACTGGATGTGAGTCCACTGCTACAATCACACCAGAGTGAACTGGTACTGCTCCAACGACTTGTCGTTATTGTTGAAAAGAACCCCCCCCCCTCCCCGCTTCTACAACCACTCCCACTGAAGTTAACTCTTCATTAAAAAAACGGACCGATTGATTGGGGCTGTTTTCTGTTGCTGCAGAGCTGCAACTTGTAACTGTCAAGGTTACGAACCACCCAAAAGTCAGTGCACGCTGTCACCGCCACAAACCACTGCTCTAAAGAGTTGGTCACGTGATTGCAACATGTATTCTTTACATGCATACTAAAATATTACTATGTATTAATAGAAATATTCACAGTAAATAAATGTCAACATTTAATGAAGAACTGACAAATATAAATCCATGGGATACGTTGTCCTATGTTAATGTCCGATCAATCTCTCACTACTAGATTGAAGCTGCATACGTTACAAAGTATAGACAAATGGCTTCCATTTACTATTATTCAAAGTGGGCTTATTATTCTTTCATTGGGCGTTTCATGATAACTGTTGCAGTGGATTGCCTGTTCAAACACCTTGTTAAATAATTAGGGACCTATCGGTAAACATGTTGCAGTACTCTTTCAAGTTGTCTGAGTATTCCTTTGCCTATGTCACTCTAACAACTGAGAAAGGTCATTAGGTCTGAATCGCCCTAACACTGTAACGGTCACAGATTGAATAACTCTAAGATTATAAATAGATTCAAGATATATTAACTATGACTAGTCATATTCGATCATGGTAACCATAATAAGTAAAGTTGTGTTTGACATATTACTGCTCCTTTAAACCGATCTAAAAACTCATCCGCATATATACGTGGGACCAGTGCTCCAAGGACAGCTGCTATAGCTAAGACCGTCATGTAATTATGTATGCATACACGAGGTAAAACACACATCCTAATCAAGCCATTCACATTCCCGATAGGCCGTGTGTACGTCCGCAGGGACGGCAGGCGGGTCGGCGCGCAATGAGCTCGCATTGACGCAGCCGTAGAGGCGGACAAGTGTGCAGCCTGCGCAACAATGCCGTGCACACACGGTCACGCACACTGTCCCGTCTGCACGCCCTGTGTCAGTAGTGGGAGGCAGCACGCGCACTGCGCTACCCGGAAATGACGCATGGTTAGAGGTTACCTGCAACTTGCAGATGTGGTTAACTGGGCACCTGTATAACGCATAGGGATGAACACAGGTGCGCATCACGTGTTCACCAGTAGGCACTCGTCAGTTTAATATAAGGTGTCGGGTGGTCAACCAATAGCAATGATACATTGCTTAATGAACACAGGTCCCTATGGTGTTATCCAGTGGGTGTTCTAAACGTTCTAAACGTTCTAAGCTTTCTAAGTAGTCAAAGGCCAGAGAAGCAGGGT
Source organism: Branchipolynoe longqiensis (assembly GCA_030323885.1). Taxonomy (NCBI): domain Eukaryota; kingdom Metazoa; phylum Annelida; class Polychaeta; order Phyllodocida; family Polynoidae; genus Branchipolynoe; species Branchipolynoe longqiensis. Next base: position 54,905,117 of record CM059190.1, on the reverse strand, counting down.
CGGGCGGGAGACGATGGTGTGAGTAGTATAGGAAAGGTCGTCTTCCCCAGGACGAGCACGCGGCCTGACTGCTCTGCCTCCTCTTGTGCCTTTGAATAGCTGGCTTAATTATGTGCAGGTACAGTATGCCGATGGCAGTAGATGCACTTACATGTATACATAGTAAGTGACTTATTGTGAACTTTTACGAAGTAATTAAAATGTGTATTGGATGGCACAATTATCATTGAATGATATTAACAAAAGAAAGCTAATAGAGTATTCAGATGTGGTATATAATACTTGTAATAGGTGCAGAGACTGGCTTACTCTGGGTTATTAAGCAAGAACTTTGCGCGTTAAATAAACAGACTCGAGGCTAACTAGATGCAGGGTGTGGTGATTCCCGTGGATTCCCGCGCTTTGCCGGCTTCCCTCGTCTTCCCACGGCGCCCACCACATATATGTATGCAGGATGCGCGGTCATAATGATCATCTGGTGTCGATGAGAGAGTTGGCTCTAGTTCCTAAAGTCTACTTCTACATTCAAGCTCCCATAGGGTAGCGAGCTTTTCGAGTCACCCACTGGAAAAGTTGGTGATCCGCAGTGGATGTCGAGTAGATCTGCCCCGGTGGTGGGGTGGCCCCCATGAGGGGTGTGATGGGGGCACCGCCCACCATGCAGCCTCTCCCCATCTACGCCATGAAGATTTTCTCACATTTTGATAAAGCAAGAAGGTTTGGTATAAATAGTGCCCGTGGGATCCTGGTGGCAGCACCGTGCTCTCACAGTGATGTCACAGTGGTGACACAATGGTGTCCCATTGGTTCCACAGTGGTGTCACAGTGGTGTCACAGTGGTGTAATAGTGGTGTCATAGTGGTGTCACAGTGGTGTCACAGTGGTGTCACAGTGGTGTCACAGTGGTGACACAGTTGTGACACAGTGGTGCCACAGTGGTGCCACGGTGGTGCCACAGTGGTGCCACAGTGGTGCCACCGTGGTGCCACAGTGGTGTCATAGTGGTGTTACACTGGTGGCATAGTGGTATTGAATTGGTGTTATATCGGTACTAATATGGTGTTACAGTGGTGAGACGCTGGGACCAACTGGAGTCATAGTGGTGGCATTGTGTTGCTAAGGTGGTACTACAGTTTTGCTCTCTCTAGGTTCTCATTGTGCTCTCACTATGATTTCACAATGCTCTCACAATGCTCTCACACGTCTCTCACCGTGCTCTTACTTTGTTTGTGCGGCTGGTCGGCAGTATGCCGCACCCCGCCCCAGATACCATCAAGCACCCAGACCAGCGCGTAATCCACCATTAGATCCAGCAGATCCCGGCCTCACCCCGCCCGGGGCGCTGGGAGGTAATGAAGATCACGGCTCTGGGGCCGCAGCCTGCCGCAGCCTACCGCAGCCTTCCACGGCCAGCCACAGCCTACCGCAGCCTGTCGCAGCCTGTCGCAGCCTGCCGCACCCTGCCACAGGCTGCTCGAGTGAACATGTGTTGTGGGTTGGTGGGAGAGCGTGGGTGTGGTGAGGGTGAGGGTGAGGGTCGAGGGGAGACTGGGTGGGAAGTTTGCGCATGCGCACAATGGTGCCCGTCTTGTTGCAAACCGTTACTCCTTTGCATCACCTCCCCGTGTGAGGACACACGCTGCCCTGAATGAGCCTCCCATGTACCGCAAATAGCCTTCACTGGGCGACTGCGCACATGCCTGCCCCAATCCCAGCACAATCAACACACAACACAGCTAGATACTTCCTCCCTCCCGTTCATATAGTAGTAATAATTATGACCCTAGCCTTGTACTATCCTGTCCTGGCATAAGTCTATTAAAATCCAGCCAATTCAGCATTTTCTGCTAATCCTAATAATCTGGTCTGCATACCTACCTGTTCCATCGAGTTTCTTTTTACAGAGCATGCCTCAGTTCGTACATTTTGTTTACCTTGGTCTTCCCCGACTCAGTCGTGCCCAAAGGAGGCGGGGATTCCTTCGTTCCAATTCAGTGCTTTCACTGCCCTCCCCCCTTCACACACTCTTCTTACCCTACTAGTCGCGCCTTGACAAATCTTCACCTCATCCTGTCACCACCACCCGGTGCCGCCCCCACACAACCTTGGTAACCTCGAATACACCTACATGCATGCCGCCACCATGTCTCATCTCAGCCATTTACACTCTCCCCTTGTATCATTGTTGCTTAATGGGTGTTTCCGTCCTAGAAACATTTAAGGTTATATGAGGACTGTCTTCCCTTTTCGTATGGCTCCGCTCCTTCTGACATCAAACCCCGCGCTTTCTCTGTGAGGCGTCGACAAAGTAAAACATAAATCGTTGTCATTTTCATTGTCATTGCCACGCCTGCTACCTTAATTTCACCCCCCATCCTTCCCCCATAGCCCACCTCATTCTGCTCAGCGTCATCCGCCTTTCTCTTCCTCCTATTCGCCTTCGTTTCTTCTTTATTCTACAGACGCCCCTCGGCCACACCCCCTCTCCTCGCCCCGGCTCTATCTCATCTTTCTCTCATTACCTGCTTTCCATCACCCCACCCCTGTTACGTCCGTCTCTGAATATCCCGACCCTCCCCGCCTCCCCGACCCACACATGCCTCTTGGCTTCGGTCGGGTCCCGGTAGGAGCTGTACTCGGGGCCCGGGGCGGCGGGCCGGCGGGGACCGTGGAGGAGGCCGCCGGGTAGCATAACCTACCCCCAGGAGGCGGGGTAATAGAAGCCGGGAGATCACGTTATACACATTACCGGGCACCGGGGCCCTGCCTTATACACATTACGGGCCGGGTCGCCGCCTCTGGGTGCCAGCAATGGCCCCTTACATATGCTTGGTAATCAGATAATAGGTCAAAGACAAAAGAGCTGGGTCGCAGGAGGAGTTAATTTGGTTTTGGCATGGCCGTTGGGGGCAGCATGCAAGCATCTATTATTCATGGAGTCCAACAGAGGGCGCGCCGCCACTGGAGGCCGCTGGAGGAAGCCCGATATCGACGTCATACCGACCGGGCAAGCACCACCCGCCCTTTGACGGACGTGTGCATTGTGCCGCACATTGGAACTAGGCGAAGCGGCGGGCTGGGTGCACGCTGCATGGTACCGACTCAATCCCAGTCAAAGTGCATCTTCCACTCCGGCACGCTCCTTGACAAACCCCGGCTCATGACTGAGGGTCTCATGACTTAATGTCCCATAAATTAAGGACACATGAATTAAGGTCCCATGACTTAATGACCCATAAATTAAGGGCACACTACTTCAGGTTCCATGACGTAATGTCCGTAAATTAAGGACACATGACTGAAGATCTCATCACTTAATTCCACAATTAAAGACACATGACTTAAGGTCTCATGATTTAATCTCCTTAAATTAAGGAACATGACTTAAGATCACATGATTTAATGCCAATAAATTAAGGACAAAGGACTTAAGGTCTCACGTTTTAATGCCAATAAATTATGGTTTCATGACTTAATGTCCATAAATTAAGGACATATGACTTAAGGTCTCATGTCTTAATTTCCCATAATGTAAGGACACGTGACTTAAGGTCCCATGACTTAATGCCCCATAAATTAAGGACATGTAACTTAATGTCCCATGACGTAATGTCCATAAATTAAGGACACATGACTTAGAGTATCAAAGAAAACAATTAGCTATTATAGACTAAAGAAAAGTATAACACTGCCCCAACATTCATATACCATCCAATTGCTAACATAAGTTATCATTATCATCTTCTTCAGTTTCATGAAAGAAAATTGTGTAAATAACTAAGCATCGACAACTAGAAGACCAGTGCTTCGGTGCTGACAAAAGATGTATTCTGATGAATACAAATATTTACCCCCCAATTTAAGGTTACATTTCTTCATAATAAATAGCCTATGACTTAATGACTCATGACTCAAATAAAACCATGATATAAGGAGTCCCATGACTTAGGACCACATACCTTGAGGTTGCAAGACTTATTGTCCCATTATGGGTCCATGATTTAATGTCTAATGACTTAAGATCCCATGACTTAAAGGTCCATGACTTGCTATCCCATGTCATAATGCTTCATGAATTACTGAATTACTAAGTGCTATTCGGTGAGGTTCCGTGATCTACGACCACCGTGCTCCTTTACCCTGGGTTGAGACTGACTGATTTCAAGTTAAGGTAGTGTGAACATGCTCCAGCCGGAATTGGACTAAGTTACGCCTGGCTAGGGTTAGGTTAATATTGCTTCTTGGGGTTTTGCGTCCAGGCAACATTTATGGACAATGATACGGAATGGTGACTACAAAAGAAGCATGCGCTGTGCAGACCATGGCCGTGGCTATTTCCCTTGTGCCGCATCCAGCACCGCCTGCCTCCCGAAGTCTCCTCCCCGACTTCCCGGCTGTTTGCGCCGCCCTTTACCCGGCCACATCGGCTTCACGCAGCCAATACAGCCGTCTGTGACCCGTCCCGGGGTGACCCCGGCATGCACCGTCTGAGCAGCTCTTCCTCCACCACACTCTACCCACGCCACCCACCCACCCACCCACCCCAGGTGCAGCTCCGTGCACCCACCCATCTTACGTGCTACACCCATGCACCTGCCATAACCATCGGACGCGGTGGCAGAATCGGTAAGAGCGCTGACTTCCCATGCGGTAGGTTGGGAGTTCTAATCCAGGCCGAGTAAAACCAATGACTTATAAAATCGATGCATGTCACTACCTAGGTGAGGGCTCGGCATTACTAGGATAGGCAATGATTGGTTAGCTCAGTGTCAGGATAATGTGACTGAGTGGGAAATTGGGTCCTGGTGCTGGCAGCCTGGTCTCCCAGTGGGCCGCATTATGATGTCGCCATGAGTGAGTACTCTTGGATGTTGCCAGGACGTAAATCCACAGACAAACAAACCTCCCATATCCACTGCAAAGCTCGACCAGGCAGCCTTCCTACCCATCCCACTGCCAGCCTCCTCCTCTCCCCTCCCACTGCCCACACCTCCCCAAGCTGAACTCCCCAATGCTTCCGCCCACCGGGCTGCCTCTCGTGCACCCTCCCCTCCCACCCCGCCCTAACCTCCCCCACCCGAGCCACCGGCCGCTTGTCCCGGGCGTGTAATGGGCGTTTCGCCTGTGCCGGGCGGGCACCCCTCCGCCCCGGCTGACAGTTATAGCGGGTTGACATGCGCCGCCCGAGTTGTATCGTCCGGCCACATCCTACCCGCGCCGACTTTCACATGCAGCTTAGATGATGGGAAAAGATGGAACCGTGCCTTATCAAACGGAAACATTGCAGGCGCTTCATGCGAGAGGTCGGGTTTGAGTGAGGAGTCGGGAGGTTAATGCATTGGGGGCTGATCTGCCGGTTTACTAAAGTCTGAAAACGCCTTTAATATGTGTGTCAGATTGCACGGGATGGGAAGACCGGGTCGGGCAGGCGGGAGGCAGTAGCTGAGGCTCATTGGGCAAACTGCACCCGGGTTGTAGGCAGGCGCAGTAAGCCGCAGTTAGTTTAGGTGTTCGACGACCAGAACCGGGTTGCTAAGTGTTCACATTGTTGTTATTTGGCAATTTAAAATATAACAAGAAGGCCGTTCTAGCCACGGGAGTATTGCCTGGGGCGGCCGACTGCTAGCCTGATTCTCTCTCGACGCACGAGTGACTCAGGGAGCCCGTGGGGAGAAGGGCCCTGCCCAACTATCACTCAGTAGAGAGAACAGGGCGCGTGGACGACGGAGCGCCGCCTTGTTTGTATCAGTCAGTGCAGCCTGCCGTGTTAACGTCCTGAGGCTCCCCCCTCTCGTCATATATCAGACCGTATATGTAACTATATATGCACACACATCGAAACAAATAACATGTAGACAATTGTATTTATCGGTATATATCAGTACCTATCTGTCAATATCTGGACATAGATATGCGTACTTCTACAAATATTTACAGACACTAAATATACATCTTTGCATATCTGACATTTATATGTATTGGACAACGACTTTACACTATCAGCATTACAGGACGCACTACCTGAAATTAATATAAGACTAGACGAAGCTGTCTGGTAGCTGAGTGAAGTTTGATATCAGTCCGCGATAATAAGTCACTTAAATCTTTGAAGGATCTCGTACACAAAAAATGTCCCGTATTTGTCTGGCATTTGTTTCCTAGTAAATTAGTGGTATTAACCCGGCTAATGCGGCTTCGATGTGATCAGACGATAAATAGTTGTTGGCATCACTGTTCTAGCACTTGGCATAGTAGACAAAAACACAGCTCACAAACGGGATGCTGAATGCAGCACCTGTCGGTGCGATGTGTGCGGCTGTACACACTGCGGGTTGCCGTGGTAACTAGGAGGCGTGAGGTAGGGCAGCTGGTAGGGGTGCGGCAGACCCATCAGCCCGGAGGTGTGTCCCTGTGTCGCCGGCCTCACCTGGCCGCCTGCCCCGCTCCAAGGGCCGCCCGCAGCCCTCCCCAGCGCCCCGTAACTCAGCCCGCCGTGGGCGCTCTCCAGCAGGGCTTACCAGCCTCGTGCCGACCCGAGGCGCAGCCACTTCCACCCATTATCGCCCTGCAGTAGGAGCCGCAGTCAGCGGAACCTACTGGACTCTCTGGTGGGGCGCGACATGCTAATTAAATTAACCAATAATCGATCTACACCTTTCTTTGAATAATGATGTATTGGTGGAAATGGTCGGGCAGCTGTTAGTGTCACATCTGAGCAGAACCTCAGCCCTGACCCTCCTCCAGGGGGCGGTAAGTCAGCCCGACCCTCATGAATCTTACACGGCCTATGCTTATGGATACAACTCAGCGCTATTGACACCTTACTCCAGGGTGTCATTAATTACCCGGCCACTGTGCTGCACGGGGAGGTAGGCGTGTGTAGGTAGTGGACGGGTCAACCCTCCGGACTCCTCCCCAGCAACAACATGCTTCTATGCACCGTCCACACAGTGTCCCCACACAGCAACACCGCAACCCACAAACAGAGCCTCCCACACTGACAAACTAGCATAGCACCCCACACAACAATGTAATAACCCCCTCACGAAACACAGAAACCACCCACAACAACACAACAACACAGGAGCTCACACATAAACAACTCTCATAAACAAAGCACAGTAACCCTCCCAGCAACACAGTAAACCTCACAAAGAAACCCTGGGTAACCAACACTGCAACATTATGAACCTAAAATCAACACGCAGTTAGCTACACCACAATGCAATAACCCCCACAAACAAAGTCTGACAACCCATAATGCAACACTCTAACCTCCACAAACTACATTATGGTAATCTAAACCACAATGCAATAACCCCCACAACTAAGGCACAGCAGGCATAACCCACACAACACCCCCTGCGTAACTTCATAGAAACAAACCACAGAAATTCTCACAGTAATACAGAAACTCAGGCAAACAAAACACAATCCCTCACACATCAACTCAGTAATCGTCGTAAACAAAGCACCCTGACGCTCTTAGCAGCACAGAACTCCTGCACAGAGAAGTATCAGTACCAACACACACAGAACATGAATATTGCAAAAGCCACACATCGCATTCCCACTGATCATCATAGTACCATGGTACCATAGTACCATAGTACCATAGTACCATCGTACCATAGTAGGTACCCCACTAACCACCCCCCCTACTCACCACCCCCTCACCACAAAAGGAATCACCTCCTCATCACCACAGTAACCACCCCACTCACCACCACCACAGTCACCACCAATGCATTTACCACTCCACTCATCACCACAGTAATCACCCCACTCACCACCTCCACTCAACCACCCCCTCACCACCACACCACTCAGCACCACAGTAACCACCCCACTCACCACCTCCACTCAACCACCCCCTCATCACCACCCCACTCACCACCACCACAGTCACCACCACTGCATTTACCACTCCACTCATCACCACAGTAATCACCCCACTCACCACCTCCACTCAACCACCCCCTCATCACCACCCCACTCACCACCACAGTAACCACCCCACTCACCACCTCCACTCAACCACACCCACACCACCACCCCACTCACCACCACCCCACTCAGCACCACAGTAACCACCCCACTCACCACCCCCACTCAACCACCCCCTCATCACCACCCCACTCACCACCACAGTAACCACCCCACTCACCACCTCCACTCAACCACACCCTCACCACCACCCCACTCACCACCACCCCACTCAGCACCACAGTAACCACCCCACTCACCACCTCCACTCAACCACCCCCTCATCACCACCCACTCACCCCACAGTACCACCCACTCACACCCCACTCACCACCCCCTCATCACCACCCCACTCACCACCACCACAGTCACCACCACTGCATTTACCACTCCACTCATCACCACAGTAATCACCCCACTCACCACCTCCACTCAACCACCCCCTCATCACCACCCCACTCACCACCACAGTAACCACCCCACTCACCACCTCCACTCAACCACACCCTCACCACCACCCCACTCACCACCACCCCACTCACCACCACAGTAACCACCCCACTCACCACCTCCACTCAACCACCCCCTCATCACCACCCCACTCACCACCACAGTAACCACCCCACTCACCACCTCCACTCAACCACACCCTCACCACCACCCCACTCACCACCACCCCACTCAGCACCACAGTAACCACCCCACTCACCACCTCCACTCAACCACCCCCTCATCACCAACCCACTCACCACCACAGTAACCACCCCACTCACTACCTCCACTCAACCACCCCCCTCACCACCACACCACTCAGACCACAGTAATCACCCCACTCACCACCTCCACTCAACCACCCCCTCATCACCACCCCACTCACCACCACAGTAACCACCCCACTCACCACCTCCACTCAACCACACCCTCACCACCACCCCACTCACCACCACCCCACTCAGCACCACAGTAACCACCCCACTCACCACCTCCACTCAACCACCCCCTCATCACCACCCCACTCACCACCACAGTAACCACCCCACTCACCACCTCCACTCAACCACACCCTCACCACCACCCCACTCACCACCACCCCACTCAGCACCACAGTAACCACCCCACTCACCACCTCCACTCAACCACCCCCTCATCACCAACCCACTCACCACCACAGTAACCACCCCACTCACTACCTCCACTCAACCACCCCCTCACCACCACACCACTCAGACCACAGTAACCACCCCACTCAACACCTCCACTCAACCATACCCTCACCACCACCCCACTCACCACCACCACAGTCACCCCCACTGCATTTACCACTCCACTCATCACCACAGTAACCACCCCACTCACCACCTCCACTCAACCACACCCTCACCACCACTCCATTCACCACCACAGTAACCACCCCACTCACCACCTCCACTCACCCATCCCCTTACCACCACTCCACTCACCACCACAGTAACCACCCCATTCACCACCACCCCACTCACCACCACAGTAACCACCCCACTCACCACCTCCACTCAACCACACCCTCATCACCAACCCACTCACCACCACAGTAACCACCCCACTCACCACCTCCACTCAACCACCCCCTCACCACCACCCCACTCAGCACCACAGTGACCACCCCACTCACCACCTCCACTCAACCACCCCCTCATCACCACCCCACTCACCACCACCACAGTCACCACCACTGCATTTACCACTGCACTCATCACCACAGTAACCACCCCACTCACCACCTCCACTCAACCACACCCTCACCACCACCCCACTCACCACCACAGTAACCACCCCACTCACCACCTCCACTCAACCACACCCTCACCACCACCCCACTCACCACCACAGTAACCACCTCACTCACCACCTCCACTCAACCACACCCTCACCACCACCCCACTTGTCATATATATGTGTACGTATGTCAGCCGCCACCTGCATGTGCGGTGAGGCATAGCAGCGGGCTCTCCGGTCTATAAATAAAGTCACTTGTTACCTAGCCACCGAGCTGTGTGGACATTCCTTACTTACACATTACACGGTGTCAGATGTGCTACCAAGATACCGCTAACAGGACTAAAACTGCCTGGTCCTCTCATTTTGGATAATAATGCAGCAACAAACTGAAAGAAATGGTACCGAGCGTATAAGATTTACGTAACTGCTGCAGGTGTGAAAGAGAAAACAGAGGACATTCAGTGCTGCGTGTTCCTACACGTGGCCGGTGAGGAAGCTCAAAGGATGCACGCAAACCTGCACATCCAATCGGATGAGGAAGACCGTATCGAACCGCTGATAATGGCCTTCAAGGAGCATTGCACTGGCAGGGCAAATATAATTATTACTCGATACCGTTTCAATACACACAATCAAACTACTGAAGACATTAACACCTATATCACTGCACTGTGGGACCGTGTAACTGATTTCGAGTATGGGCCCACAGAGGAGTCACTACTGCGTGACCGCATAGTAGCAGGTGTGAAAGGTATCGAGCTAAGAAACAAGTTACTGTAAATGGCTGACTTGACTCTTCAAAAATGCATAGAAATTTGCGAGATGAGTGAATTCAAGGCCGACCAGCTAGAAAGCCAACACAGTGAAGACCTAACAAAGGAAGTAGACCTCATGACAAGGATGAGCGGTGCACCTGTGACACGAGGACCGACAGCTCCATCTTGGAGACCCCAAAGCAGCAACAACAATGACACAAGCCGCATGACATGCGGAAACTGTGGATTCAACCACCGAAGAGGCGCGTGCCCAGCCAAAGGGAAAACTTGCAGTTCATGTCGGAAGATAGGACATTTCATGAAAGTTTGCAGGAGCAAACCTCCAACTGTACATGAACTTTCAATGGACATGCCCGACCATGACATAGGAGCAAGCGGGCTACAGGCATAAACATCAACAAGACGCATGTGGACAGCTTAGAAGTGGACCTCTTCACCGGGGCGATCTTCAGCGATGATCAACCTAGACTATGGCATGTGGATCTGTGCATCGCAGGCCGAGACGTCTGATTCAAGGTGGTTTCAGGATCGGAAGCGAACCTTATCCAGCGCAGGGCGTTCGATCGCTTGCCCGGAATGACTTTGACGAAATCCAGATGTCGTCTTGTGACATACTCGGGATATAGGATAGTCCCTGATAGGGAAGCGATCATGAACGTCAAGGGCCAGCCGATCAAGTTCCAGGTGGTGAATCAGGGCCACGCCATCCTGGGAAAACAAGCCTGTGTACAACTACGGATTATCACCAGGATAGATGAACTGATCGAACATTCACCCACAACCAGTTGTCTCAGCACACGCGCTGAAGACTTGGTGAGGCAATATGATGATGTATTCAATGGGTTACCCCAAAGTAGTGCCAGTAGTCGACCCCCCCAGACGTATACCGTATGCTATACAAAACAAAGTACATGATGAAAGAAAGAGAATGTTGGAACTGGGGGTAATAACAGAACAAAACGAGCTGACGGGATGGGTAAATTCGATCACGATCGTTCACAAACCAAATAAGATACATGTTTGTCTCGACCCCACTAAGCTGAATAAGGCAATCCTTCGTGGGGCATATCACACAAAAACGATCGATGAAGTCATTGCTAACACTGCACATGCCAAGTATTTCTCTGTACTAGATGCACAGTCAGAATACTGGCAGATCCAACTGGATGTGAACAGCTCACGGCTTTGCAGGTTCAATACCCTGTGGGGGCGATATAGATACACTCGGCTGCCTTTTGGCATAAAGACAGCTGGGGATATCTTCATCAGAGAAATGCAGTGCATCCTGGGGGATATCCCAGGCATCGGAATTGTAACAGACGACATTCTCATATACAGGTCAACCAAAAAAGAACATGATGACAGATTAGAGGCCATATTAGAACATGCCAGGACAGTCAATTTGAAACTAAATTCAGATAAAAGCAAAATATGTCAAAATCAGGTAGGATATGTGGGCCACATATTAACACAAGACGGGGTCAAACCTGATCCCTCTAGGGTACAAGCTATCATTCATTGACATGCCCAGCCCATGCCATGTGACAAAACAGCAGTGCAGCAATTTCTCGCCATGGTTGGGTGTGTCCATAAGTTCATCCCGAACATGTTGGAAATTGCTAAACCACTGCAAACACTGCTAACCAAACATGTTGCGTGGCATTGGCAAACCGAACAAGAGAGAGCGTTCGAAACGTTCAAACAGAAATTAAAAACCACTCCAGTATTAACATATTATAATGTAAAGTAACCTATTACCATACAAGTAGACACTTGCCTGTCGGGGCTAGGGGCTGTACTCATTCAAGATGAAAAACCAGTAGCAATGGCCTCCAGGGCACTTGACCCAGCACAAAGGAGCTACACCACAATCGAAAAAGAACTGCTAGCTATCTGTTTCGGTTTGCCAACGCTTTCACAATTACATATACGGTAAACATGTGCAAATTGAAACAGATCACAAACCATTAATAGGCATAATAGATAAACTCATCCATAAGCTCTCAGGGCATATCCAACACATGCGCATGCGCCTACAAAACTACAACATATCACTAACCCATATAACAGGATCCAAATTATTCTTTGCAGATGCACTATCCAGGGAACACAGCGATACGCTGGAACCCCGAATCCTATACGACGACACTCTGAGCAGGGCCGCGATCGACACTACCTCAGATATCATGATCGAAATAAAAGAGGAGTACAAAACAGATGACATACTCATCGAGCTGAAACAACATATAAAAAACAGCTGGCGCACTCCCAGCAAATTACTACCACACCACATTCAACTGTACAACGCACACAAAAGTGACCTCTTAATGACATGGTCATGAAAGGTAACAGGTTACTGATCCCACACAAACTCCGAGGTAAATTGATTGAAATTCTACATGAAACACACCTGGGAATCACATAAACCAAACAACTTGCACGTGACACAGTTTTTTGGCCCAACATAGATGCACAAATAACCAATCGTATAGAAAGGTGCACTACGTGCCAAACTCATAGGAAACAGCAACACACCAAACTGATGGTAAGGCACCACATCCCGTGCATGAAAGAAAAGATAGGATCAGACCTCTTTGAAATAGACATCCAATATTACATAATAATGGTAGACTATTACTCAAAATACCCCGAGGTAACACTCCTAGACAACATTACATCCACCAGCATAATTAAAGCATTAAAAGATAACTTTGCATGACATGGGATACCAAAATTTGTTGTCTCCGACAATGGCCCACAATACCGTAGCTTAGAATACAGCAGATTTGCACAACACTACACATGTAATTCCATTTATTCGAGCCCACAGTTTCCAAAAAGCAATGGACAAATAGAGCGTTTCGTGCAGACAATTAAAAACATGATCAGAAAGTGCAAATTGGACAAAAAAGACTTAGAACTAGCCCTATTAAATTATCAGAACACACCACTACATGTATTAAACGCTTCTCCAGCACAACTTCTAATGAGTCGGTGTTTGAGATCTAGAATGCCAACACATAACACAAATCTGAAACCACACACCGAAAAGAATAAATCAAAAGAGATACAACAAACACAACAGACGCAATGGTACTACCATGATCAAAGAGCCGGGACAACACACAGACCACTAAGACAGGGTGATCGAGTTCAATACCAAAATCACAACAGGCAATGGGCTCCCGGAATCATCACGAAAGTACAAGGCCCTACTGGAAGGGAATATAAAGTAAGAAATTCCAACCACCATCAAATTATCAGAAACAGAACACAAATATTCAAAATTCCCAATGAGGAGTACGTAACGGAAATGGCGCCAAACGCAACACCGCAAACACCTGAAATACAACCACAGACACCACACGATAACACACAACAAGCCAAAGAAAATAACGATCAGGAGACACAAGCCCCACCTGTAAGAATCTTCAGTTTCGGACGAATCATAAAACCAGTTATCAGACTAGATTTGTAGAGAAGTAGAATTAAGATACGGACATCTTGTAATTAGAAGTGATAGAGTGATAAATAGAGACTTATTATGGTATTAATGTAGCATTACACATGTCCTATAGTGGTAACGTTATTGAAATGTGATACCAAATATCTATAACAACTGTGTAACAAATGGTACTTGTCAAGCCAGGTCCAATCAATAAAGCAAGGATGTAAATGAGAAGAAATGCAAATACAAGTAAACATCCTCAGTTACCATAATAGATTGCATAACATGTATACTAACATAAGGTAAGACTGTTATTATTGTTGTTATTATTATTATAAAACAAATAAAAATGAATATAAATATTTTTTAAAAGGAGGCCAAAGAGTAAAGTAATGCGAACATTTGTGAACATTGTATATTGTATAACATGTACTTATGGCCCTGTCACACTACGACGTGACTACGTCAGCGTAGGCAGAACGTGAAAATAATTATATTACGTCGACGTTATGGGCGTAATATGCAAATTGTGGACGTGAGCGTAACGTGAAAGTAACGTTGGTGCACGTCGTGACCTTAGCTGTAACGTGACAACGTTAGGGGGGAGGTGTAATTGGCGACGTGACCGGGCGTTAGTGTAACGTGAGCGTAACGTCGCCGTAACGGGTGCGACGTGGACGTAACGTGACCGTAACGCCAACGTAACGTGACCGTAACGTGACCGTAACGTGACCGTAAACGTGACCGTAACGTGACCGTAACCGAAGACGAAACCAGAACGTAATACAAGTCACAGCAGATAGAAAAAATATGTATAGGTACAGTAGAGAGAACAGATCTGAAAAGGGGAATCAGATCCAACAAGAAACTGCAATCTAGATGTAGCAGTCATAAACAGCATAAACAAATCCCTCGATAAAATGTATTACAGTGATACAGAATAAGCAAAGGGATCAATTCCGCATTCCGAAAGGGAGATGTCATATATATGTGTATGTATGTGAGGCGCCACCCGCATGTGTGGTGAGGCATAGCAGCATGATCTCCGGTCTATAAATAAAGTCACTTGTTAACTAGCCAGCGAGATGTGCGGACAACCACCACATTCACCATCACCGCATTCACCACCCCACTCACAGTAACCACCACACTGAGCTCCTCCGCTCAACCACCCCCTCACCGCCACCCCACTCACCACAACAGTAACCACCCCACTCATCACCTCCACTCACCCATCCCCTCACCACCACTCCACTCACCACCACAGTAACCACCCCATTCACCACCTCCCCACTCACCACCACAGTAACCACCCCACTCACCATCTCCACTCAACCATCCCCTCATCACCACCCAACTCACCACCACCAAACTCACCATCACCGCATTCACCACTCCACTCATCACCACAGTAGCCACCCCACTCACCACCTCCACTCAACTACCCCCTCACCACCACCCCACCACCCCACTCACCACCTCCACTCAACCACCCCCTCATCACCACCCCACTCACCACCACCACACTCACCATCACCCCACTCACCACCACCCCATTCACCACTCCACTCATCACCACAGTAACCACCTCCACCAAACGCCCACGCAACACACACTAGACCGTTCCAAAGTAGTTCTAGTTCAAGTCAATAACTCCACAAAGCCAACCTCCCTCATTATGCCTCCTATGGTAACCTAAACCCGGTGTAGCTTGCAGCAGATTCACCCAAGCACCCTCTTAGTCCACAAAGTCACCTCACTATACACTCCCACCTCAATGCACCCCCCCCCCCCCAATTACACACACCGCCCCACCTGCTCGGGTCACCCTCCTGCTCTCACCTCACACCATGGAGGTGGCGCCCTCCCTCGGGTGCTGGAGGACACTTTGGTGCCGATAAGATGGCCACTTAGGGTGCTGGAGGAGCTCAGGTATGCGTTATTTATGTTTGATTGTATATTTTATTTACGCACTGCCCGGCATGATGTCACAATCAAAGGCGGGGCTAGGTGCTCATTGCCCGCCGGGTCGGGGCACCGGACTAATGAACTGCACCCACGTGACCAATCTGTGAGGCCAGCTCACTTCACTTGAACATCCACCCAGATTCACATGCTGAAAGTCACCGAGTGTCAGCCTCTACGCTCGTGTACACGCGCAGTCTCCCACCCTGGTTACACACATGTCTATATACAGACCGGCTAGTGCCGACAGAGCTGGTCCTGTCCTAAAATGTGCCGAGGAATGAGGGAAGGGCTTCTCTTGTCGAAAACAAAGTATACCCCACTGATTCACCCAAAGACACGAGTGGGAACAACTACCTTAACGGTCGTGGTCATTCCAAGGTTGAATTGCTTGAACTCTTCGGCTGACAATGTGCCAGGTAAGGGCGAGTAGAGAGCTCACAAGACATGTCCATGATGTCCTTGTGTGGGGGGAGGCAGTGCGTTGTGATGTCCTTGCGTGGGGGGAGGCAGTGCGTAGTGATGTCCCTGTGTGGGGGGAGGCAGTGCGTAGTGATGTCCTTGTGTGGGGGAGGCAGTGCGTGGTGATATCCCTGTGTGGGGGGAGGCAGTGCGTTGTGATGTCCCTGTGTGGGGGGAGGCAGTGCGTGGTGATGTCCTTGTGTGGGGGGAGGCAGAGCGTAGTGATGTCCCTGTGTGGGGGGAGGCAGTGCGTGGTGATGTCCTTGTGTGGGGGGAGGCAGTGCGTGGTGATGTCCCTGTGTTGGGGGAGGCAGTGCGTAGTGATGTCCTTGTGTGGGGGGCAGTGCGTGGTGATGTCCCTGTGTGGGGGGAGGCAGTGCGTGGTGATGTCCTTGTGTGGGGGGAGGCAGTGCGTAGTGATGTCCTTGTGTGGGGGGAGGCAGTGCGTGGTGATATCCCTGTGTGGGGGGAGGCAGTGCGTAGTGATGTCCTTGTGTGGGGGGAGGCAGTGCGTGGTGATGTCCCTGTGTGGGGGGAGGCAGTGCGTGGTGATGTCCTTGTGTGGGGGGAGGCAGTGCATAGTGATGTCCTTGTGTGGGGGGAGGCAGTGCGTGGTGATATCCCTGTGTGGGGGGAGGCAGTGCGTGGTGATGTCCCTGTGTGGGGGGAGGCAGTGTGTAGTGATGACCCTGTGTGGGGGGAGGCAGTGCGTAGTGATGTCCTTGTGTGGGGGAGGCAGTGCACAGTGAGCAGTCCCGTGTGACTTGTAAGTTGTAGTATATTCGGAACTTCGCAGAAAGTCCTACTCGCATGGGCATCCTCTTCATCAATAAATGAATCTATTTTCGTCTGGTTCGCCCCAAAAGCCACCTGCTGGAACTCACATCCGCTGTAGAAAGAATCGATCCCGGGTATCCGGTGACCGTGCAGGCATGTGGACATTAAATGGCATGTGACGTATATACACATGACCTTTTGTGTTTATTAATTAGGATGCATTTCAACCACAGAGACTTGGTGTTCATCATTCTGATGCTCCTTTCTCTATCCTGGCAGTGCGTCCATCAGGTTGGGTAGCAACAGGTTTCACTGTTAAGCCATTTGTTCGACTCAACCCGAGATTGAACCCATAACCTGCCGCACGGGAAGCGAGCGTTCAACTCATCCGGACATCCCGCCCGTATCAGGCACACAGATACCTGGTCAATGCATCAACTAGTTCCAAAAGCCAATCATCACCAATTTTATCATGCAGGTTCATAACATGGAATTTCGTGAATTCTGTCATGCCTGCTTTCATGACGTAACTTCATACATGGAGCCGTGTCCTCTGAGGTCACGTGTCCCACATGCAGGTCTCAGCCGGTCACACAACCCTGCTCACACCCGGCCATTAACCAGCACCCACACCCTGAACCCCACACGTGTACCGAGCTAAATGGAGTACGTTATCCACCGTCTCGGCATTTAGAATTAAAACTTCTGTTTTAATGCATGTTTGTTCATGTAAGACGCACCCTTTCTCCTGATCTTCTGCATCTAACATGGATTGGGTTGATTACAGTTGAATTACGCTATTACAGATTAATGGCGGTTTGCTAGATCGTCGGACCCCGTGTTCTGGAATGCGTACACATCGTTAGCTCGTCGGCAGTCATGCGGAACAAGAGAGCGTCCCAGTTTTTTGGTGATGATTGTCGGTTTCACTCGCTCATCGGGCGACGCGCGCTGACGCCGGTCCAAGACTGATAGCACCTCTGGGCGAGGCACATGCGCAGGGGGCGGGGGGGGGGGGGCCTTTAATGTTCTATCAGCGCGCGCTCCGCGCGGGCCCCAGTAGAGTTGAAGGCGACGCAAAGAAACAGACTCGAGCTAAAAAGCCGCCGCGCGTTTGTACTTCAAACGCGCGCGAGACGCTACGATTCACGCCCGACGACGCCCGAATGGCCGCGCAGCCGGGCCGCGCCACCCACGCAGCCCGGGGGAGACGCAGCACACCACGTGGTGGGGGCGGGCGACAGGTACCCGCGCCGTGCGCAAAATCAGCCTCTGTGTGTCCGAGTCACGACGCCTTCACGGCGGTTTGATAAAGCGTTTATCTGCGCCCGGTGTCAGTTTCCCCGCCCTTATTCTGAGACACCCAGTCAGCCAGGGACACACGGACTCTACAGGGCGGCGTCCGTTTTATTGCTTTGGTTTCCAAATCCAGTGTTTTGAGTGGATGAGCGGGTTGTTTTCTTCTTCCACCGCCCACCTCAAATTACCGGTCTTCCAAAAGCGTTGCCATGGGGCGGTTGCCCTGGTGACGTAATGAGACTGCGGGCGGGACGTGTTGGGCTGTTTGAGTGCGGACACTTCCACGCACTATCACCAGGTGGGCGAAAGAATGACACCAACTCTCGCGAGATATGGCGAGACGCGGCGAGACCAGCATGACCCCCTGAGACCTAGCCACTGTCCAGGTCCCCGTCGTGCTTCTCCACACCTCACGTGTGTTGTCAAGAAGGGACACCTTGACCCGCGTTACAAACACGCAGACGAAGCCTTCCCGCCAAATGAGGATCAGTGGATCGTGCCACATCGGGTTCTGAACGTAGGTGTCTGACTGACGATGCGCCTGACTGACGATGCGCCTGCGGTGACTGACGATGCACCGAATGTGCTCAAATAATGCTTAGAAAATGCTCAGATTGTCACCGGAACAATTACAGCTCACACAGTCGGGGTGAGTTCGTCTGGCTGCGCCATCATGCCGGTGTTTGAGTGGCCCTGAGCGTGCCACGAGGGGGCGCCGTGCAGCTGGGCACCCCTATGGCGAGCTGCGGCCCAGCGCCCCCTACGGTCACACCCGGCATGCAATGCGCACGGACGCCCAGATGAGCCCTCTTCAGCACCACTCGGGCCAGGCACTCACTTCCGGTTCGCTGGTTACGGGACGGGCAGAAGGCCCACTGTGGTGGTCCGCCTGACACCAAGCAGACAAGTCTGGTCACCGCACACTGGAAGTAACAAACCGCGCCTGGTGGCAGCGTCGACTCGTGAATTAAACGCACCGATCTACCCTTAGTCCTAATCAATTATGTTCTGAATTATGAATTCTGTTTCCTCATTTAACACATGGCACGGGGTAATTAATACAAGAAAAACGAAGCCCAATCCCCGGGCTCAGCCGACTGCAAGTAACACATCCACATTCCACACACTTATTATGGAGAAAGCTCACAATAGAGGAGGCGACCCGGCACCCCCGACAACCCAACCGGGCAACTCACGTCCACGAGCCGTGCCCAGCACCCCGCACCCTCCCCTCACACCCCCACCGGCGGGGATTAGTGGTCCCCGGGGACCGCCCCTCCTGGTGCCCACTCCAGCCCCACCCGTTACGCCCCGCTCAGCGCACCGTGTCATTAGCCCTACCCCACCCAGCCGCAATAAGCAGCGCCCACTTGACCACTGCCCACCACCAAGGGCTGCAGCGGCCATTACACCGACTGTTCCAGCAATTATACCGGAAACACCAAGTGTAGAACGCTCATATCGAGCGGCACCATTCCGAACATGCCGGGTATTATACACAGGCCGCGTTGTAATACTACGGGGTGGTGTTTAACATGTGATCAAAGGGTTGCACCACCTTGAAGGGCTAGTTAGACTAGGTCTATTAATTTATCACGCACTCTCTGATGGCACCGCGAGCCCCATTAAACCTGGATGTAAAGCTGCATCACTTGTTTTCTCCACAAACACACTTTGCTACTTAGGGGTAGTTGTGACACGTCGTCCTTGGGTGCGGTTTTTGGATGGGGATATTTGATTGAGCTACACTGTGGCAGTCACGTGATGGGCAACGAATGCTTGTACTAAAGGCCCTGTCACACTATGACGTTTCCGCCGGCGCGCCGGCAACTCGCAAAATATTTGCAACCCGTCGGCACGTGTCCAACTCTTCAGCGCTTTGGGAGAAAGTTTGACGCGGCGCAGCGTGTTAGTAGCGTGCTATAAGCGCCCGGCCAACGTGTTTCGACGCGCGGCAGAACAACATGTCAACGTCCCACCAGCGGGTTCCCAGCGTGCCATCAGCGTGTTGTCGGCGCGCTGTTGGCGCGTTGACGGCGCGTTGGTGTCGCGTTAGTACCGTGTCAACGCGTACATACCTGCCAGCAACACGTTAGGACGCGCCCGCAGCACGTCCACACCGCGCAGCCAATGCGTCCAGGCACGCCGGCAATACGTCTAACGCTCTGTGATACGCTGGAGCAACGCCAATAGTGCGCCCACTACCCGTCGATGGGACGTTACGGACGCGCCGACGGAACGGTCGCATTTTGGGGGAAAAAAATCCAATGTTAACTGACGTTGATCAACGGTCTGCCAGCGTTCTGCCGGCGCGCCGCCAACGTGTGTTAACGTGTTGCTAACACGTCCGTAACGCGTCCGCCAACACGCTGCCGCGCATTGCGGCCCGTCGAAAGTTTTGTGCAAGCACAAAACCTTGACGCGGCTCGACGCGCACCGACGTGTCCATTCACACGGTGCTATGTACCGACGCGCGGGTAACACGCCGGCAACGCGCCGGTAACGTACCGGACGTGTACCGACGTTTTGAACAAAAACCCAACCCGTCGCCACGCGTCAAGGCGCATTGGTGAGAAACGTCGTAGTGTGACAGGGCCTTAAGGTTGGGGAACATAGCAGACGCTCACGTCACGTTTGAACAGGATGACGCGTCTGAGTCCACACTATATATATTATGGGAAACCATTGCGTTTTAATTTGATTCCATTTAAGAATAAATACAGGTGTTCTGCATTGGTTTTTAATGTATAGTGGTGTGAATATTAGAAGGACTGCCCCTTCAATGTATGGTTTTGTTATTTTCATCTTTTATCCTCTTAATTAACATATATATATTTATTTAGTTGATTGTGTATTATTGATCAAACATCCAGATAATAAATACATGATAACATTACTGTATCAGTATATGTGATGCCATTAAACACTACGCAGGCTCGGATGTGTGTCCATAATATGTCCCCAGCCCCAAAAACAGCAACTAGAGGCATGGCGTCAAACAGTAATCAGGTTTAAGCTCTACGTGTTGCCCTCCGTGTCGTAATATTTCACGCGCCTTATCTGGCCGTAGTCACTGCGCATGTCCGCTGTGTCACGTGCTGAATAATAAGTCCAAGTCTGTGGGGAGTGTGAGGGAGTGTAAAGGGGGGGGGGGGGGGGGGCAGTGACAGTGCGTTACAATTATAGGCGCACACCCAAACTAGTAAGCCATTGAGTAGTATCCATACATACGCCTAGGTGCCATGTTTCGTGTAGGCTGAATATAGTGGACGGTTGGTCACGTGTGTATAATGATCGTATATAGATGATATATAATATGTATTACATAGACATAGAGGAAGAGAGAATGTCGTTTCAAAGTGAGACCGCTCTTGGAAACGGCGAACACAGATTAGTGTTTTTGAAGAACAAGAAACGCACATACAATGCCCGCAGATAATTTCAGTGAGGCCGCCACTGCCTATCTAGGAATATGTGGCCTACAAATAAATGTAAGCGCACATACAAATATATAATGGTCTGAGATGCGCAATCTTCGGGAGAAAACGTTAAGTAGTATACATGAATGGGGGACAGTGTCAGGTGTTATGCCATTATACTGACGCTGAAATTAATTCTAGCTAACAGAATCCGAATAAATATAGGAAGAAAATAACATACATGCACATAAATAATACGGATATGAGACAGACTGGGTGCCATGTTAAGGACTAATTGTTAAATCTGCAAGGCATGCAGAACATCCGTAATAACAAATACGCCTTCCCTTGCATAATTCGCAAATATTTAAAAATAGACTCTACTGAAAATATCATGACAGTGCGCATTCACATCCCGGATGTGACTGTCTGCCCTGATGCCGAGTGCGCATGCGTCGTTGCAGTCGGCCGGTCACGCTCGCCTCGTGATCACCTATCGTGACCGGAAGTGGCGCGGTGGTCACTGCGCAGGTCCATTCCGGCCACGTGACCTTCACCGCCTTGGTGTCCCCTGGCGACATCCGGTGTGATGCATTGTGGGCGGACCAGCGGTCCGAGCGTCATAGATCAAACGTCCATAACGCCGTGACCGTCTGCGCATGACAGACCCGACTCCCGCGCCGCTCTCGCGAGAATTGGCGGGAAATTATCCCGGAGTCTCACGAGAGGCGAGAAATCACGAGATGTCGACTGAGCGGGCTAGGCGGTGGATGGGCGGAAGACACTCAGGGGTGCCCAGTGAGGTGTGACTTGTCTCACTGACGTATTCCGTCAGCCATGACGTGTGGAACTTAAGAAAAAGGTGGGAAGCTTCTAGTATATCTACACTAACAGACGCACGGCGGAGCGCCCTCTGGGCCCGGCGATGCAGGTCTAGCGAGTGTCAACTCAAGTAGGGATACGAATGCAGCTCTCCCAGACTGCTTGAAGGGGCGGATAGAATAGACGAGATCACAGTTCCGACTGCGCATGCGCCAAAAACGGCTTAGGCAGCAAAGCAAATGCATACAGCCATTGAGTTAGCCGATACGCATATGGAAACACTTCAATTTTATTCAAAATTAATAGAAATACATAAGAATTTGGCATAAACATGTATGCACACATGCAATATAATGATCTGGTCAATATATCTAAGACAAAACTGGCCATAGATAAACATTTTGAGCTAAGAAACATACAATTCCACACAAAACAATCAGTCATTTTAAGACTGCTATCCACAGCACCATTATTAATTCTTGTTCTAAATATTAAAATGCCAAATGTGTCAACAGACACTTGTTTCAAAGAAATATATAACCATTATCTGATTAACCATACTCATTTTCTAGTTCTACATATGTCAGTAACCATAGGATATAAATAAAAACATGAATGAAATAAGTAAAACTGAGTCTGGCTATGGCTCTAGCACTAGTCTGAGTGCCCAGATTTGTTTAAATCTAAATGCACATGGTATATGATGTGCTGATTATATTGATGTAAATGCAATGCTGGATAAACAATTAATATCTTAATTTATTATATATATATTTTTTAGTTGGTATTCTATGTTTCAACGAACAGCTGAGATGAGCTGAATCTAGCACATTTCATAGTTGCACCCACTGTCTTAGCATTAGCCATGTGCTTCGCGAGGGTTTGTTTTTCTTCCACGCATCCCACAATGCACCACGCGGCTGGAATGGCGATGTAGTCTATATTGACTGGCACACCCTCACACAGTTCAAGCTGTTCACCATCACCTTATATGGTCATTAAAAGTTCCTCCTTTAATCACAGTTCATGCTCCCATTAACATGCAGTACACTGTTCCGACACCATTATTTATAAATGCACCACAACACTTAGTCCTCAGTAGGCGCTAAGGCCGTCACTTGCTGTCCGGACTACACCTCGTCAACACCTCTTCTATCACCTCTCTGCTGCTAGTCTACTCATTGAATATGTCTGAAAAGAGTTCCTGCAGGGGGAGGCAGCCAACTTTTCATCTTCTACCTCATACTCTGTCTGTGTCTCCGGCTCGCCGACTGGTCACCACAGGGCAAGGAGCCCTTTCACTCAACTCTCCTCACTTCTCTTTCCTCTCTTTTCTCCTTTTCTCCTGGGCTTACTCCTGCCCCTGATCACGGGAGTTGTTTGCATGGGTGGGGCCATTTTCATTTTTCACTCTCTCGCTTTCCACCTTCTTTCTGCAGACCCCCCCTCCCCCCCTCCCCCTTTACAGCCAACCCATCGGCGACTGGACATGAGTGCTCTGCTAATGGCCCTGTCACACTACGACGTGACTACGTCAGCGTAGGCAGAACGTGAAAATAATTATATTACGTCGACATTATGGGCGTAATATGCAAATTGTGGACGTGAGCGTAATGTGAAAGTAACATCGGTGTACGTCGTGACCGTAGCTGTAACGTGACAACGTTAGGGGGGAGGGGTAATTGGCGACGTGACCGGGCGTTAGTGTAACGTGAGCGTAATGTCGCCGTAACGGGTGCGACGTGGACGTAACGTGACCGTAATGCCACCGTAACGTGACCGTAACGTGACCGTAACGTGACCGTAACGTGACCGTAACGTGACCGTAACCGTGACCGTAACATGACCGTAACATGACCGTAATGTGACCGTAACGTGACCGTAACGTGACCGTAACGTGACCGTAACGTGCAAAACGCTGCCCACACGTTGCTCCCACCCGGGCCGTCGGTCTGATGTGACATAATGTGACTCTAACGTCATTTACGCTGCTATAACGATCGCGGAACGTCTACCTAACGTCATTGTCACGTCATCCCGACGTAACGGCTTCACGTCGAGATACGTCAAAAGTTTTGAACAGGTTCAAAACCTTGACGCGCGCCGACGTAACATGACGTAACATGACGTAGCTCGACGTCACTCTAACGTCATTATGACGTCATCATAACGTAACCCAACGTACGGCAACGTAATGACGAAAAATCATCACGTTAGGCTCACGTTGGCTCGTTACGTCGTAGTGTGACAGGGGTATTAAATCGGACCAGCTGATACCTGGTGCCGCTTCAATGAGTCGTCATTATCGGAGTCCTACTTCTACAAACTCCTCCCCCAGAAATCTACACTTCAGCCAAATGGGCCAATGTATCAGAGCTGTTATATTGTGGCAGTTCTGCAGCCTGCAACCGTTAAGGTTATGAACAAAGTAAGGCCGTCGATGTGAGAGCTGCTGACTGCGGCTTGATGTGTACTTTGCGCTTTGATTGTAGCTGTTTACTGAATGCTGAGGGCGCCACTCGACTCGCAGACCATTTTGTGGAGACGTCGTCTTCCCAACAAGCCGCACCCCAACACTCGACCAGCGGCACTGCGCCACAACAACACGACTATGCATGGGCATATACTTTTCTTTTATATTTTCCAAATAGTACCACCACATCATGAGCAACGGTGACCGCAATTACGAGATCTCAGGGCGGTATTGAACTTGGCATGGTCGGGTTCTGGAATGTGACCAGAAAGCAGCAGTTATTCTTATATTGATTAAATGGGTAACAAACACATTGTCTTTCAGATGACGCAGGCAACTGTGTATGCACCACGCACAGGAGTTATGCAGCACACACATGTTTATGTATATAAATATATATATATACTGTAATTACTTGCGCATACTGAATATTGATCAAAATGCCTCAGTCGAAAAAGCCATGCAATCATGACGAATAGAGCCGCCACCTAGTGGGAGCACACCGTGTACCGGACGGCTTCTCAAAACGACTTTTTGCGGGGGGACACTCATCCTGAGACACGAAGCAAGATGGCGGCGCACTGATAAAGCCATGGGGCGGATATCTTTGACGCTGGCATCTTGTGAAAAGTACCCTGACGCCAGATCGATAAGGCTGGCCAGCCAGAGCCTTGTGATCTAGGAGATAAATGCGATCATATCTCAAGGCATTAGACAATAAGCCCATTCCGAGATGGCGGATATCGAGCGAGGTGGGCGGAGTTGGCTGTGTGGGTCGGTGTGGGCTACGTGGGACGGAGTGGGGTGGGGCGGAGTGACGGAGTGGCGCGGTAAAGCCTACCGTAAACCTCCCGAGAAAACGCGCCGAATCCAGGCGATTTCCTACTTTTGGTGACAAATTATCAGGAAAC
This sequence comes from Branchipolynoe longqiensis, assembly GCA_030323885.1. NCBI lineage: Eukaryota > Metazoa > Annelida > Polychaeta > Phyllodocida > Polynoidae > Branchipolynoe > Branchipolynoe longqiensis. The sequence goes on along the minus strand of CM059190.1, from coordinate 54,879,021 downwards.
ATGCATTAAAAAAACCTGTTTGTAGACAACCTCCTTAACCCCGCCATGCGCAGCCGGCACGCTGTAGGTGGACGCCCCTCCCCACGACTACGGGCAAATGGGGGTGTAGGGGGGGGCTGAACGGGTGAGTGGGGGGCGGCAGGACGCGACCCGCGTTCCGCATTACGGAAACGGAGGCATCGACTCAATACAACAAGTCAATAACCCCTGCCGGCTGTACTCTCCACTGACCGGGTCCCACCGGGTCTGGAAAACCTCCCCGCCCAACCCTCCCCAACCACCCCATTCACCCCACCCACTCACCCTCACACCCAAAGCGCACTTTGGGTTCTTTCGGATACACAATGCACTTTTTTAAATTGACTTTCAAAGTTGTGATAAAATAATATAACAAACCCTGGAGAAGCTTAGCCATGAGTTCCGTTGGCTGCAGCTGCTTGCATAGCGTTGTATAGGAGCTGGGTGAGGGGCCCCAGTCCGAACACGGCGCGCACTCACACATGGACGCACGGGCTTTAATATCGAGGGGAGAAATGAGGAGGTGGAAGGGTGCTGGTAGCGGAAAGCCCCGACAACTATGGGTCGCCACTGAGCCGAGAGGAGGGTGGGGGTGATTTTTTTCACAGGCAGTTGGTGTTTATTTGAAGGGGGACTTTGTGATTTTTGACAGGGCCTCTCTGAGGGATTGGCAGATGCGATAGTCGGGCGGCACGGCGCGGGCCGGATAAGTTTCAACTTAATTACACCGCGACCCGTCCACCTGTGATGTGCTGTTTGGGTGCAGTGGGAGAACCGAGGTAGTCCTCAGAGGTGGGCGCGCAGTGTGAATGGCTGGGCTGTGTGTGGTGGTGCTGTCTGTGTGGTGCTGTGTGGTGGTGCTGTCTGTGTGGTGCTGTGTGGTGGTGCTGGTTCTGTGAGGCTGTCTGTGTGATGGTGCTGTGTGTGGTGGTGCTGTATGTGCTGGTGATGTGTATAGTAGTGCTGTCTATGCTTGTACTGTGTGGTGGTGCTTGCTGTGTGGTGGTGTGTGTGGTGGTTCTGTCTGTGTGGTGGTGCTGTGTGTGATGGTATTGTCTGTGCTGGTGCTGTGTGTGGTGGTGCTGGTGGTGTGGTGCTGTGTGGTGGTGCTGTCTGTGTGGTGGTGCTAGTTCTGTGGTGCTGTCTGTGTGGTGGTGTTGTGTGTGGTGGTGTGTGTGTGATGGTGATGTGTGTGGCGGTGCTGTCTGTGCGAGGATGCTTGCTGTGGTGGTGATGTGTGTGGTGGTGCTGTCTATGCTGGTACTGTGTGGTGGTGCTGGCTGTGTGGTGGTGTGTGTGGTGGTTCTGTCTGTGTTGTGGTGCTGTGTGTGGTGGTGCTGTGTGTGGTGGTGCTGTGTGTGGTAGTGATGTATGTGCTGGGGCTGGCTGTGCTGGTGCGGTGTGTGGTGATGTATGTGTGCTAGGGCTCTCTGTGTGCTGGTGCTCTCTGTATGCTGGTGCTGTCTGTGTGCTGGTGCTGGTTGGGCTGGTGCTGTGTGTGGTGGTGCTGTGTGTGTGCTTGGGCTGTATGTGTGATAGGGTTGTCTGTGTTCTGGTGCTGTCTGTGTGCTGGTCTTGTCTGTGTGCTGGTGCCGTCTGTGTGCTGGTTCTGTGTGTGCTGGTGCTGTGTGTGCTGGTGCTATCTGTGTAACGGTGCTGTCTGTGCTGGTGCTATCTGTGTAACGGTGCTGTCTGTACTGGTGCTGTATGTGTGCTGGTGCTGTCTGCGTTCTGGTGCTGTATGTGCTGGTGCTGTCATTGCTGGTGTTCTCTGTGCTGGTGTTGTGTGTGCGGGTGTTGTGTGTGCTGGTGCTGTATGTTTGCTGGTGATGTATGTGCTGGTACTGTATGTGTGCTGCTACTGTTTGTGTGTTCATGCTGTATGTGTGCTGGTATTGTGTGTGCTTGTGCTGTGTGTGCTTGTGCTGTGTGTGCTGGTGATGTGTGTGCTGGTGCTGTCTGTGTTCTGGTGCTGTATGTGCTGGTACTGTCTGTCTGCTGCTACTGTTTGTGTGTTCATGCTGACTGTGTGCCTGTACTGTGTGAGCTGGTGCTGTGTGTGCTGGTGCTGTGTTCTGGTGCTGTCTGTGCTGGTACTGTATGTGTGCTGCTACTGTTTGTGTGTTCATGCTGTCCGTGTGCTGGTGCTGTGTGTACTGGTGATGTGTGTGATGGTGCTGTCTGTGTGATGGTGCTGTCTGTGCTGGTACTGTGTGTGTGCTGGTATTGTGTGTGCTGGTGCTGTGTGTGCTGGTGCAGTATATGTGCTGCCGCTGTGTGTCTGCTGGTGCTGTGTGTGTGGTGCTGTTTGTGCTGGTGCTGTGTCTGCTGGTATTGTCTATGTGCTGGTGATGTTTCTGCTGGTGATGTCCGTGCGCTGGTACTGTCTATGTGCTGTTGCTGTATGTGGTGGTGCTGTGTGTGCTGGTTCTGTCTATTTGCTGGTGCTGTGTGTTCTGGTGCTGTGTGTGTGCTGGTACTGTGTGCTGCTGTGTGTCTGCTGGTACTGTATGTGTGCTGGTACTGTATGTCTGCTGGTGCTGTGTGTGATGATGTATGTGTGGTGGCACTCTGTGTGTGGTGGTGCTGTGTGTGCTCATGTTGTCTGTGTGCTGGTGCTGTGTGTGCTGATATTGTATGTGTGCTGGTACTGTTTGCATGCCAGTGCTGTGGGTAATGGTGCTGTTGTATGTGGTGGGTGGTGTTGCGTGTCCTGCGTTATGGGGTGGTGTTGTGCACGGTCTTCTTATGATGCTGCGTGCTGGTGCTGCTGTGTTCGGGTGCTTGATATATGGTGTTCTGTGTATGCCATTGTGTATGCATCTATATATTTATAGATATATATACACAACCGTATACATATAATACAACACAAAACAACAATATATATATATTATTAGTTATTGCACAACAGAATTCATATGTAGCTGGATTGAGTAGATGCTTTGGCTGGCCCAAAAGACCTACCTTATTTATTAAAGTTGCATAGTCCGATTGCTTTGGAATCTTTACCTTATTCTTTGCATAAATATGCACACATCACAGGAGTGATGTGTGCATATTGTTCGTATATATAAGGGGGTGTTGTTGTTATGGGATCTTGTTGGTTGCATAGTGTTGTGTGTGGTGCTGTGTGCATATTGTTTGTATATATAAGGGGGTGTTGTTATGGGGTGTTGTTGGTTGCATAGTGTTGTTTGTGGTGCTGTGTGCATATTGTTTGTATATAAGGGGGTGTTGTTGTTATGGGGTGTTGTTGGTTACATAGTGTTGTGTGTGGTGCTGTGCGCATATTGTTTGTGTATATAAGGGTGTGGTGTTGTTATGGGATGTTGTTGGGTGCATAGTGTTGTTTGTGGTGCTGTCTGCATATTGTTTGTATATATAAGGGGGTGTTGTTGTTATGGGGTGTTGTTGGTTGCATAATGTTGTGGGTGGTGCTGTGTGCATATTGTTTGTATATATAAGGGGGTGTTGTTATGGGGTGTTGTTGGTTGCATAGTGTTGTGTGTGGTGCTGTCTGCATATTGTTTGTATATATAAGGGGGTGTTGTTATGGGGTGTTGTTGGTTACATAGTGTTGTGTGTAGTGATGTGTGCATATTGTTTGTATATATAAGGTGGTGTTGTTGTTATGGGTTGTTGTTGGTTGCATGGTGTTGTGTGTGGTGCTGTGTGCATATTGTTTGTATATATAAGGGGGTGTTGTTATGGGTTGTTGTTGGTTGCATAGTGTTGTGTGTGGTGCTGTGTGCATATTGTTTGTATATATAAGGGGGTGTTGTTGTTATGGGTTGTTGTTGGTTGCATAGTGTTGTGTGTGGTGCTGTGTGCATATTGTTTGTGTATATAAGGGGGGGTGTTGTTATGGGGTGTTGTTGGTTGCATCATGTTGTTTGTGGTGCTGTCTGCATTTAGTTTGTATATATAAGGGGGTGTTGTTATGGGGTTTGTTGGTTGCATAATGTTGTATGTGGTGATGTGTGCATATTGTTTGTATATATAAAGGTGGGGTGTTGTTATGGGGTGTTGCTGGTTGCATAGTGTTGTGTGTGGTGCTGTGTGCATATTGTTTATATATAAGGGGCTGTTGTTATGGGCTGTTTTTGGTTGTATAGTGTTGTGAGTGGTGCTGTGTGCAGATTGTTTGTATATATAAGGGGTGTTGTTATGGGTTGTTGTTGGTTACATAGTGCTGTGTGTGGTGCTGTGTGCATATTGTTTGTATATATAAGGGGTGGGTGTTGTTATCGGGGTGTTGTTGGTTACATAGTGTTGTGTGTGGTGCTGTGTGCATACTGTTTGTGTATATAAGGGTGGGGTGTTGTTTGAGTGTGTTGTTGGTTGCATAATGTTGTGAGTGGTGCTGTGTGCATTTTGTTCTATATATAAGGGTTGTTGTTGTTATGGGGTGTTGTTGGTTGCATAATGTTGTGTGTGGTGCTGTGTGCATATTGTTTGTGTATATAATGGTGGGGTGTTGTTTGGGGGTGTTGTTGGTTGCATAATGTTGTGAGTGGTGCTGTGTGCATTTTGTTTGTATATATAAGGGGTTGTTGTTGTTATGGGTTATTGTTGGTTGCATAATGTTGTGTGTGGTGCTGTGTGCATATTGTTTGTGTATATAAGGGTGGGGTGTTGTTTGGGGGTGTTGGTGGTTGCATAATGTTGTGTGTGGTGCTGTGTGCATGTTGTTTGTATATATAAGGGGGGTTGTTGTTATGGGGTGTTGTTGGTTGGATAATGTTGTGTGTGGTGCTGTGTGCATATTGTTTGTGTATATAAGGGTGGGGTGTTGTTTGGGGTGTTGTTGGTTGCATAATGTTGTGTGTGGTGATGTGTGCATTTTGTTTGTATATATAAGGGGGTTGTTGTTATGGGGTGTTGTTGGTTGCATAATGTTGTGTGTGGTGCTGTGTGCATATTGTTTGTGTATATAAGGGTGGGGTGTTGTTTGGGGGTGTTGTTGGTTGCATAATGTTGTGAGTGGTGCTGTGTGCATTTTGTTTGTATATATAAGGGGGGTTGTTGATATGGGGTGTTGTTGGTTGCATAATGTTGTGTGTGGTGCTGTGTGCATATTGTTTGTGTATATAAGGGTGGGGTGTTGTTTGGGGGTGTTGTTGGTTGCATAATGTTGTGTGTGGTGCTGTGTGCAGTTTGTTTGTATATATAAGGGGGGTTGTTGTTATGGGGTGTTGTTGGTTGCATAATGTTGTGTGTGGTGCTGTGTGCATATTGTTTGTATATATAAGGGGTTGTTGTTGTTATGGGTTGTTGTTGGTTGCATAGTGTTGCTTGTGATGCTGTGTGCATATTGTTTGTGTATATAAGGGTGGGGTGTTGTTATGGGGTGTTGTTGGTTGCATAGTGTTGTGTGTGGTGCTGTGTGCATATTCTTTGTGTATATAAGGGTGTTGTTGTTATGGAGTGTTGTTGGTTGCATAGTGTTGCATTTGGTGCTGTGTGCATATTGTTTATATATATAAGGGGGTGTTGTGCTGTTATGGGGTGTTGTTGGTTGCATAGTGTTGCGTGTTGTGCTGTGTGCATAATGTTTGTATATATAAGAGTGTGGTAATCTTATGGGGTGTTGTGGTTTAGATAGTGTTGCATGTGGTAATATGTGTATCGTTCTTGGGTATCGGGGTGTGTTGTTGCTACGGGGTCTTGTTGTTTGCATAGTGTTGTGTGTGGTCTTGTGTGCATTGTGTTCTTGTGTATTAGGGTGCAGTGTTGTTATGGGGTATATATAGTCTTGTTTGTGGGGTTGTGTGCATATTGTTTGTATATATAGGAGTGTGGTGCTGCTATGGGAGGTTTTTTGCAAAGTGTGTAGTGTGGTGATGTGTGTAGTGTGCAGTACTGTTATGGGGTGGTGAGTTACCTAGGGATGTGTGTAGTGTTGGTGTGTATAAAGGTCTGGTGTTGTTATAGGGTATCTCAGTGTGCGTGGAGTGGCAGTCCAGTAAGACGGAGAGAAGCTGGCCGAGTGGCGCAGCTTCAGTGCGCATGTGTAGGACACACATTCACTCATATATACATACCCCACAACCCCACTTGCCCGACCTTCCAGCAGGTCCCGGCTCGGCAGACAGGGAGCCCGCCCAGCTGATAAGGGGCCCTGTGGGTGTGTGACGCGGCCCGCCGCTGCCCGCCTTGATTAAAACTAAATCGGCGCGTTTCGCGGTGATGGCTCTATAATAGCGCAGTGCCGCGCCGTGCGCTCCTCCTGGAGGCGCCCCCTGGCGGCACGCCCTGGCGGCACCCCCGGGCGGGCGGAGAGCTGCGGGATCTGTCAATGTGGGGCAGGGTAGGGGATTCAATTGAGGACGCGGCGCGTTGCAGAGACCGCGGCACAACGGACTGTCATAGCCCGTCCCGGCGCCTCTGACGGACAAGCCACGAGTCGCCGATACAGCTGTTCGCTGGGGAACAGATAAGGGCGGGTGGACGGGGAGGGAGGCGCGTGCGTGCTTGTGTGTGAGCCCCGGGTGGTAGGAGTGGGGTGGGATACCCAGGGGCAGAAGGCTACAGGAGGTTAAGGGAGGGTGTGGGGAGGTACGGGAGGGTGGAGGAGGGTGGGTGTGTGAGGTGGAGGGGAGAGGGGTAGCGGCGCGGCAGTGGGATGGTGGGTGAGCTTCGATTGCTCGCGTTCACTGGGTTGTCACACCACGGCAAACCCCAACCCCCCCAACCCCAACCCCAACCCCCAAAACACACAAGCCACATGACGCCCGGCCCCGATACCCCGCCCGGCCCTCTGCCCGCCGCCTCCCGTCCACTGCCCGATAATGATACAATTAAAAGACAAAGATAGCGGCGCGTCCCGTTAATTGCCTCCGCAGACGACTTTGGTACCAACACAGTGGCGCCGCCCCGCGGCAGAATCCACCCCGCGGCGCGCTAAATGGGAGGCCGGCGAAGGCGGCGGGTCGCGACGGGCGCCGGGAGCTGCGAGCGGGAGATTGTTTTCAGCGGCCAACAAGATGGCGAGGAGTGAGCTGTTAGAAGCATTAAGGCATGTAATAGATTCCGGTTAGCTACTAACAAGGCGGGCGAGGGCCAAATGGCGGCGCTGATCTGGAATGAGTGTAACCGCCCTCGGCCCCCGTGCCACCCCTCATCCCACTTCATCAACGCCACGAGCAAATTTAATCCGCAGCCGTTTAGGGTCCGTCACCTCGTCCTGACTGTGCTGCTTCACCCTGCCGACCGGGCCTTCCCGCCACCGCCCCGGCACGGCCATACCCCGCCCACGGGGCGCAGTGTCCGCGCACGTATCTGTCAGTGTCCGTCGCCGTGTCAGTCACCGAGTCCGCCACCGTGTCTGCCCGTGTATGTCACAGTGTGCGTCACTATGTCCATCATGGTGTCCGTCACCGTGTCCGTCACCGTGTGCATCACCGTGTCCATCACCATATATATCACCGTGTCCGTCACGGTGTCCGTCACCGTTCCCGTCACCATATCCGTCAATATCAGTATACGTTACAATGGTCGTCACAGTGTTTGTTATATTGTCCGTTATGTGTCCGTCACAGTATCCGTCACAGTGTCCATCACAGTAGTCGTTGCAATGGCCGTTACACGAGCCGTTACAATGACCGTTACAGTATCCGTTACATTGTCCGTTACAGTATCTGTCACAATGTGCGTTACGGTGCAACTGGCGGCACAATAACGCTTTGAAATGACATCTATTGTAGTGCCTGACCAGGTGTTTTCCTTACCTCCATCACCATGTCCTAGATCCACGATGTTCTAAAATCATGGATATGCTAAAACAATTAATAATGTTGCACATCATTCTCCAGTTGATCCTAACTATAGCTTATAAATGTATCCCGGTACTTTGCGTAGCAATAATTCAAACACAAATCACAATGATTATAAATAACAGGAGTACATTATAAAACCATAACATGCCAATTAAAGTTACATATACGACGCAATGAATCAATAAAGCACGGACTGATAACCGCAAAAACATAATAACTTAATTCGCGTACTTACCACGCATATCACACGGAATGTCGCCTGGTTGTGTCACGATAACATGCCTGAGTGTGATATTGTATTGCATCATGGTGCTGGTGGCAAGGCATATCAGTGGGTTAAAGCTACCATCAGTGTGCACGATCACAAGTCGGTACCCGCCTTAATTGATGTGGTGGCGAAGATGTTGATAGGCTGCACATCCCAATCAATCAATCGAGAAACCATAAATAAAATACAAATAACTGACAAATAAATCACAATTTCATTTCGAGGAAGTGCCACTCCACACCAACTCTCGTTGACTATAAATGGGGATTAAACTAATTACAACTTGCGGCGTCCGCGATGAACAACAGATGTTCCCTCCACAACTCACTCCTACGGCCTACATCAAAAGCTGTCGACATGTGGCCATTTTCGCAATAACGTAATGTTGATTTTTCTCAGTATTTGATGTACTCGAAAGAATATCATAGAGACAAAATATTCCAGACATGCGTTAATATCTTAACGCCGAACAGTTTTGCTAACGTTTCGGGAATTGACTGAATTAGCAACACGTGACATCAGGCACAAATAAATGAACGCAGAAATTTCGTTGTGCAGAGGCTAGCCGGAGGGCACCTGCACGCATACACTTTTGATCTTTTGAATGTGCTTACCACACCGTGACTCCACACGAGCCATCGTTACTATTTGTGTACAACCCAGCAAATTGTGCAATTCAGAATTCATTACAAAATATCCATCTTAACCTAAAAATGTTGTTAGTGCCGTTGTTGATCACACATAGTTAGGTTAATGTGAAATAATGTTAATTAGAAGCATAATGTTTAGTTGTTAAATGGACACGTGTTAAAACTAATTAATTGGTAAAGTGTACATTCTTGTACCCAATGGTTCCCACACAACATTGGGTTTTCTATTATGAATAGGAGTATGATTTCAACCTCTATTATCCTCTCGGGGCCCAAATAACACTGAGCTGCTTAGAGGAAAATGGGTTGATGGTGCTACTAGATTGATTGGGAGGAATGGCAATCCATTTTCACATTTCTTCTGCAGCAGCTTTGGTTATTATCGAAATTAGAGAGTTCAAGAAACCTGCTCACATTACACTTTCAGGCTGCCTGATTGATTTGAGCTGGGCGGTCCGTAGTCCTGGGACCGATATGGAACACACTTAACTCCCGACCGTCTCTACAACTACCGTAACTGACGTGCCGTAAGGTCGCGAATACGCGCCAGATGGACAGGACCATGTTGGTTGAGCACTGAAGGCTCAAAGCAGGTTTAGCAGACTCTCCGCAAGAAACCCACATATTATTTAATATACAGGAAGCACCCCAAGATACACCAAGCATACTGAGGTGAAAAGAAAGCTTTGTGAAACAAGATTTGGTCAGATAGAAAGGCTTAAAAAACTAACATCCTTTGTCTTTTATGCATGTGTATACTATATAAATTCATAAAAGGCAAATGATGTTAGTCCAGGCACAAAACCCTGTAAACACTAATCAACTAAAATAATTCAAATACAAGATTTTTACCTGAAGGAATTTTTATTCTCACAAATTACACTTTCTTGCGATGAGATAGTTATGGAGCAACAAACAACCAAATTGCTATCTAAAACTGAACCATATGAAGGATATACTGTCATGTTTATCTCAATTTTCGGATTGGTGTTTACGGGGTTTTGCGCCTGAACTCTTCATTATGCTCATACGGAAGTGTTAGCTCGTCACTGCACATCCACCACTTCCGTGTATAGTTGAACCTGTCCCACAGGACGCAGTGTGCAGCTATTCGAGGATCTGCATTATGATGGCAATGATGGTTCTGATTGGATCCTTATGCCACAACACATGTGACCACCCCTACGGGAGAGGGCAGTGCGGTGGTAGTGGTTCATCGACAAATGACGCAGTTGTAATTTGGTGGGCGCCAACTGCATGTTGTTAGCATGACGAGCCCACCTAAGTGTGTAGTTAGTGGATTAGTAAGCTGACAGCCGTCACGAGGTGCAGCGCTGGAGACGTCCATTCACTGCGCACAGTACCGCGCGAAGATTGCATCCGCCACGACCGAACACATTTACAGAGGAACATCGCAGCTCAGACACCGACCATTTCTGAATGTCTCAGTTACATCGACGCCGCAAGCAGGAATCAGCAGCGCAGAACATTTACATGGGCTGGCAGCAAAGTCTGTGTTTGTGTTGTGATGTGTGTGGTATGGATATATTAAGACGGTATCTGTGTTACTATAGCTATAGCACCATTATATTACCATATAACCATAAGCATTATCATATGGCCATAAATATGATCATAGAGCCTTTAATATTAATATATGTGATTATATATAGTTCACATACATATACTATATATGCATATGTGTATTATATATATATATATATATATATATATATATATATACCCAGCAAGAGTTGGTTTCTGAGCGAATGTCCATGAAGGTCCCACTGCGCTAGAACTGTGGTGTATGTATGTGACTGTACCACAGTGTAGGCAGCAGGATCCTATTTGTTTTCTAATCACTTTTAAAACAGCAAGCTGCATGTGGCTTCAGTGGCTCCTCCAAGTAGGCGAATTGAGAACTAGTACTAACGCGCGGGTGCGCATGGGTGAATAAATAGCACATAGGGGCGTATTCGATTAATCAACTCGGGTCACCTGAGCCACTTTTTGGTGATTGCGCACATCCTACACACTCGGGTCGAATAATCGAATACGCTTCTCCTTGTTTGGGGTGGAAAAATGGTGGCTTAATCCAAAACCTTTTTCTTTTTCTAATAACCGATATAACTACAGCAAAAAAGGATTTAACGTATTTTGTGATTGCATAGTTTAGTTATATTTCCATTTCATTAATCTAGATTATTACAACAACAAAAAATGTATGACTGGTACTGGTTGCTGTTATCGTGCAGTACGGTACCAGCGCAAATGTGACCTCATCGTTCCTAGCCACCCCAGCCAAGAGGTGGGTTACTTGGGTCGGGTCGTTTTGCGCACAGCACTTGTACTTGTCGACTCCACTCGCGGTGTTCGATTTGAAATTCTGACGACTCTGGTGATCCGAGTCGCCCGGGTCGTGTTAATCGATTACGGCCAATGGTGTTTACACCAGATTTAAATTAAAACTGTATGTCCGGTGATAACATAAACTTGTCGAAACCAAAACATTTATCTAGATTTGATTTTAGATATTGAACTTAGATACTCTTCCATTTATTAAGCATGTTTTGCAGCACGGATATTAAGATAACTTGTTCCTGCTGAAGCTTATGGTGTCAGAGTTCTAACATTCTTGCCAAAATTAGTTGGCATTTTTTTCTATAAATATATCGAAGGTTAGCCAATTAAAATAAAAGTTACTTCAAACTAGAATAAAGTAGATTATAATGATCAATCTAATCTCTTGATCTCAGGAAATTGCAGTAACGAAAAACCATTGGACTATGCAATACTAAGAAAAATAATGCAGTACTTTATAACACAACATTTACAATTGGAGAAAGGTGGTCAGTTTGGGATCGGTAGTCCACCAACACAATACCGATGACTAGAAGTTCTATGAGTTGCTTTGCAAATGCAGCTTCAATAGGACTTGAGGTGACCAGCATTGTGTCGACACCACGTGGAAGGGAGCTACTGGGGCGCGCAGGGACAGCGCGGTACGGTGCCTCCCACTGGTGCAGTTCGTGCGAACTAACCAGCGACACTTCAAATACACACAGCTATTTAGAAATACTAAACCAACCCACCACGCGCCACAGCCGTGCCCACAAACAAACATAGTTTATGTACTGTTTATATCAAAGCTGCATAGTCCGATAAAGCATCAAATTGAATTTGTTCTACATAGCTAGCTTAGATACTTATGCACTTAATAAGCATATGTTCCCAAATAGAAGGAAATACCGAGGCAATGAAATAGAACATGTTACTGCTAAAGACTATGATGTCAGAGTTTTGGTGTGCTTGCCAAAACTAATGTGACATATTTGCACTTCAAATATCTTTGAAAAAGTAGTCATTTAAAATTAAAGTTATTTCAAACGAAAGTACAGTAGATTATAACAATCAATTTAATATATTTATCTCAGAAAAACCAGAAACTCAAAACCATCGGACCATGTAACTAATATAGATAACGGATGGGAAAATATTGACGGAAAAGCGTGGACATAAAAGTGAATTTACGACAAAAAACCTAGACCGGAAATACAACCAGTGATCTACACCCATCAGAACACACGCTTCATTTATGACACGTGGACCGGGCGTGGTGGCCGAATCGGTAAAGCGCGGGTTTCGCGTGCGGGAGATCGGGAGTTCGGTTCCCGGTTGAGTCAAACCAATGACTTATCAAATTGATGATTGTCGCTTCCTAGCCTGGCACCCGGCATTACTAGGATAGGAAAAGGACTGGTTAGCACAGTGTCAGGATAATGTGGGATATCGGGTCATGGTGCTGGCGGCCTGATTTCCTATTTGGCAGCAATATAAAATCGCCATGAATGTACCCATTCTGAAATGACCTTAGATGTTGCGGGGACGTAAAACTCCAACAACCAACTATTTATGACGCGCAGTGTTTGTGTCTTAGACAGACCAACAACCTAATTGTGGGTCGTGTTAACGCCGTGATGGGACGTGGACTTTGACACGTGGCGCGTCCTCGTGCCGACCGCCGGGTGGCGCGTCTGTGCATTGCACACCTCGCCATGTTAAAGTGGGCCAGCTTCCGCTTTCATCTGTGATGTCATTACGCGCCAGGCAGAAGCTGCACCCTGCCGGCATGCCCTCCAAACCACATTACCGCGCCCTCTACCGGCTCGTTGTGAAACACCAGCCGGCCGGCATCTGAACGCCGCGTCCCGTGATCCGCCATGCGCGCAGTCACATGATTAACCTCCAGGAGGTGTCACTCGCCTGTCTGTGTTATGTATTCATAGTCACCGAACGACCGCCGTAGTCACTCCACGCGGACGCGCGCCCTCATCTCAATTACACTCGGTATACTGCACGATGTCTCAGTTTCCCAATAATAACATTGAAGACACACACAACAAGTGACCAGGTGATGTCCTTCAGGAATAGTCCATGATATTAGGGCAAGGTTGGCAAAACAAGCCTAGTCATCTCAGTTTTACAATTAGTTGGCAAATATCCCTTCTTTGTGGACTGATATTTAACGGCACATCACCACCCGGCAGAAGGAGGCCGGGTGGTGCCACCTGCCGGGTGTTGGCAGTGCGCGTCCCCGCCTCACGGACAGCGGCCACGCAGGTCTCGTTTAGAGAAAGGGAGCACGTGACATGAGCACACTCTTAACAAACTCACGTCGGGAATTTGTATTCAAACCGATTGCTGGATCTCCATCTGCCAAATCAAAGCTTTGTTTTGCTGTTAATCTAAAGAGGTCGGTACATACAGAAACAATCTTGTAGTTATGATTTACCGTCTCATTTTCTTTCAAACTAGCTTAAGTCTACCATATTGATTTGCTGGATTTACAAAATACCTGATTTGTCTCGACTAATAGCAGACTATAAGCAAATTATGTGACAACCACACGAGCGCGAATAAAACATTGTAGACATTTGTGTAGAGATTCCTGGAGGTTTTATAAATGTGAGTGACACACTACAACCTCGATTTGGCCACGCACCCCTCGGTAAGGTCAAGAAGGGGTGGCGGGAATATGGGGAGAGGCGGTGTCCCCGAGTTCAATGATGCACATATCTCTGTTTTGTTACGACGTAGCACTTGCTAATGCAAATAGAAATTATAATGATACTTTGTAATACGTGTTAGACATCTATTTACATTCTGGTCCAAAACGAATATTAACCAAATCCCACAGATCGACATAATCTTAAACTGCTCGCGTTTGTGCTGTTGTTTCTCTTGGGTAGATGGTTTCTCTTGGAATGATAGGGTGATGGGGAGATGGGGTGAGGGGTGAGGGGGTGAGGGGTGAGGGGTGAGAGTAATAAGATGTAATGGGTGAGGGACAGGGGTAAGGGGTGAGAGCGTGAGGGTTGAGGGGGTGGGGGATGAGGGGGTAAGGGATGAGGAGGTGAGGGATGAGGGGTTGAGGGATGAGGGGTTGAGGGATGAGGGGTTGAGGGATGAGGGGGTGAGGAAAGATAGGGTGCGGGGGTGAGGAAAGAGGGGTGAAGAGGTGATGGCGGTGAGGGTAGGACATAAGGGGTGATGGGGTGATGGGGTAAGAAGGTGACGGTGAGGTGGTTAAAGGGTGAGGGCTGAGGAAGTGATTGTGTGAGGTGGGTAGGTGGTGAGGGGTGGTAGGTGAGGTGGTGGGGCTCAGGGGTCAGAGTTGGGGTGGTGAGGTGGTGAGGTGGCGAGGTGGTGATGGGTAAGTTGAGGGGTGATGGGGGATGTGAGAGGGCGAGGGATGAGGGGTGAGGGGACCAAGTACAGCCTACGGGAAACAAGCAATGCAACGCCCGACAGTCGTACAAGCAGTACGACGCAGGGCGCGGCCGGCTCGTCTCTGACTCCACTTCCGGTCATGCCGTGCGCCTGCCACCATGACCCCTGACCCGCCCCGCTTTGTCCCCCACTCACAAATTGCCCGCTATCCGATCCGTGCCCGCACTGCCCCCGTCTGGGCCGCCCTGCCGCCTGCCTCTGTCCCCTGCCTACCCTTTCTCCGCCCCCCCGCCCCCCCCCCCCCACCATACACTACCCCGGCACCGGCCCCTGTGCACCCTTAGGGCTCCCACCCTGCAAGTCACGCATGTGGCCATCTTAATATCTCCGCAATGATTATGCTCAGGTAATATCACATAGGCGAAACTTATCTACAGTGAGTTGGGATTAAGGATCAATTTGTGGTGATGTAGGTATTTTTTTTAATAACCTCTTTTGGCGATGCACATATCATCCGTGCTACCAATTTATAGTGGCGATTTTGTTCTTGTTCCCCTCTCAGTCCCAACCCCCCGGCCAGCTTGCACCCCCTCGTAACGGCATAAATAAGGCAGGGTATTATAAAGGAGCCCGCCTGACCCCGTGACCCCTCGGGGCAGGTTAAATGAATAGGCTTTCCTCCAGGGAGTGTGGGTCTGATCTGATGAGGGGGTTGAGGTCACCTGTCGGCGGGCATTGTCACCCGGTTGTAGGGTGCTGGAGGGGCAGAGTCCGACATGCCCCCGGCCAGGTCCTGTCCGCCCCGCCACCCCCCGCCCGGGCCCCGCGGGCACCGGCCGCATCCCCTATGCATTGCCTCAGCCCTGGGGCGGGACAGGGGTCAGGGCATTTGTATACATTGGATGTTACAATGGGGCTTCTGAGCCCGGCCTGACCCCCTCCGGAGAGACGCCCTGGAGGGCATGCATTGTGGATGAGTGGGTGATGGGAAGACGGCGCAGCTAACTGGACACTAACCAGGCTCGGCTCGAGCTGCTCCAACCGTCCGGGTGTCGCTAACAAATCGCTAACCCAAACTCCACCCAGTAATTAGCGAAACCCAACACACCGCCGTTCTCGTGCCATGGAAAGAATGACCATAAACTCCCCACCCACGTGACTCCAGAACCACGTGAGCGTGTTGTAGGCGTCCACACCAGTGAGCACTCCTCACGTGATCAGCGTTCCGTTAGTCAGCCGGGTGCAGTTTGGTGGCGCCACCTAGCGCTTAAATGGGTCGGTAATGAACACTCGGGCCGGCAGGGGATCAGGAGATGCTGGTAATTATGTCCTTACAGGAGGTGTGGAGGCTGGATTGTGGTGAACACGAACCTTAAAACGAGCGGAGAGTGGCGAGTTATGTACCTGTCTTCAAAGGAAAACAATTGTTGTTCCGTCATAGCAGATGTCCTGCCATCAGAGGGACAGTTAAATGAGACACATTCAAATCATACATTGACATTTCTTTTTTTGCAGATGGTCATGATTCGTCGAACACGCGTACGTGTTTCCAAGCAATGCGGGTAATACACTAGACCTGCTTCATCACCTGGACACGAACCTCAGATAGAACACTTGGTTGAGGCCCACACTCGGCACTCCGGTTCAAAAGGGCACACACGCACAGACCACAAGCATTTCATACCAACACAGGAAAAACAACATTGCCATACATTGACGTAGGCCACACACAGAATGCATATGGTACCATTTGAAAGTGAAACATGATTTAACGTTATATAAGATAATGTGGAACAATAAATCAAATGAAGAACATATTGTGCCAGAAAAGACATTATTTGTGGTGCTTTGTGAACATGAACGGGCTACATCTTTGGAGGTCATCTCTTCATACGTTATACATGCCTCGCCATCTGGAGGCGTCGAGCTAAGCCATGCCACATTAAAGCACTCCACACGCACTGCCCGCAGCCCCTCTGTCAAATACACACTATTAGATTTTGTTTCACTCTGTCACCCGTTAGGCTACATTTCAGGAACTATGACATTAATATATATATGTATATATATGATACACTAAGAGTAAAACAATTTATATCGAGACATATTGTACATAAACGTTAAGCACAATGGTTACGGGTCCGTCGACAATTGATAGCATGGATGGCTACTTACAGACGCACACTCAGTACGGACAGACAATGTCAGACAATGTCAGACACTTTCAGACAATTTCAGACAATATCAGACAATATCAGACAAAGTCAGACAATGTCAGAAAACGTCAGACTATGTCAGACAACGTCAGACAATGTCATACAATGTCATACAATGTCAGACAATGTCAGACAACACCAGACAATGTCAGATAATGTCAGACCATTTTGGCGCCTATTTGTTACTAAAACACATGGCGGACATTCCGCCTCGCCGATAGAGCCTAAACCTAAATTTGGGCGAATCTTCCCTTCTTGCGCAATGAGTTGTGACATCGTCTTAATTCACGGTCGTCTGTCTTCAAATGTCGTCTGCTGTTACTGTTTGACAGTACATGCCAATTAGTTCAAACATATCGTTATTAGAGTGCATGCTGAATTGGTTTAGTAATACTATTTAGAAATGTCAGTAAATGTTTGGCAGACGACATTTCAGGACAACCTTATAGGTAGACTCTTGCGCCTCTGTGCCGCTGGGTGGCGCCCCGCCCGGCACCCGGCGGTCAGGCGCTAATCCCATTGTTCCACGCTCGCGTCTGTCACTGCTTTTTGCCACCATCAATAATTCATCCCGCGAGAATCGCGCGGGATTTGGCAGGCGGGCGTGCGGATCCAAAACCATTTCTGTCGGCCATTAAAAATCAATATAAGCGCGGCTCGCCACACCTGAATCCCACAGATAATCAGGCGCACCCTTTCCCCGCCATGACAACCCTCGCTTTCGGCCAGCTCCATTAGCAGCCTCGCAAAGTCGTCTGCTCGCACCTGGGACTGGGCGATAATTGAGGGTAATTGTTCAACTGGAAGCAAGGCCTGTTTTCAAGCAGGAAGCTGCGGTGGAAATCGTTTGACTCGCCATTGATGTCTTTCTGATTATTCTGATTATCTGCTACTCTGCTGGTGGTGTGACGTTTTAAGCATTGAACTCGTGGTGGACGGTGGTGGTGTGTTTAAATGGACACTTTGTAGTCCCCTGTCGGGTCCCGGATGCAAAACCCGACCTTTGAAGGACGCCCTCTCACGCACTCACCCGGACCGTGTAATGTGGAGAGGGACCCCCAGTCAGTATCACACGCTGTGCACCATGGATTACTTCATACGCGGCTGCTTTTACGGCTACCTTAGCCTAACATTGAAACTTCCAATTCACACACACATATACACATGTATATGTACCTGCATATATGTGTGTGCACACATGTTTATTTGCGTGTGTATTGGGCTATTTTCCAATGCGCGGTACATTTATTAACACCAGATTGCGCCATGACTACCCGAAGTATTGGATGCTCACTGAAATAATCTAAGGTAAGTTGAGTTTTCAACTTAGTTCTAAATTGCAAACAAAGTGTCGTGACCATAAGGGTTCAAGCGAAAGGGGATACTACTACTATGCTAGCTCTCTATAGTATGTCAACCTTGTGTCATTCAAGCGTAAGGCAAGCGGCTCTACCAAGGAAGGAGGAGCTTGTCCATGTTCTACCAGCTGGGATACACTGCCTAGGGCAGCACTCGAAGCCCCATTTCTGCCATTATGGGGGGAGCGTCTTAACCATTATGCAACCTATGATCGCTGATGCTCTCCACCTTCCGACTATATATGCTCCCCTCTGGAACCCGCACCAACCTGTGTCTGTGGCATTCTCACCTAAACTACCCACTTGATAACGGCCCAGTTTTCAAGTTATAGCACCCCTTACTATTCAACAGCAACTACAGGAATGTGCTATCAAATCTGAGCAGGGCCAACAGAATAGTAGGACACTTATGTCCAATAAAATGTGTAAATACGAATTCTTGATTTATTCATTACGATGATGTTTCTTTATGTGTCACATGAAAATATTATTCTAAGAATTCTATTTCCGATCCTTTTATCAGGATATATTTGATGATAAGCTGGACTTGGAAAAATGACATTGACATATTTGACATATACTGATACAGGCTGAAAATATATGTTTGAATATTATGTTTACATATACTGATACTAATTTCAATATGAACGGTGTTTATGAAAACAACAATGAACGGAGTCACTTTTTACGATCAGTTTAGTTGTTTATGGACCCAGTTCACTTTTTGAATAAACTATTCTCATAAATAACATTATTTCAACCCGCGATTGAATTTGCATGGTTCTAAATAACAGAATTACATCGTAGCGGTGAATAGATTTGTGCTTTTTGTTTACTTTAGCTTTGACAACATTGAAGCCGATGCGGCAGCGCTGTTAAAGTTGCATGGTCCGATGAAATATCATTTTATAAAAATTAAAACACCTACTTACATTTGACCCTATATATGATCCAACTTAGATACTGGTGTATTAGCTAACGATTTGGGACAGCATATACAGTGAATTTATAACCTCACCCCTTTGGACACTCACTTTGAAATACCCATTATGCAGGGAGGCCATTAACCAATTAGGCCAATTTAGTGACCTCATTAGCCTCCCCTGACCAAGTAGGCCTACTGTGCAGGGCCAAAGAGGGGAAGGGGAAATGAGGTGGATGTTGCCCTCTCCCTCCCCCACCACACACCACATACAGCCACCCCATGTTTGATATTCAATGCACGGCCGCCGCACAATGCTTAGAACATTTTATATATGCACTAGTATAAATGTCAAATATATATACAAGGTATATACAAGGTATATACATAGATCATACATACACCTTGTATATATGATGTTGTATATACAAATAGCCTGAACAACCACCTCATGTAGCCTCAGTAGTCTAGTGGTTAGGGTGTTACATATATATGTTAGTACAATTAGATTGCATAATTCAATCAGAAACACATATAGAAGGAAAAGTTGTTGTCGTTGTTGTTGAATGTAAAAAGTAGTAGACTGTATGGGGTTTGAACCCACAAGACCAACAACTTCAGATTACAATTTCAACACCCTAACCACTAGACTACAGAGGCCACATATAATTACTGGTCTCAGTTCAGGCTATTGCCATATACATAGTGTCTACGCATACTGTATTTGAGCAGTACGCATATCCTTGGCGGTCTAAATGTATGTGAGGATCCATCCACCAAACTGCACATTCTACGATCCAGCCGGACCTGAGCATTAATGGCTTGACGGGATCTGCCGCAAATGTGCAGATCTCCAGCTTTAATGTATATTGCTATGATGGCAGCAACTGTTCTGGTGATGCATTATCATTTGGATGGGATCCATCACAAATGCGCCGGGTTCTGCGCTTAACGCTATGACGGCAGCAGCCGTTCCGCAGCGTATGCACCGGCGGACCGCTCAGGATCGCAGAGCGTGCAGTTCATCATAGGTGAGTGTAGAAACTGATATGGCACTATGACTGCAGGCCATCCTCCGACGCATACGCTGTGACACAGTGCATTTGCGATGGATCCTGTCCAAATGATAATACATAGGCACAACCAGAACGGCTGTTGCAATCAAAGCATTACACCCAGAAACCTGTGCAATTGCGGTGGATCCCATCAAACCATTAATGCTCAGGCCCGGCTGAATCATGGAATGTGCAGTTTGATGGGTGGTTGCATAGTATGATGTTTTGAAATTTCTGCCATTGGGACGATGTAAATCATATACCAATGTATATGTGATGTTGGATATTCGATGCTACTTGGTCAATTCGATAGATATAAATCAGATTAACCTTTCTACAGAATAATATTTAGTTAAAAACCCTAGTGCCATGGGCCTATGGCACCAATCCGTTCCCAGAATGTTCCAACCCCAAACAGAAATACCTACCTACATCCGTGTCAGGATCCAGGATCAGTAGGTAATCTCACATCACGTGGTCACAACGAGATGACCACCTGGGTCATAACCACAGGACTTTTGGCAAGCTTGCTGAAATTATTTTGGGTTCTTTCAGCTCAAATTGCTCCAAACCTAGCTATTTTTCATCAAAGTTACTCAGGACTAGTGAATATTAGGATATAATGGACAGCCTGAGCTATTTATCTAAAATATAACTAGCAAATTCAAATGCCATCGGACCATGCAATTTTAATATCACTTGGATTTTGGGTTTAACTTGAACAAATTTCACTTTTTGAATAAGCTATTCTCATAAAAAAACATTATTTCAACCTCCAATTGAATTTTCATGGTTCTAAATAACAGAATTATATCCTAGCATTGAATAAATTTGTGCTTTTTGTTTTATTTACATACACTTGATAGGAGAATGAACTGCTTCTATCCAACCACGATGCAGGAGCAGTGTGGTGCCTGCGTCACACGCAACTCCTCAATAGCCTTACTTGGAGATAGCAAACTACTGCTTGTGGCACGACGACCAGTTCGCGTGTATTCCGGTAGGTGGCAGGAGTTCTCGGTCAGTACACACCGCTTTGCGCACCCCTTACATTGAAGCGCGGAGCGAACTACGGAAGCTTTTCTCATTCTCACGAGATGGCGCCACCAATCATGCACGCCCCTTTCCACAATGTTTATTCCTAGATGGCGCCACAATAACAAAAAAGGAGTAATTTTTCGCGTCGGTACTATTTCTTTTTCAGAACATGGGTGCTATAATATCAGTTGCACAATTACTTTATTTTGACAGATTAAAATAAGCTATGAAATTCATCAAATGCAATATGATATGCACGTCATGAATACTTAAATTAAGCAAATAAATATATCAATTTACATATATCTTTGCCATCAATATTCTATTTTAGATATAGAAATATATCAATTTGCCCTTATATCTGTACCGTCAATATTCTATATTAGAAAAAGAAATGATCAATTTGACCATATATTTGTGATATCAATATTCTATATTCTATATTAGGCAAAGAATTGCATCAATTTCTCCATATCAATGCCATAAATATTCTATATTCTATATTAGGCAAAGAAATGCATAGACTTGCCCATATCTGTGCCATCAATATTCTATATTCCATAGTAGACAAAGAAATGCATCAATTTGTCCGTACATCTGTGCCATCAGTATTTTACATTAGAGAACGTAAGTATTCTAGAATCTATATTAGACAAGGAGATGTATCAATTTGTCCACATCTGTGCCGTCAGTATTCTATATTCTATATTCCATGTTAGACAACGAAATATATCGATTTGCTCATATCTGTGGCATCAATATTCTACAGTACACAAGGAAATGCACCAATGTTCCCACATCTGTGAGATCAGTATTCTATTTAATATATTAGAAGAGGAATTATATACATATCATCAATTTGCCCCACGTGGGCCTGTGTGCCGGTCGGATATTCTATATTCCTATATTGAGGACAAGGAAATGGTATCGATCTTGCCCACATAACGATGTGTGCCATCAAATGCCTTCGAAGATGGCGGCCGGTGCTGGCCCCAGCAGCTGAGAGAAGCCCCGAGTGTGTTGTCAGGCATTTACATTCAACAAACTATGCCGGGTTGCTTTCACCTACTTACCATTTCAGTCGTCCTTATTTGTAGGTCCCCTGAAAATTCAAATGTATCCCATGCCTTTTATATATTTGGCTATATATTATTTAATATGAATAAGCAATGCTTAGGACCGACCCACCGATATAACTACAGCAAAGTATTTTATGATTTTTTATTACTCCACTCGTGGTGTTCGATTTGAAATTCTATCAACTCGGGTGACCCGAATACGGCCGTCGTTTCCGCGGATCCGCAGTGAGGGACCAGTGTAGTTGTTCCGCGACTTAGAATGTGCTACTCTGCAGCGGCGCATCATTAAGGCGTTAGGCCAATTGCTGTCCTCCATCCTGCTTGCTCCGTACCGAAGTTTGACGAGTGATTTCCGTTTCCGTTTGCTGGATTTGTTATTCATAGGCACGATTTTACAAATGGCGGCGCCCATAGAGGCCTATTTCCGTTTCCGGTTGCTGGATTTTGACGAAATCCTGTGTGGGTATTGTTTATGTATATATTGTTTAAGCATATTTGCTATTTATATGTACACATGTTAGTCTTAAGCCTCCCCGTGGGTGGGTCGGTATGATATGATGCACGGAGCCATTTCCTATGCAAGACGATTGAAGGGCTATGGTATCTTATCAGTAAACACGCCGTGAAATCCATTCAGTGGAACAGAACTATGGAGCGCACATCTGCTGTGGGCCTATGCTAACATTGCCAGTTCAACTCCGGTTTATTTGTTTACTCGGCGTACTAGTTATTTGGAGTATAATGCATTATGCGAATAACAGATTATAATTTGGGCCTGTCGGTGGTGTTGACACGGTAGTTAAAGTTCAGATAAGTTAGCGTATGAAGCTTGAAGTGCGATTTGCTGCAAACCGGGCATTCTACTGTGACGCCACCAACGGGGTCCTGGCTGACTACATGAAGTGTCACTGGTAGTCACTTCGTTCAAAGGACAGAACCCAGAATAAAGGAACATATTCCCAAGGTCGGTTTGTTTATTTACTAGGATTACTATTTTTATTATCTATATTACATACATAATTTATTACATTTATTACATATATTACACATATTACACGTATTGCACATATCACATATGTTGCATAGTTACATATATTAAATATATTACATATATTATATATATTACACATATTACACATATTGCATGGTTACACACGGGCGCCAACTAGCTCTACTTACACCAATACATATATATGTATGAACATATATACAAAGTATATTATATATTATATATATTATATATATTATATATATTATATATAATAAATATATTATACATATTATATATATTATATATTATATATATTATATATATTATACATATTATATATATATATTAAATATATTATGATTATTATATATAGATATTATACATATTATATATATATTATATATATTATATATATTATATATATTATATATCATTGCAGCATCGGTACACAGGACGAGGAGGCATGACGTTGGGATAACATGGCATTTATTCAGGGCGGCCCCCGGGGGCATTACATGATGTGAGGGAGCCGGAGGCTGCATGGAGCAAAGTCATGGGGTGATCGCGGTCGCAGCGCCCCCAGCAGGCGGCCCCCACTCATCCCCTCGCCGGCGACAATCATAGCAGCGCCGATTCCCCCACTCCTGTCCCAATTGACTTTAAACTCATAAGGCTCCATTGTGCTCATGACTCCGCCAGCCTCCCCGGAAGTAAAATTGACATAAGCCCCCACAAACTCAGTGCACACCGCCAACGCAACTGGCCCACCGCTGCCGACCAACTCTGCCATGACATAGCAGATATATACAGCCGTGTTCATGACACCGGACTCCCCAATGCCATCACAGCACAAGGGCCCATACCCAGCAGCATCCACGTCGACAGGTGGTGCACCTACCTCACCGCATCTGACGATGACCGACAACTGATCGACTTTCGACGATTCGGGTTCCCACTAGGCTACATGGGCTAACATCCGGCACAGGGGGAGTCGCCAACCATCATAGTGCAAATCAGCTCCAGGCAGCGGTCGATGAGTATATATAACTCGTATACAGTCCTGTATGCGGCTGTAAGGCAAGAAGGACTCCGGCTACACTACTTTGCCATTGTTGACACCACTGTGGCGAGTATAAACGCACGTAAGGGATTATATGTTTATTTCCTACCCTAAATATCGATGGGGTGGCAAACTTGTTGTATGCCCCCCCCCCTGACCACGTGTCCGGTGGCTCCACCCCCGGCGCACCTCTATCCTGGACGCTACACTGTCACTTATATACACTATATACATTATATACATTATATACAGTGTTATATATATATATATATTATACATATACATTGTTAAAGTCATGGGGTGATCGCGGTCAAATATGAGCATAGGCGATGAACATGTGTATATAGTGGTTATTACCGGGTAGCATAAATAACCTATTGTAATATAATATGATATGTAATTATAGTAATTGTTTAGTATAATTGTTATATTATATGGAGATATTAATTATGTGAATTGCTGGTTAATTAATAGCAATGTATGGTATAATGATAATATATATATAATTTCTTATGATTAAGTGCGGAGTGGGTGGGTGGGTAAAGAAAGTTAGGTGTGGTCAGTCCTGTTGTTGGGAGCGGAGTGACCAGTGGTGTGTGTGTTAGGGAGGAGCTGGTGTGTGTGAGTGGTTGTGTGCTCAGTGAGCAGCAGGGAGGCAGGGAGCAGTGAATGTAGGTCAAGTGAGTAGGGGGGTGGTGCAGTGAGGAGTGTGGGTACCCCCCTTTGAGGCCGCCCCCCCCCCCCCCCCCCCCCCCCCCCGCCCCCCCGGCCACGGGGGAGAGGGGGGAGAGGGGGGGCCCAACGGCCTCGCCGACCCCGTGCACCCCGCAATGACCCCGAATGACCCCATGGTCATTCTCACCATTTCTGGTCGATGATGAGGTGGGCATCCTCGACCCACACGTCTTGTCTGGAAGCATGGCGCGTCGGGTCGTAGGTCGCTGCAGATCTTGGTGCCACCTCGGATTGTCGGGCTCCGGTGTAGAACATCACCAATATGGGGAAGGCCACCACCTGCCCCTGTGGCGAGTGTGCGAGGTGGATGACCGCTGTCCTGATGATGCTCACTGGCGCATGGGCCTGCTGCCTGGGCCTGTGGTCCTTGGACCTCTTGAGTGCATCGAGCGCCAGGGTGACCGTGATGTGGTCGAGGGGGGTCACCGGGGCCTCCTTGATTTTGAGGAAGAGCCTGACGTGTGACACCGAGTTCGCCACTAATGATGGGCACAAGTGGTCCGCGCGCTCTTCTATCCAGCACCTCAGCTGGATCGGGGTCGGCTGGAGCATGTCGACTGCGTAGTTGCGGCAGTGTGCCGTGTAGTTCCGGATTGTCGCGTTGTAGTTGGCCCAGGTCCCCGGCGCCCTCGCATCGGCCTGCCTGGCCTCGGCCGCCCTGTGCAGTCTGCTGTATTCGGCCCCTGTGGACAGAAAGAGGTTGCAAAGGGCTGTAGTCAAGGAGGGCTGGTGGTATGGAGGCGAGGTGTTTATGTTGGCAGATCTGGATCGCCAGGTCCCTGTGGCGTGGACTGATGTGGGCCCTGCTAAGGGCATCGGCGACTATGTTCTGTTCGCCTGGGATATGGTGGTATGTGAGCTTTATGTTACGTACCGCCTGGAACATCCAGGCGGGCCCTGGCTATGCTGAGGAGGCGGGGGTCCTGGCCCTTGCGGTGGTTAGTATGTGGACTGGCTGCCATGTTTGTCACAGTGTTATGGCTATGTGACCTCCATGGTCCTCGGGGCGTGCGAGGGTATGTAGGGCAACGAGGACATTCAGTGCCTCTATCTGTGTGATGCTGTCATTCTTGTTGTGGTAGCCGTGGGTGAGGGGCATGGAGTAGGCCCATGTGTCGTCTGCCCCGCCTATGCCGCCGAGGCAGGCATCGACAACGATTTCCGAGCCGTTCCATCCGCTGGTGAATGCGGGGAACCAGGCGAGGTCGGCCCTCATGTCGTCGGTCATGGCTGTGCGTTGGCCGGTCATGCCCCTTAGCGCCTGGAGGAGGCGGCCGACAAACAGGCGAGCGGGGTGGATGCACTTGGATAGGTGGAGCAGCTTCCCCAGTAGCGACTGAAGTCGCTTCCTGGTGATGTGAGTCCTGGCCGCGGCCGCGTGTACGAGGCTGATGGTGGCGTTGACCTTGTCGAGGGGCATGGTCAGTGTCATGGTGGTGGCATCTATGTGTATGCCCAGCCACCGGACTGAGCGCGCGGGGGGCTGGGTCTTGTCCCTGGCCTCGGGGAGGCCGAGGTCCTCGAAGAGCTGTCGCGCGACGTCAAAGTGGGCGACGGCGGTGCGCTTGTCGGGGGCGACGACGATGAGGTCATCGAGGTACATGGTGGCCGCGATGCCACGCCCCCTGAGGATGTAAGTGATGGCGTCGGCCACCCTCTGGATGTGGCAGCTGGATCCTCGGGCTCCAAATGGGATGGAGATGTCAAGGTAGAAGCGCCCCTTCCAGCGGGCGCCAAGCAAGGGCCAGTCGAGCGGGCAGGAGCGGAAGTTTTTGTATGCTCGGCTGATGTCCATAGTGAACATAAAGCTGCCGCGCCCGCCTCGCTTAGTTCGCGTGTGAAGCCCTCCACCGTTGGTAGGCAGTGGTAGCGGGTGTGGCCGAGGGCGGTGTTCTTCATAATGTATGCGTTGACGGATGTAGCGGCGGGGAAGGATAGGTCAGTGATGATCCTTCGCTTGGTGGGGTCTGCCTTCTGCCTGGTCATGATCGGTGATGCATGGAACCAAGGGGCGAAGGGGGGGGGGCGTCGTGTGGGCCATATAGGGCGCCGCACTCGGTCTCTGTGCTAATGTAGTCGTTGACTGCACCGGGGTGCTGGGCGGCGCTTGGGTGGTTGGCTACCTCACCGGTGCCAGAGGTGGGTCCCATATAGCCGAGGGGAAAGCCGTATGTTAGGAAGTCGATGAGCTGTCTGTGGTCGGCAGAGTCAGAGAGGCTGGCGCGCCATTTGTCGACACATATACTGCTGGGACGGGCACCCGTGCGGCGACAGCATTAGGGAGGGCCGGTTTCAGGCACACGTCGGTAATATGTCTGCTATGTCGGTAGGATAGGCCGGGGGCGGGTCGAGGCCAGTGGCGTATTCGGTGTTCGCTTAGTGCGTGAGGGCTGGTTTCGATTGCGCTGCGCCGGTAGGGTGGGGAGTCATGGGTACAATGAAGCCTTATGCGTTTAAACAGGTTTTGTCCGTTGTGTGCTCCATCCCGGCCGAGTCCGGTCAGCTTTGATGTGTACCAGGCCGTTAGCGGTGGGCCCCCCCGGAGTGGACGGGCGGGGGCATTGCAGGGGGGGGGTGGACCTGGAGCCGGGATCAGAGGCGTCGGTGCGGGGTGGTGTGGGTGGAGTGGGTGGGCGGGCCGGTGGTGTGGGTGGGTGGCGGCTGCCGTGCGGGTGTGGCGAGAGGCGTGGCCATTGACTGGTGCTGGGCCATGGGGTTTAACGAGGGTTGAGGTGGGGGGGTCGGCGTGGGGGGGTTGTGGCGGGGGGTGTGGGGGGGCGGGTGCCCGGTGCTCCCTCGCGTCCCGTGGCATCAGTCCTTTGTGGCATCCCTTGCTTTGCGCCTACACTGCTGCTGTGAGTGATCGAATCCCGATCTGTGTCACCTTGTAGCAGTAGGCGCACGCATGCACCCACATCGTCGGGTCCGTTGTGGTGGCGTTGGGTGAGGGTGTGCAGCGTCGTGGGGAGTTGTAGGCGGCACACGGGCAGCTCATGTGTTTCAAGCTCAATTCGGCCACGTGCTTGTTTGTTGTTGTCACGTGCACCGTTGTTGTTTGTCACGCGCACTAGGTCTGCCCGCCCTGTCGTCGGGGTTGGGCGTGGCCGTGTAGTAGGTTAGGCGTTCGTGCTTCATGTCTGACCTGTCACTCCATCGCATCTTCCTCCTTTCGATGCTGTCAAAATATGCGCTGGGACCAGCTGCGCACCATCGGCCAGGGCTTTCGTTTTGCACTCGGTCGGTGATGCACCTGAAGTGGTCGAGCATGTCGAGGAAGTCACGTGGATCATACACCTCATTGTCGTCTATCAGGGTCATGAACGCTGAGAGGTACTCTCGCTCGCTCATAGTGCCACGGGCCGCCAGCTTCTGGGCGGCTGACTGGCAGTCAGTGCGATCTAGATACATATAGGGCTTGGATATGAGGTTGGTGATGAACATGTCGTGCATCACGGCATGCCTACCTTGGAGCCTTCGGTGCCTTGCCTCGTATCTTGCGACGTCGTCTATGGATTGTAGTCGCTGCATCCTGAGCTGCTGCTCGTCGAGTATGTCAGCGTCCCTCCCTGCGGGCGGGGCGGGTAGGCGGTTGTATGGGTCGCGCCATCCACCCAGCTGGCGGTCAGCGTAGGCTGGGTTGTATCCGGGCGAGAGGGACCTGAGCCTGTGCCGGGCCGGGGGGGGCGGCCCGCCCGCCAGGCGGTGGTGTTGGGCTGGAGCCGCGGCACGTGCGGGCGCGGGGGCCACGTGGTCAGCGGCAGGCGGGTGGGCTGCGGCGGGCACCACGTGGGCTGCGGTGGGCACCACGTGGGCGGGGGGAGCGGCGGAGAGGGTTGTCGGGCATCCCGCTCCACACGAGCCGGGGGAGGCGCACGCACATGGCGAGCGTTGCGCTCCGCGCCCTGCCGTGCTATGTCCATGATCGCATCCTGAATGGCCGCCATGCGGGTATCCATTCTAGCCTCCATCCGCGCCTCCATCTGTCGGAGCTTGGCATCGACCCCACTGCCGGGGGAGGTCGGTTGGGCCCCGATCGGCGGGGAGGGGTCCCGGTCCGCGCGCGCGACCGGGGACGCCGGAGACCGCTGCCCCGCCGGGATGTATGAGTCGTCAGTGTCCTGGGGAGTGCTGCTCCGTGCTCCCCTGCTGTCTCCCAGGTCCAGCTTAGGTAGTGTCCTGGTGGCGGCGGAGGGTCCTCCCTTCGCCTTGTTCTTGGACCCCGAGGGCCTCCCGGCCTTCCTGCTCTTACCTGAGGACCCATTTCTCGGCATGTTGTGTGTGCGTCGGTAGTTCCGACGGTGCCAAAGAAAGTTAGGTGTGGTCAGTCCTGTTGTTGGGAGCTGGGTGACCAGTGGTGTGTGTGTTAGGGAGGAGCTGGTGTGTGTGAGTGGTTGTGTGCTCAGTGAGCAGCAGGGAGGCAGGGAGCAGTGAATGTAGGTCGAGTGAGTAAGGGGGTGGTGCAGTGAGGAGTGTGGGTACCCCCCTTTGAGGCCACCGCCCGCCCCCCCCCCCCCCCCCCCCCCCCAGCCACGGGGGAGGGGGGGGGAGAGGGGGGCCCAACGGCCTCGCCGACCCGTGCACCCCGCAATGACCCCGAATGACCCCATGGTCATTCACCACGTTATATATATTATATAAATTATATATATATTATATAAATTATATATATTATATTTATCTTATATATATTATATATATTATATATATATTATGTATATTATATATATTATATATGTTATATATTATATATATATTATATATATTATATCTATTATATATGTTATATATATTATTTATATTATGTATATTGTATATATTGTATATATTATATATATTGTATATATTATATCTATTATACATATTATATATATTTTATGTATTATATGTATTATATATATTATACATATTATACATATTATACATATTGTATATATTGTATATATTTTATATATTATATATATTATATATATTTTATATATTATATATATTATATAAATTTTATATATTATATTCATTATATACACTATATACAGTATATACATTATATACATTCTTATATATATTACACATATTAAATATTTTTAGATATTATATATGTTATATATATTATATAGATAATATATATTATATATATAATATATATAATACCTATAATATATATAATATATATAATCTATATAATATATATAATATATACTATGTATAATATATATATTATATATATTATATATATTATATATATTACATATATTACATATATTATATATATTATATATATTATATATTATATATATCACATGATGCATGAAGTGGTTATATGTTATATGTTATGTTACATGGTATATGTGTCATGTCATATGTTGTGTCATATGTTGTATGCCATACATCATATGCTATATGATATATGTTATATGTTTATGTTATATGTTACATATTATGTTTTATATTATATGCTATAGGTTCTACGTTATATGTTATTTGTTTAGGTTATATGTCATGTCAAATGTCATGTCATATGTTGTATGTCAGATGTCATATGCTATATATGCTTTACGTTATATTTTATATGCTGTATGTTATATGAGTGGCTACCCGTCCTAATATTATCTTTGACATTGCTAGGAGGTCAAACCCCACCCAACATATACCTGACAATTCCCCGATTACTGTCCCATCCTGTTGGATCAAAGATGTTATGTATGTGCTAAGCCGGGAGCGAGCGATAAGGAACCAGCGGCTGGGCGACCAGCGCAGACTGAGAGCCTCCAAAATAAACCATTACGCAATGATATAATATATATTATATACATACATATATATATATAAATGTTTTCAAATGCACTACACAGCCCTGCACGCTGATCCCCTTCCCGCCCCTACCCCACCCCTACTACACCTTGTTTCAAAACCTATTACCTAACATTTTCCTTTAAATTGACATCAAACCTGTCTGATGTAAGTCCCCACTGCAATCTCAGACCTTGATCCCATCATTAGGCCACACAGAATGGAACACTTGTGATGGGATTAATAAAAAAAAATGGGCAGGTTTCCGCATTTGGTATTGGTGATTGGATCCACTGATTTGCATATTTACAATATAATATATATATGTGTATTGGAGATATGTTATATCTTTTTGAAAAAAGAAGAGAAAGCAAAGGAAGAAAGAAGTGTTTAAAGACAATTCGAGTCATCTTGTACATTTATTGATGCATGCTCACCAAGTGCATAATACATATGTTGAACTGGAATTGCATGCAGTTACTATTACGACAAATAGTCAATTTATATTATGCTTCTATTATCGAACAGGTTTTTCATGTGGTTATTATTGCAACTGATATTGCCATTTATGTACCAACAAATTGTAATGAACGGCCGGAAGACCAGTGCTCTGGCACTGACAAAAGACATTATTTGCTGAATAAAATACATTTAGTAAAAAAAAAACACAAAAAAAACGAGACGTCAACGTGTGTAGTCGGTTATTCTCATATCATTACATGGTGTCAGAAGCGTCCCATGGACAATTTTGAAAAAAAGATGATACAAAGTGGTGCATTTTGACGCAAAATATACATTAAAAACCCTATAAATATTCAAGCTAAAATAATTCTTTCGTGGGAGATTACAAATTAAAAGTGGTAAGTCAAAGATTGGGGTTATTTTGTTATATATATTAGGGAGATCTCCCACCAAATCAGGAGACTTGGCTCTTCTGCATACTGACGACTCAAGCTACAAGTGCCTTCTTTTCAGTTGCTCAGATGCAGAGAATGGTTAACCAGATTGGAACCAGTCAGGACACGCCTCAGCTTCGTGATAAACTGTAAGTGAAGCATACTTATGAAGTATTGTTCGATTGAACTGCGGAAAGTGGTCCGTTTCCAGGTCATTGAGAAGGGATGCCCTATTCTAGGAAATGAGGCATGCGTTCTGTTATGTATCTTGTCCTGTGTTGACAGCATGCGGACAGAAATTGAAGAAGGCAACGATGACACGCAGCAAATGGTAATGGAGCTAAATACTTTTCTGTAATAGATGCCAAGAGTGGGTATTGGCAGATTCAACTTGATGAGGAGAGTTCAAAATTGTGTACGTTTAATACCCCGTGGGGACGGTTCAGATATACGTGACTGCCATTTGGTATCAAGACAGCTGGAGACATTTTCATTTACGAAATGAATCGTATTTTGCATGATCTCAAAGGTGTAAACATCATAACTGATGACACACTGGTATATAGTTCGACTATCACAGAACATAATGACAATCTCTGGGCTGTGCTGGAAAGAGCCAGGGAAGTGAATTTAAGGTTGAACCCTGATAAATCTAGCATATGTATGACAAGTGTCAAATATGTAGGCCACAGAAATTTCAGGTGCAGGAATCAAACCCAACAATGAGAGAGTCCAGGTGATCACTGACATGCCCACTCTGACTACAAAGCAAGCAGTACAGCAATTCTTAGGCATGGTGGCATATGTAGAGAAATTCATACCTAATCTTGCACTAATAACAAAACCGCTCCATGTGCTCACAAACAAGGAGGTTGCATGGCATTGGCAAGCAGAGCAGCAGCAAGCATTTGATAAGTTAAAATATATCATAACGCATGCACCAATCTTGCGATTCTATGATGTGAAGAAAGAGATCACTCTTCAAGTTGATGCATCAAAGTCCGGATTGGGTGCAGCATTGATGCAGGAAGGGAGGCCCATAGCGATGGGTTCCAAAGCATTAGATGAAACACAAAGTAGTTATGCGGTCATAGAAAAGGAATTGCTAACCATATGCTTTGGATGCACAAAATTTCATAATTATATGTTTGGCAAGAAAGTCCGAGTAGAGACAGATCATAAGCCATTGGTAGCAATCATGAACAAACCACTCCATCAATTGTCAGCATGCATGCAACGCATGAGAATGAGATTGCAAAATTATAATTTAGAATTGACACACATTAACGGATGTAACATGTTTGTTGCAGATGCATTGTCCAGAGACCACAGCGACCCCACCGGTCCGAACGATAAAGAAATAACCGTCGCATCGGTAGAAATGCTGCAGGAGTGCTTGCAAGATATCGTCAGGGAAACAAAGAATGACACAGTATTAATAGAAGTCAGTAAGCTAGTCAAACACGGGTGGCCTGAAGATAAAAAGTGAATACCAAAATGCACCACACCATGCCACACGTTTCGAGAGGAAATAACTAGACAGCGCAATGTGTTACGGAAAGGTGATTATTCCCAAGAAGTTGCAAACAGAAATGTTGAATAAATTGCATGGAAACACATCAGGGTATCATCAAAAGCAAAAGGTTAGCTATAGAGCATGTCTTTTCGCAGGGAATGCAGGTGCAGCTGGAAGATAAGATAACGCGATGCACTCTCTGTCAGCAGTATAGAAACAAGCAACATAGTGAACCCATACGGTTGCATGAGATACCGTGCTTACCATTCAGTAAATTAGGGGCTGATCTGTTTCAGCTTGGGAACAAAGATTATTTGTTAATAGTAGATTATTATTCGAAATTCCCAGAAGTTGTTGAATTACAGACAACAACTAGCAAAGCAGTCATATTAGCTATGAAACATACGTTTGGCAGGCATGGGATTCCATCAACGGTAGTCTCAGACAATGGTCCCCAATTTGCAAGTGTCGAGTACAGACAATTTGCGAAAGAGTATGGGTTCGAAATAGTTTTCTCAAGCCCGCATTATCCACCGGACCTCGGCGTCGATGTCATCACAGATGACATCCTAGTATATGGTAAAACAGTTGATGAACACAACACCCAACTAAAAGAGAGCTAAAGACGTAAATTTGAAACTAAACCCTAAAGATTCAAAGATTTGTCAGTCACAAGTAAATTATGTCGGGCACCTTCTAACTCAAGAGGGACTCCTACCTCGCAAGGACCGTATCCAAGCAATAACAGATATGCCTACGCCAAATGACTAAAAGGCAATCCAAAAGTTTCTAGGTATGGTTGGGTACGTTAGTAAATTCATCCCTAACATGGCCGAATTGGTCGTAATGCTTGCATTGCGTTTGATGCGAGGCAGGGAAGGAGGACCCCCCCCCCTCCTTCCCTACCCGACCGTTGCTCCTTACATAACCTCCGGCGCTTCTTCCCTTATAAGTCGCCCGCCTGGCTGCTACAAGCCACTCGCCTCCCTCCGCCCACACGCTGCCTATCTACGCTATTTTTCTTTGGCTTTCTCTCTTCACCAAGGATATCTGCACTATCGACACTATCAACATGGGTGCAGACCTACACTATCTACACTATCACTGGCCGACCTACACTATCCTGCATGACGACCTCTCTCGCCACTACGGTGCACCACACTAATATCCAGGGATCGCCTCTCGCCATGCCTCTACGCGCCTCTACACTGTCGTGGCCCACCTGCGCTATCCCTGACCACGCACTACACCTTCCTCCATGACAGCCTCTCACCACTACCGTGCACTACACCACCCTGCACGACGTGCTCTCACCACTACCGTGCACTACACCATCCTGCACGACGGCCTCTCACCACCACCATGCACTACATCATCCTGCACGATGGCCTCTCACCACTATCGCGCACTACGCCACCCTGCACGACGGCCTCTCACCACTACCATGCACCACGCCATCCTGCATGATGGCCCCTCACCACTACCATGCTCTACACCATCCTGCAGGACAGCCTGCAGGATGATCCCTCTCGCCATGCCTCTACATACGGTTGGTGCCTCCCCGGCACATCTGCACTATCCCTGACCGTGCACTGCACCTTCCTGCAAAACGGCCTCTCACCACCACCGTGCACTACACCACCCTGCTCGATGAGCTCTCACAACTACCCACGCTCTACACCACCCTGCACGACGGCCTCTCACCACTACTGTGCCATATGCCACCCTGCGTGACGGGCTCCCACCACTACCCGTGCTCTACACCACCCTGCACGACGGCCTCTCACCACTACTGTGCTGTACACCACCCTGCACAGCCCTGCACGACGGCCTCTCACCACTACCATGCAATGCACCAGCCTACACATCGGCCACTCACCACTACCGTGCACTACACCATCCTGCAGGACGGCCTGTTAGGTAGTACGAATTGTTAGGTCTCCACGACCAACGGTCCCCGGAAACCGCACCCCCCCCCCCCCCCCCCCCCCCCCCCCCCCCCCCGCCCTCCCCCGCGGTGAAGATGCCGACACAAGCGGCAACACACACATGCCAGTGTGCCGCCCTCACCAAAGGGCCCCCGTCGCCCTCAACGGCAACGCACACATGGCATCAGTCAGCCCAACCGCCGGCCATGTCATCCCTGACAATCCCCCCGACACCCAACACCCCGCACAGTCTGCAGGCCCCGCCTCAGATCTCGCCGCCCCAGTGGTCGCCCACGTCACACACGCCACCCACCCCACCCACGCCCCTCACGCCACCCACGCCACCCCGGGAGCGGCCCACCCGCAGCCCGAGCTGGGCCGCCCCGACCCGCCGCCTAGCGGCCACACACACGACGCCCTCATGCCTTCATGTCACCCATGCCTCATGACTCAGGGACGTGGGCATACCTACATTTTTGGCTGCCCGCTTCCCCCTTCCCTCACGCCGCCCTCTAGACCACTGGACCCTGGAACTATCCCCAGCCACCCTGTCCACACTCTCACCGCAGTCATACCTCAGACTGCTGGCGAAACCATGCCTCGGACCCGCCCTCTCCCCAGGTCATGCCTCGGACCCGCCATCATCCAGGTCACCCTGGTCACCCATGTCACCCATGTCACCCATGCCACCCATGGCATGGCACCCTGGAACTATCTCCAGCCACCGTGCCTACGCTCTCACTGCAGTCATGACGCGGACTGCTGGCGGAGTCATGCCTCAGACCCGCTGCCACCCAGGTAACACTGGTCACCCATGTCACCCATGTCACCCACACCAACCCCGTCATCTGATGGTTATCCTGGAACTACCTCCAGCCACTCTGCCGACACCCTCACCGCAGTCATGCCTCAGACTGCTGGTGGAGTCTTGCCTCCGACCCACCACCACCCAGGTCACCCTGGTCACCCATGCCCCCAGGTCACCCTGGTCACCCATGCCACCCAGCCATGGCACCCTGGAACTATCTCCAGCCACCCTGCCTACACTCTCACCGCAGTCACCATCAGACTGCTGGTGGAGTCATGCCAGACCCGCCGCCACCCAGGTCACCCATGTCACCCATGTCACCCACGCCATCGGCCACCTCCACCTGCTCCCACCGGTGCTGCCAATGCACCCTCCACCTCTCTGTGCTACCCCTCTCTGCTGCCACTGCGCTGCTGCCGCTGGGCCTCCTACCACTGTGTGCTGC
Source organism: Branchipolynoe longqiensis (assembly GCA_030323885.1). Taxonomy (NCBI): domain Eukaryota; kingdom Metazoa; phylum Annelida; class Polychaeta; order Phyllodocida; family Polynoidae; genus Branchipolynoe; species Branchipolynoe longqiensis. The sequence continues at coordinate 54,842,740 of CM059190.1, read as the reverse complement.
TGCTGTTGTATATCAATGTGTTGCTGCCACCTGTGCGCTGCCGCTCTGTGCCACCACCGTGCTGCCACTGCGCACAGGGACCCCCTGCTCCCACCTGCTGCCGCTGTGCTGCCAGAGGGCCGGCTCCGCTTCCCGGACATCACATCACCCATGCCCCCAGGTCACCCTGGTCACCCATCTCACCCAGCCATGGCAACCTGGAACTATCTCCAGCCACCCTGCCTACACTCTCACCGCAGTCACCATCAGACTGCTGGCGGAGTCACGCCAGACATGCCGCCACCCAGGTCACCCTGGTCACCCATGTCACCCACGTCACTCGAGCAGATGTTCGCCCCATCGCGGCCTGGCACGCGGCCATCCGCCAGCACCCGCCGCCGCCTGACGCCCCGGCATTCATCATGCCCTTGGGCCGTCCCCTCGACCTGCGGACTCTCACCGCCCTCCTCAGGGGCGCCCTCCGTGCCCGAGGCGTCCCCGCCTCGGAGGCCTTCACACTCCACAGCCTCCGTCACGGCGCCACTCAGGCATTGCCAGAGGGCGGGCGTCGCCATCCCCGACATCATGGCCCAGGGGACCTGGACCTCTGAGGCGGTGCACGCATACGTGCCCTGCCTCGCCCCCTCGGCCGCCCCTCGAGCCCTCTCATCCGTCTTGGTGGAGGGCTCCTCGGCTCAACCTCAAGGACTCACCTCATAGGCGCCCTCTGAGCGCTTATCATACCTTAGATCCTCTACTTCACTTATTTACCTTACTTATTGACATTGCCTGATTTAACCTGTACATTTACCTTACTTATTGACATTACCTGATTTAACCTGTATATTATTCACATTTACCTGACATTATCCTGTACATTATAAAATGGCATTTCTCAATAAAGTGCCTTTTCTCCACCCCCGCCTCACCTCCTTCCTTGTCGCGCATCAACAAAGTCATTACAGCTTGTTCTCCAAAAAGATGTAGCGTGGCATTGGCAAGATGGACAAAGCAAATCTTTTGACAAACTAAAAGAGTTATTTACTAAGGCTCCCGTTCTAAAATATTTTTATGTCAACAAGGACATTACCCTACAAGGCCCGTATGCATGGGGCGGTGTTAGCGAGGCAAAACTGGTTTTGGACAGGATTTCTAGTTTAGCGGCGAAAAGTCAGTATGCACGGAGCCGTGTTACGCAAACACTGCGAGTTTAAGATGGGGTAGGCTAACACCACTCTGTAGCAGGTTTAAGGGTGGTGTTAGGTACCGATTAGGCCCAAATCTATTCAATACTATCATATTTAACAGAATAACATCCTCAAAAAGTAAAATTTGGTCAAATTATACCCAAAATCGAAGCGATATTCATATTGTTGAATGTAAACATAACAAATCGCCGCCGATGCGGTGGCATTGAGTTTGCCGGTACGCACAGTGCAAAACGTCTATTTTATTCAAAATTAAGAGAAATGCAGAATCCTAACCTTAGGAATTTAATATAATCTATTCGTTGAATATGTTTTCTATATATGTTCCAAGCTGTTTGTTTCTAAGTGGTGTGGTTTTAGAGATATTTCACCTTTTCTCTATGAAGATTGCTCATAGTCATAGCCATTGAGTTTGCAATGTGACACCTGGGGCCATATGCAGGAGTCAGTGTTAGCGGGGTTTGGTGTTAGAGCCTGTTACCGTTTAGCTATCACCGACGTCGGGAACTGTGTCAAGTCGTATGCAGGAGCACGTAACACCTTCATTATAGCTAAATGTGAATTTATTTATAGATTTGGGAAATCCCTCTGCGTCTGTACCCATATATTAGGCTTAAATCTATTCAATGCGACCATATTTAACAGAATTAGATACGCAATAAGTGAAATTTATTCAAATTAACCCTAAATTTGAAGCATTATTAAGGCTACCGCCGCATTGGCGGCGATATTAATAGTTATATTTTCGAATCGACGGACCTACAGTAAACAAACCACTGCCACTGCCAGTATGGACAGCGACGTCGATGCGGCGCTACGGCGATTTGTTTACTTTACGTTCGTCGATTCGAAAATATAAGTATTAATATCTCCGCCGTTACGACGGCAGCATTAATATTGCTTCGAATTTAGGGTTAATTTAATCAAATTTCACTTATTGCGTATCTAATTCTGTTAAATATGATAGGATTTAATAGATTTGGCCCTATCCTTACGCTAACATCGCCCGTAAACGTCATATGAAACGGGGTTAGTGTCGCGGACCTTAAACGCGCGGTGTTAGGCCTATCACTGACTCGTGCATACCGACTTTTCGGCGCTAAACCAGAAATCCCGTCTAAATGCGTTTTGGCTCGATAACACCGCTTCCTGCATATGGCCCCAGGTCGACCTGCAGCCAAAAGGCGTACGCACTGACCTAGATACCTATTTGACCAATTTTATTTAGCAGAATAACATACAAAAAAAGTTAAATTTGGTCAAATTAAACCAAAGATCGAAGCGATATTAACGCCGCTGCCAAATTTGGGTCAAATTAAACCAAAAATCGAAGCGATATTAACGCCGCCGCCGCATCAGCGGCGATATTGTCAAATAGCGGTGCTTGCCGGCAACAGGCTCAGAGGGATTTCCCAAATCTATAAATAACTGCTAGTTTAGCTAACATGAACGTTTTAGGTGCCTATACATACGGCGTGACATACTTCGCGATGGTAGTGATAGCTACCCAGTGTTACCGGTTAACACCACATGATGCTAACAGTAACACCACATCATGCATATGGCCCCAGGTTGACGCATCAAAATCTGGCCTAGGGGCAACACTATTTCAGGAAAACAAACCATGGCATCCAAAGCTTTAGTTAAGACACAATCAAATTATGCCATGATAGAAAAGGAGCTTTTAGGCATGGATGTAAAAATTCCATGAGTGTATATATGGAAAACAGGTAACAATACAGACTGATCACAAGTCACTTGTGTCGATAATGACTAAACCTATACATAAACTCCTCGCACGAATTCAACAGATGGGAATGAGATTGCAATACTATAACCTGACAGTCATACATGTTACAGGCACACCCATGTATTTTGCAGACACACTCCCCAGAGCCCATACCAAACAGACATCACCAAGTAATGTATTTGACACAGAAATCATAGTTGCTGCAGTCGGCATGTCAGAAGACAGTGTAAAACAAGTTGTACAAGAAATGGCAAAAGGTAGTACCACAGATACCGACAGCAAATTATAAAAAAACAGGCCACAATGATCGCAAACATAAGATACGGCAGAAAGATTAGGTTTTCCATCAAAAGGATAGAGAAGCACAAAACACAGAAGCAGAACAAACCAATCTACAAAGACATATCTACCATAAAACAAAAAAAAATAAACATAATAATATAAGATCATTTATGTAGTCACGCTGTTAAGTGTTATTTATTGTCATTTATTGATGCTTATAAGGAATTGGCATGTATTAAATACAGCCAACAAATGTAAAAAAACTAATGTTCCAAATATATTACACATTTGCATATAGTGTATCACCACAGTTATAAAGATTAACATGTGTGTTAATAGAAATAAGGCATGTTAAAGTTCCAAATAAACATAGTGAATGCATCATAATGTTAGCCACCTTAAGAAGTGAGTTTGACGTAGGTAAGTGAATTTAACAACACCAACAAATAATAATTAATTAATTAAACAATTCTTTTAAAAATAAATTAAAAAACTGGGGTGTGGAGTAGATAGTTATTCTAGTTATCGTATTTATTGTATTTATTGTATTTATTGTATTTATTCTATTTACTGTATTTCATGTATTTAGTGTATTTAGCGTATTTTGTGTAAGGGAGATGTAATGTATGTGAATCACCCGATCAGATGACGGTAGCAAGATAACTGGGGAATGTCGCATGGCAATGGGCCTAGTAAATAAAGCCAGTCATAAACAAGAACTCGGTGTGTCACCTCGTATCTTACAACCACTACAACAAATTCCTAAAGAAAACAACTACTAACTGACACAGCAAAATCACACCTGCCCTGAGCGCAGCCTTGAGCGCAGTCTCTGCTTGCTGTGTACTGGCACAAAAAGCAAAAGACAGACCAGAGAAAATGGTAGGTATTAACAATAGGACAATTAGACCTCCAAAGTAAAAAGGAAATCAGGAAAGCTATCACCACATGGCGCAGTTCACCCGGGTATGTGTAATGGCACAAACCAACACAGAAATGGACAGGACACGGTCATGTATCTGATCCACCCTGAAATTCAAAATGGCTAAGCAAACAACACAACCATCCCACCTGGTCGCAGTCTTAAAGGGTCCGAGTGTGTTCTGGTCCAATGGTGCACTATCGAAGGACAGGGCTTGGGTGAAAGGATGCTGTAACAAATCAAAATGGGACAGGATCCCAAGCCTGTATGACACCCAAGTAGATGTACATAATAGGCTACGGTATCATACTCAGACTAGACAAAACTTTGGAAAAATACAAAAAAACTAACATAGGCTACTAACACCCAAAATCGCAAAAGGCTGGCCTGAACAGAAACAGGTAAACACTCCTGGGCGAGGGACCAGACCAAGAGAACACCACAGCTGTCCAGCATTGAAAACAAGCACTCTCGCGGGAGCTTATAGATTATAGGAAGAGTAAATACCTTGTTCATGATTTTTTGTTGTTTTTGCAGCTGCTGATGTTGCTGCTACACTCTGTGTTTGAACAGTGTTACCTGAACTGGTCATATTTTCCTTGAATCGGTTACGTCCTAGGACATCAAGACTGTTCTTTCTGATACATTGTAAAAACATAGGAATTGTCTGAATTACCGGAAAACACTCTCGCAAGTTGACAGAAATGGGAACTTTTCATGACTTTTTCAACGAGACTAATTTGCCAATGCCAAACAAGTGTGATGCGGTGTCACAGCCAAGTATGCCATGAACAAGTAGAATGATCTTATAAATACACTTTGCCATGAAGAGCCTCCTTACTTTCCTTGATGTCCCATAATCTACGCTTATATGAAATGAACTCCGGTTCTGGAAGGAAGTAAAGTTTGCTTTTGCTTTCAATTTTATTTTGCCATAAAATATGGTAGAGTGTTTTTGGTTGGCATCCCTTAAGGGGTAATCTTCCTGCCTGTACCTCCAAATGCACCTCTCAAAACTAACAATAAGTAACATGCAAAATATCTAACTTCTAAGCAATTTGAGAATTTAACAATAACACCAAAATAAACAGCAAGTTAGGAAATTACAAGTCATGCATAAAGATATGTCATATATTCCTTATAAAGATACAAGAGTTACATAGGTTATGGCATCCTAGAGATATAAATGAATACATACAACTATATAATTTTATGATGCTTAATACATTATTAATTTAGATGTAAAAGCCCTGGTCTGAGACACTTTAGTGGAGTTGAGGTGGGGTATAATGGTTGAGATGTTATGACATGCTGTTTTTGATAGGTGCTTTAGAAATTCTCTGCCTTTCAGTTCCTTAGTTGGATTTATTGAGTCAAAGAGGACTAATTCCGGATTTTCAGGATCTACAGCTGGAGTTAATGACATAGTAATATGGTGTTTGATGACTTCATGGAAGTTGCCGGTCTGAACAAAGACGCAGGGTAGCTCAAGCCTAACAGAAATTCTGTACGTTTCCTGCAGTTGATAAAATAAGCAGCTAGCTCGAAAATCAATCCGCTATATAAACATTTTCCAAAAGCAATGTCAATTCATGGTTGTTTGTTACTAGGCATTCATTTTTAATCGCCTCTGCCGTGCTATAACTCGATATTTAGATTATATCATAACACAGCAGTTATTATTAAAATGATATCATAACACGGCAGTTAATATTAAAATTTGAGTGTCCCGATGGGCCTAGGCGTTACTGGCCAGACGCAGCCGGCATACAGGGCCGGCATACAGTGGCCCATGTTATATACTACACAGAGACAGTTAGATAGGATACAGTGCTATACTATTACATAGGGAACTGAAGATAGGTAGCGTCCTTGTTTATAGGTAGTATATATGCGTATATACCGGTGTAGGCACCCGCGGGGCTCATTTCCCTCCCGCTAACAGGTTTCACGGTCAGCATTTCGAACGCGCCGGCAATGCGGTGGTTCTGGCATTTATGCTAGTTGGTGCCACCAGCGCCGGGCGAGTTAACTAAAGCATTATGCACCCGCTACTCGCTAGTCGGCGCCACCAGCAGCTATATATAACCACGGCGCTCGACCGGCCCAACGCCTCCATGATACACCGCCTGGCCTGTGCGCCAAACTAACCACCATTCAGGCGAGAGTGAAACCACCGTCTGCACCTGCTGTCACCTGCACCTGTCACCGGCACTTTCAACTCTGCTGTCATCATGTTTCGGTATAGTTCTTAGTTACTGCTGCTTACTTTCTATGCCTGGAGACTTTTGTGCCCCATGTGGTTGTGTTCACCTTGCACCGGTTAACGACGGGTGCACTCGACACCCGGCGCGGACACGTTGTGCTCCATGTCAAAGTTTGGAAATGGCGGAAAAAGGCAGGCTCAAGTCGGAGAGGCTGCTGGAACCGCCTAAAGCGGGTCTGGTGCTTCCAGTCATCACTGGCGAGGCACTAAGTGACGACGAACATTCATTATTAAAACGGCTTTGTTCACTGGAGAAGAAAAAACGCAAGGCGGCTATTGCTGAAAATTTTGTCGAAATTGAGAGGGAGTTGTCATTGATGTTGGTGCGTGATTCAGGCAGGAATGCGTCAAGGGACAGCAGGAGCCGACGCAGCAGGTCGTCTGGCAGGCGGGGGGGTGTCATGTGGACGAAGGAGGAGCTGCTCGTGCAGTCGTCATCGGGGCGTCTCGGGCACCGGCGGTCGGAGCATTTCGTGTAGTGGGCGGCGAAGTCCGTCCGGGGAGCGCGCCTCGTTGCTGAAGCGTCATGAGACGCTTTCTCCAAGCGCACAACCGCGCTCTGCGACGCTGGTGCGTGATGTGGACAGGTCGGACGACAGGCGCGGGAGGAGTCATTGCAGGCGCCGATGGCGCCGTAAGCAGCGCAGTCATCCTCGTGGTCTGTGAAAGGTTTTACAGAGGAAAAGAAAGCAGTCCGTAAATTAAAATGTTATGAGCTTATTGAGGCGAATTGCTATTGGATGTTAAATACTAAAGACTCAACTATTAGAGACTATAGACATGTTGTGAGACATTTGGCCTATTTGGCCGGTAGGGCGAAGGCCGACCAGTTTGTGGCATCCATGCATGTGAACTATGATTTGGGTGTTCGTCGCTTGGCGGTGGAGGAGGGTTACTCCGCTTTCAACCCAGGGAATTCGGAATTGACATTGAGGTATTATGCATTCGACTGCTTGAAAACGAATAGCTATAGCCAAATAAAGAAGTCGGAAGAGGGTAAACAGTTCACCAAGGATGGGACGCGTCCCTGCTATAATTTCAATAGTGAGGATGGGTGCCCTCGAGACGAACAGGCATGCCGGTATGGACATTGGTGCGGGAAGTGTGGTGCGAAATCACACCGGCGTGGTAAATGTAAGAAGGACTGAAATAGCAGGGCCCTCGAACGCACTGGTGATATAGGGCAGCCGGTGCTTGATGTTCGTTGCGGCTCATTGCCCGCGGCGGTGGAGATTGTTGACAATTGTCTCGGCACAGGGGGCATGCCGGTCACTGGGGCGGTTTCGGGCAGTCTTGTTACGCGCATTCACCCGGTTTCAATTGACATTGGCCACGATAGGGCTATCGACGGTGCATGGCAACATTGTTTATTAAATTGGACTGAGTTACACAGCAATTAGTTGAGCATCTCTATAGACTTTAATTCTTTCAACGTTCGTGCTCTTGATTATTTAATTGATACTTGTACCGTTATTTTTCATGTTACTGATTTATGTTATAGGGGTGTTTGTCACTGCCAACATTATATTGCTGGTAATCCCGTTCATTTGCAGCCTTGCCGAGTATTTTCCGAATTATTTTTATTTGGGTCTTGGGATAGGGATTGGGATTATATTTTGAGAGGGTTTATTTTCGGTTTCAATGTGATTAATCATGATTGTTGTGCACGGTATAGTACCGGTTATAAGCCTGTTTGTTCACTAGAACACTATAACTTCATTTCAAAACGGTTGATGGGCAAACTCAAAAATGGATATATTTCTGAAACTGATATTGTTCCTACTTGTACCCATAATATTTTCTGTGTGCCGAAATTGTCAGGGCAGGGATTTCATTGTGTAGTGGATTGTTGCAGACCGTTGTGTAGTTCGGTGAACACATATGTGGACAGGGTCTGTCCGACATTTTCCTATTTGGGCGTCGATGACCTTGTTGAGAGTATGCATGCACAGGACTATATATCGGTCATGGATATAAATAACGCTTATCGGGCAATATCAATCCATCCTGTGGATAGGCAGCGACAGGGATTGCAATGGGATTTTGGTGGAGGTGTTCGATATTTTTTGGATAATCGGATGTGCATGGGTTTGTCGTCTAGCCCTTACATATTTACCACAATTAGTAATTTCATTGTTCGTTCATGTGCGTGGCAGGGTGTGCTGGATGTAGTTAATTACTTAGATGATTTTGCAGTATCCGGTCAGTCTTGGGACGCATGTGTGGATTCACAGTTAATTATTATTAGGGTCCTTAGACACTTAGGTTTCTTCATTAGCTTCACGAAAATGTTGTCTCCTTCACAGTGCACCAGATTCCTGGGTATAGAAGTGGATACGGTGCAGATTCCTGGGTATAGAAGTGGATACGGTGCCTCGAGGGAAGGGACGAGGACGAAAGGGCTCCCGGGCCACACCCCGCACCCCGGGGCCATCTTCAACGCCCCGGCGGGACGACTCCCAGGCCTCCGCCCCGGCGTCCCCCACGGCGCCCTCGGACCGCACCTCGGGCGACCAGATCTCGGCAATACTGGAGGCACTCCAGCTCATCCAGCTTGAGCAACGCCAGACCTCTGCCGAGGTGCGCCAATCTGCAGCCGACATTCATGCCCGCATGGACGCCCTGGAGACCGCCCCGCCGCCCGCCCTGGCCGCCCGTCCCGCCGAGGCCCCACCGCCTCGGGCGCGCACCACTGCCGCAGCCCGCCCCCCGCCGCCGCCTCAGGCGAGCCTCCCCGGGGCGGCGCACCCGGAGTACGAGAGGTACCGCCACATCCCTACACAAGCCGCGCCCACCACGTCGCGGGCCTACCAACAGGAACCCACCCGACACAGCCCCGCCTCCGTGGCCGACGCCGTCCGGGACATCTTGGCCTCCGCCGAGGCACGCCGCTCCGTGAAGCGCCAGGGCGTCCCGGCCGACTACATATTTCCCTCCGACCTGGTACAGAGGGGCCCGGAAAGAACCCCGGTGAAGAGGGGCGAGGCAACGAAGGACGAGTACGCCCTCGCCCTTCTCACCCTTATCGACCATCCCGATTTCCCCGCCCACTCCGCCCAGGGACTACACCACCACCACCTCACAGTCTCCCGGGATAACCTCATCTACCCCTGGGCGACCGTCCGTCGGTACTCAGAGACCCTATTTACCTGGATCGCGGACGGTCGACTCCCCCACGGGTGGCATGACCCAGTAGCCATCAACCTCCTGAGAGTCGAGTGTATCGCCATGCCCGACCACCAAGCCGCCAGCACCCCCGCCCGCCCACTCGACCCTCTCCACCGAGGCCCGCACTTCCCCCGAGTCCAAGCCGACGCCCGCGTCACTTACGACAGGCACACCCACGGGGCCCCCTGCCCGGCCTGGAACCGCGACCCCACCTCGTGCGATCGGGCCCCCATCGGGGAGGCCCACGGCGAGGCGGGGGACAGACGCCGTCACGTCTGTGCCTACTGCGCCAACGTGAGGCGCGTCCTAACCATGCACAGCGAGGCCGATTGCATGACGAAACAAGCCCGTGAGCGCCAGACCTCCCCCACCTCAGCGGATTTTTGATCCGCCGGCCTCCCCCCGGCCGGCCCGGGGGGCCCTTCCCGGCGCCTCACCCTCACCACTGCCGACAGCCCCGCAACCTCCACCGACAACCTCCCAGCGACCACCGATCGCAGCGCCGCCCAGTCCCAGCCGGGGATCATCACCTCGGGCCTCACGCCTCGGACCACATCCCAGCCCAGCCTTACGAGGAACCCTCTGCCGCCAACCCTCACGACACCGCCTTCAACAACCCGCCCACCCAGACCCCGACCACCGCCCCAGCCAGCCCTGAGGACTTCGCTGCCCCCCTGCTCGACCCTCGTCGGACCTCCTCACCGGATCCCGCCAAGGAGCGGGCCTCCTCCTTTTTGGCCGCCCGCTCCATGTCGACGGAGGCGCCGGACGCTCGCCGCCCCCCCTGGGAACCTGACCCCTGACGCGGCCCGCCTCTCTGCCGCCCCACCCTGCATCCGCCGCCTCGCCCCCTCGGGCGCGCCGCGAGCCCTCTCCACCTTTTTTGGTGGAGGGCTCCTCGGCACCCCCTCACAGAACACCTACTGACTTTTACTCTGCCTGAACTTTATTACTTATTTTATCATGTACATTTCTTCACTGCTCCTCCTTATTGCTTTATTTCATTACTCCGCTCCTCATGAGCTTCTTTACATTTACCAGATTATTCCTTATTTACTTATGTTTCTCCTCTTGTTACTCTCTGACCTGTATGCTCTGTCTGAGGCGTAAATAAAGACGCCTTATTTCCACCCCCGCCTCCTCTCTTCCTTTTCGCGCATCGGTCGTAATGCGAAGCATTGCGTTTGATGCGAGGAGAGGAAGAGACCCTCCCCCGCCCCGCGCTGTCGCGCTGCTTTCTCACCTCGGCAGACGGCGCGGCGCGCCGCCACCTCCCCTGCCCTCCGCGTCGCGCAGCACTCGCGCCTCACCCGACGCCGCTGCTCGCCACCTCTTGCCCTCCCCCGGGCCGGCAGCTTTCACACCTCACCTGCTGTCGCCCGTCCCTCCTCCCTTATAAGGTCGCCCGCCGGCCTCCCTCAGGCACTCGCCCTCCTGCCGTCTCCCAGCTCTCTGCTTTCTTCACCACCCACCCACCCTACACTCCTCCTAAACTTCTCTTCCAGCGGTGGAGGGCTCCTCGGCACCCCCTCACAGAACACCTACTGACTTTTACTCTGCCTGAACTTTATTACTTATTTTATCATGTACATTTCTTCACTGCTCCTCCTTATTGCTTTATTTCATTACTCCGCTCCTCATGAGCTTCTTAACATTTACCAGATTATTCCTTATTTACTTATGTTTGTCCTCTTGTTACTCTCTGACCTGTATGCTCTGTCTGGGGCGTAAATAAAGACGCCTTATTTCCACCCCCGCCTCCTCTCTTCCTTTTTGCGCATCACACCGACGCTTCTAGTACAGGATTTGGCGCATTAAACTCGGATGATTGGTGCGTTGGGATTTTTTAACCTGACGCGTCTGAGGACTTGCGGGTCTTGGTTGGTCATCACCACATGGAGTCCGACAAGGTGTGCTTGGATGCGCACATTAACATCCGTGAGATGTGGGCTGTAATGGTGGCTGCTACATGCTGGGCAGAGCGGTGGAGACATAAGTCGATAGTGTTCGTCACTGACAACATGACTGTTAATGCTGCATTGGCGTCCGGTAGGTGTAGGAACAGGCAAATAATGAGCTGGGTTAGAGAATTATTTTGGATTTTGTGTGAGTATAACTTCGAGATTGGTGCTGTTTATTTGGCTAGTGACAAAAATGTCATTTGTGATTCATTGAGTCGTTGGAGGATAGAATCAGATAGATCTAGAATTAGCTCGGCTGACTCGGCCGATTTGTTATGCTGTAAGCATCTATTTCGGGTCTGAGTATAAATTGGCTTTTCAGAGTTGCGTCGGGATATGTCATTGCTGTGCTCAAGTTATTATGCGGAGAGCAGTCGCAGCACGCGTTTGGTGCAGATCAGGAAATATTTCACCTTTATTGACGATTATCGAGGACTATTGAGCCCACTGCCATGCCCAGATGTGCAGGTGGGGCTATATATCACTTGGTTGGCTAGGTCTCTTAAGTTTAGTTCGATTACCAATTATTTATCTGCCCTGAATCTTTTTCTTGCGATCGGAAGGCTCCGCTCCTATTGATTATGCGTCTCATGTGGTTAAGACGGTACTAGGGGGGGCTAAACGGAGGTTAGGGTGCGTAGTGCGTCGCGCGACTCCATTATTGCCAAAGCAGTTGCTTTTGATAGCGTTGGCCATGTTGCTATTCGCGCTGCTTTACTAACAGGTTTTAGGGGGTTATTGAGGAAATGCCAATTAACTAAGTCTGACTCGGTGTTGCATAGGGGAGACTTTCAGTTCTTTACTTGGGGTATGCTTATTACAATTAGATGTTCAAAAACTATCCAGTTTAAGCAGTGCGAATTGCTAGTTCCTATTGCTAAAGTATCTAATCATGACTTATGTGCTGTTTGCTGGACTAAGAGACATTTCCGTGAAGTGCCATTATTGTACACGTTTCCAGCTTTCCAGATACCCTCACCCGGGGGAGGCTTCGAGCCTTTGGAGTATCGGGTTTTGAACTGTGCAATTAAGTATTTTTTTGAGTGTGCAGGGTTCCAGAAAGAGATTTTTTCATGCGAATTGCTGCGCCATGGAGGTTGCACGTTTCTTGCGATGCAGGGGGCATCTTTGGAGGAGATTAAGACTAGGGGAGATTGGTCCTCAGATGCGGTTTTCGCTTATATCTCTTCTCCGATTTTGGAGCGGATATTAGCACCCTGTCAGGCTACTAGTTGGCTGTGGGCGCTGGGCGCCATTGGCGGTTTGTGGCCAGCCAGGTACAGTACTTTCTTGTGTTAATAAACTGTATTCCCCACAACTTCTCTTCCTTATGACATAGCGGGTCTACAGGTAGTATATATGCATATATACTGGTGTAGGCACCGGCGGGGCTCATCTCCCTCCTGCTAACAGGTTTCACGGTCAGTGTTTCGAACATGCTGGCAACGTGGTGGTTCTGGCATTTCCGCTAGTTGGCACCACCAGCGCCGGGCGGGTTAACTAAAGCATTATGCGCCTGCTACTCGCTAGTCGGCACCACCAGCAGCTATATATAACCACAGCGCTCGACCGGCCCGATGCCTCCGTGATACGCCACCCGGCCTGCGCGCCAAACTAACCACCGTTCGGGCGAGAGTGAACAATTTTTTGTTTTGATATTATGATTTGGCGGTTTGTGGCCAGCCAGGTACAGTACTTTCTTGTGTCAATAAACTGTATTTCCCACAACTTCTCTTCCTTATGCCTTAACGGGTCTACATTCCCATAATGGATTATAGAGCACATATATATCAACATATATATATGCATATTTCTACATGTATATATATATCGACCTAGCCGGTGATACTGACACGATGACGTACTGGTATGTACACATAGTAATTAATGTACTCATTAAATCATATTATAATCATGTATTCAACGGGCAGGGCATAACTGGCATCATGGGTAGCTGCAGCCCATTGTTCAGTTATGCGCATGCGCTGCGCGCAGCGCCGACTGCAGGCAGCGCCCCTAATGGGGCTGTCACACTATGACGCTTCTCACCGGCGACCCGTCGAAGTGTGGGCGAAAATAAGGGAAACGTTGGTACCCGCTGGGCGCGCATTATGCGCGTGTCGGTACACGTCGGTAAACTATCTTTGACGTTGACGGTCGGCGGACAACGTCGGCGCGCATTATTGGTCGCTGAGTGTTTTCAACATGTCAAAAAAAAACAACGACCAGCAGCGCGCGCAAATATATGGGTACGGACGTTAGGAGGACGTTAGGCGGATGTCGACACGTTACAAGCACGTTTGAGGGACATTGCTGACACATTGCTGTGTGTGTATGTGTCTCTGTGTGTGTCTCTGTGTGTGTCTCTGTGTGTGTCTCTGTGTCTCTACGTGTGGGTCTGTGTCTCTCTGTGTGTCTCTGTGTCTGTGTCTCTGCCTGTGCCTCTGTCTGTGTCTCTGTGTCTGTCTCTGTATGTGTCTCTGTATGTGTCTCTGTCTGTGTCTGTCTGTGTCTCTGTGTCTGTGTCTCTGTATGTGTCTCTGTCTGTGTCTCTGTGTCTGTGTCTGCGTCTCTGTCAGTGTCTCTGTGTCTGTCTCTGTATGTGTCTCTGTATGTGTCTCTGTCTGTGTCTGTCTGTGTCTCTGTGTATGTGTCTGTGTATGTGTCTCTGTCTGTGTCTCTGTGTCTGTGTCTGTGTCTCTGTCAGTGTCTCTGTGTCTGTCTCTTTATGTGTCTCTGTCTGTGTCTCTGTGTCTGTTTCTGTGTCTCTGTGTCTCTGTGTCTGTCTCTGTATGTGTCTCTGTATGTGTCTCTGTCTGTGTCTGTCTGTGTCTGTGTCTGTCTCTGTATGTGTCTCTGTCTGTGTCTCTGTGTCTGTGTCTCTCTCTGTGTCTCTGTGTGTGTCTCTGTGTCTCTGTGTGTCTGTGTCTCTCTGTGTGTGTCTCTGTGTCTGTGTGTGTCTCTGTGTCTGTGTGTGTCTCTGTGTCTGTGTGCATCTCTGTGTGTGTCTCCGTGTCTGTGTGTCTGTGTGTCTGTCTGTGTGTCTGTGTGTCTCTGTGTGTCTGTGTCTCTGTGTATGTGTGTGTATTTGTGGCTCTGTGTGTGTCTATGTGTATGTGTGTGTCTCTGTGTATCTGTGTGTGTCTATGTGTCTCTGTGTGTGTATGTGTGTGTGTCTCTGTGTCTCAGAGAGAGACAGAGGCACAGACACAGACACAGACAGACACAGACACAGACATACAGAGACACAGACAGAGACACAGACAGAGACAGACAGAGACAGAGACAGAGACACAGACACAGACACAGACAGAGAGACATACACAGAGACACAGACATAGACACAGACAGAGACACAGACAGAGACACAGACAGAGACACAGACAGAGACACAGACAGAGACACATACAGAGACACAGACACATACATAGAGACACAGACAGAGAAACAGACAGAGACACAGACAGAGACACAGACAGAGACACAGAGACACAGACAGAGACACAGACAGAGACACAGACAGAGACACAGGCAGAGACACATACAGAGACACAGACACATACACAGAGACACAGACAGAGACACAGACAGAGACACATACAGAGACACATACAGAGACACAGACAGAGACACAGACAGAGACACAGACAGAGACATAGACACATACACAGAGACACAGACAGAGACACAGACAGAGACACATACAGAGACACATCCAGAGACACAGACAGAGACACATACAGAGACACATACAGAGACACAGACACAGCCACAGACACATACACAGACACAGACACAGAGAGAACGTGCCGATATACCTTACCACAACATTGGCCCCGCACTAATAACACACTACTGACATGCTGCGCCAACGTCCAATTTCACCATATTTCCACTATCTTTAACGTTTCTCGATGCTTAAAATTTTATTTTCAACACTGACGGGTCGCCGGTGAGAAGCGTCTTAGTGTGACAGCCCCATTAGGGGTCGCGTAACGATGGGCGTGTCCCGGCCCGCCGTGTGAACTCTCCACCAAAGCGCGCCGCCACCCGGCAGGCGGGGCAGTCACGAAAGGTAATCCTTAGCGCTTCTCAATGTTTTTGTTGACGTATTCGAGGACATCACCGAGCGCAGCAGTAATGGGGTGTTAGCAAGCTGCGTTACGACACAGATACGTACAATGCAGTGTTGTCATCTTAAATGGTCGTAACGGGCTCAGCAGTGAGCCTCCCCCACCAGCCCTTCATTGTGTACACATTTCTGACCTACTCTATTATAATTCTATATTCACCGTATCACATCTGGCATCAGTAATTTACATGAAGTAAAGTCACTTTCATTTGTCATCGTGGATTTAGTTTCGGGCATCTAGCCTTCAGCCTCAAATAACATATGAAGGCGGGCCCTCTGCAGTATATACACACTGGCAGTCTGATCTAGGTATGTCAGAATCGGATAGGGGCACTGCCGCATAAGTGTCGCTTATCTTGCCTATGGCTAAGTGTTACCGCATTGCCCAGAGGCACTGCCAAACTATGTGTTACAAAGTCATTCATAACTTCTATGCAAATGATTTGTAAGTAAATCTGTTTTGGGAAATGGACCAACCAGAGACAAAGGCTTTGCGATGTCATGAGCTTGGACTGATAGCCGCCATTTCCAAATGTGAAAATACAACAACATTTCTTCAATGTTCTAAGCTTCAAAGTCATGGTAAATATTGTGATTTTGGTATTGTAATGTACAATTTCGGTGAGATTAGTTTAGGATCTTTCCAGTGATATAAAATTCATGAAAATACTCCAAAGCGGAAGTAGTTTAATCAAGCCAGCAAAATGGCAGCACTATAAAGTCACCATTAGTGCATACTGTCACAAGTTGGTACCTGTCCTGATATAACCTTAGATGTTGCTAGGATGTAAACCAACAACAAACGAACAAACATTTTAAAGGATCAGACCAACTCATGGAAGTGTACAAATAAAGATGATAGCATTAAAATGGACTCAATCTGTTGACAAAATGGGGAACGGTCACAGTTTTTTATAATGGTAAACAAGGGTCACTTTTGGTCAATTAAGCTGACATTAAATTTAGACTGTTTGTTGTTATTTGAAATTGTATCTGATATACCTAAGTCACTGGCGACAATTATGGTTAAAATGGGATGTGGTGGGTGTGTGAAAGGGAACCGGGTGAATGAGTGTGTTGTTGTCTTGTAGTATGTCTTTGTACACTATATATGATACAACTTCCAAAAACTGCATGATAACAAGCAAAGCGACACGTGACTCAAGGTGTGGGAATTTATAGATAATAGGCGTAAATAAATTCCCGTAAACGCCAATCCAAAAATGTAATTTAAATAACAAATTTCTATTTGAAAATAATTTTGATTCTCCCTAATTCCATTTTCTTATGATCATATGGTTATGGGACAATAAACAAAAAAGTAGGAATATAAAAAAACAACCTTTTTGAAGGTTTGATTTCAAGGTTTATCTCCATTTTTTTATTGGCGTTTACGGGGTTTTGCTCCTGAACTCTTCATATATACATACATGCACGTAGCACCATTCCTCACTGATCGCGTGGAGGCAGTCGGAGACGCGATGGACGCCCTCAACGCGACATCTGCAGCCGCACTTGTGGCCACAGTCCCGACCTGGAGCAGAGCGTTCGACATCATCCAACTTGTGGTACATTCATTCTTGCATTCAAAGTCCTAAAGGGACATTATTTCGTAATTTCAATAAAGTAATAGTGCAACTATTTGAGGGGAATGAATCGATTTCAAATGTTCGAAGGCAACCTGAAATTCAGTGTATAAATTACAATTCCACTGTAAAAAGTGGTGACATGTCGTGTACAGACCGGTAACCAGAGCCTTCTCTGCCCGCAGCTGTCGGTGCTTGGCGCTGTGGCCAACGCAATGACTCTCGTCACTCTCATGGTGAACGGCGACGGCTTTTCCGACATCATCTGTCTACTGCTGAGGGTCCAGGTGGGAACAGCTTCACCAAGCTCTAGTTGTATTCTACATGTAAGCACATATGTAAACACAACTGTAAGCACATATTTACACACAACTGTAAGCACATATGTAAACACAACTGCAAGCACATATGTAAACACAACTGTAAGCACATATGTAAACACAACTGTAAGCACATATGTAAACACAACTGTAGGCACATATGTACACACAACCATGTCCCCATGCATGGCCTTTACCTGTCAAACACGTTTGATACAGCACTTAGAAAATAGTGGTCTCGGGGAATATTGTCATAAAAGTAAGTAATGGTTCAGCAATGCCACAAGCAACATGATGTGCTTACAGTTGTGTTTACATATGTGCTTACAGTTGTGTTT
Organism: Branchipolynoe longqiensis; assembly: GCA_030323885.1. Lineage (NCBI taxonomy): Eukaryota > Metazoa > Annelida > Polychaeta > Phyllodocida > Polynoidae > Branchipolynoe > Branchipolynoe longqiensis. The sequence continues at coordinate 54,824,828 of CM059190.1, read as the reverse complement.
ACATATGTGCTTACATTTGCATTTACATATGTGCTTACATTTGCATTTACATATGTGCTTACAGTTGTGTTTACATATGTGCTTACATTTGCGTTTACATATGTGCTTACAGTTGTGTTTACATGTGTGCTTACAGTTGTGTTTACATATGTGCTTACATTTGCGTTTACATATGTGCTTACAGTTGTGTTTACATATGTGCTTACATTTGCGTTTACATATGTGCTTACAGTTGTGTTACATATGTGCTTACAGTTGTGTTTACATATGTGCTTACAGATGTGTTTACATATGTGCTTACAGTTGTGTTACATATGTGCTTACAGTTGTGTTTACATATGTGCTTGCAGTTGTGTTTACATATGTGGTTACAGTTGTGTTTACATATGTGCTTACAGTTGTGTTTACATATGTGCTTACATATGTGTTTACATATGTGCTTACAGTTGTGTTTACATATGTGCCTACAGTTGTGTTTACATATGTGCTTACAGTTGTGTTTACATATGTGCTTACAGCTGTGTTTACATATGTGCTTGCAGTTGTGTTTACATATGTGCTTACAGTTGTGTTACATATTTGCTTACAGTTGTGTTTACATATGTGCTTACAGATGTGTTTACATATGTGCTTACAGTTGTGTTTACATATGTGCTTACAGTTGTGTTTACATATGTGCCTGCAGTTGTGTTTACATATGTGGTTACAGTTGTGTTTACATATGTGCTTACAGTTGTGTTTACATATGTGCTTACAGATGTGTTTACATATGTGCTTACAGTTGTGTTTACATATGTGCCTACAGTTGTGTTTACATATGTGCTTACAGTTGTGTTTACAAATGTGCTTACAGTTGTGTTTAAATATATGCTTACAGTTGTGTTTACATATGTGCTTACAGTTGTGTTTACATATGTGCTTACAGTTGTGTTTAAATATGTGCTTACAGTTGTGTTTAAATATATGCTTACAGTTGTGTTTACATATGTGCTTACAATTGTGTTTAGATATGTGCTTACAGTTGTGTTTACATATGTGCCTACAGTTATGTTTACATATGTGCCTACAGTTGTGTTTACATATGTGCCTACAGTTGTGTTTACATATGTGCTTACAGTTGTGTTTACAAATGTGCTTACAGTTGTGTTACATATGTGCTTACAGTTGTGTTTAAATATATGCTTACAGTTGTGTTTACATATGTGCTTATAGTTGTGTTTACATATGTGCTTACAGTTGTGTTTACATATGTGCTTACATTTGTGTTTACATATGTGCCTACAGTTGTGTTTACATATGTGCCTACAGTTCTGTTTACATGTGTGCTTACAGTTGTGTTTATATATGTGTTTACAGTTGTGTTTACATATGTGCTTACAGATGTGTTTACATATGTGCCTACAGTTGTGTTTACATATGTGCCTACAGTTGTGTTTACATATGTGCCTACAGTTGTGTTTACATATGTGCCTACAGTTGTGTTTACATATGTGCTTACAGTTGTGTTTACATATGTGCTCACAGTTGTGTGTACATATGTGCCTACAGTTGTGTTTACATATGTGCTTACAGTTGTGTGTACATATGTGCCTACAGTTGTGTTTACATATGTGCTTACAGTTGTGTTTACATATGTGCTTACAGTTGTGTTTACATATGTGCTTGCGGTTGTGTTTACATATGTGCTTACAGTTGTGTGTAAATATGTGCTTACAGTTGTGTTTACATATGTGCTTACAGTTGTGTTTACATATGTGCTTACAGGTGTGTTTACATGTGTGCTTACAGTTGTGTTTACATATGTGCATACAGTTGTGTTTACATATGTGCTTACAGTTGTGTTTACATATGTGCTTACAGTTGTGTTTACATATGTGCCCACAGTTGTGTTTACATATGTGCTTACAGTTGTGTTTACATATGTGCCTACAGTTGTGTTTACATATGTGCTTACAGTTGTGTTTACATATGTGCTTACAGTTGTGTGTACATTTGTGCTTACAGTTGTGTTTACATATGTACTTACAGTTGTGTTTACATATGTGCTTACATGTGTGTTTACATGTGTGCTTACAGTTGTGTTTACATATGTGCCTACAGTTGTGTTTACATATGTGCTTACAGTTGTGTTTACATATGTGCTTACAGTTGTGTTTACATATGTGCTTACAGTTGTGTTTACATATGTGCTTACAGTTGTGTTTACATATGTGCCCACAGTTGTGTTTACATATGTGCTTACAGTTGTGTTTACATATGTGCCTACAGTTGTGTTTACATATGTGCTTACAGTTGTGTTTACATATGTGCTTACAGTTGTGTGTACATTTGTGCTTACAGTTGTGTTTACATATGTGCTTACAGTTGTGTTTACATATGTGCTTACATGTGTGTTTACATGTGTGCTTACAGTTGTGTTTACATATGTGCCTACAGTTGTGTTTACATATGTGCTTACAGTTGTGTTTACATATGTGCTTACAGTTGTGTTTACATATGTGCTTACAGTTGTGTTTACATATGTGCTTACAGTTGTGTTTACATATGTGCCTACAGTTGTGTTTACATATGTGCTTACAGTTGTGTTTACATATGTGCTTACAGTTGTGTGTACATATGTGCTTACAGTTGTGTTTATATAGGTGCTTACAGTTGTGTTTACATATGTGCCTACAGTTGTGTTTACATATGTGCCTACAGTTGTGTTTACATATGTGCGTACAGTTGTGTTTACATATCCCCGTCCTGATATGACCTTAGATGTTGCTAGGACGTAAAACAACAACAAACAAACAAACTGTTTACATATGTGCCAACAGTTGTTTTACATATGTGCCTACAGTTGTGTTTACATATGTGCTTACAGTTGTGTTTACATATTTGCTTACAATTGTGTTTACATATGTGCCTACAGATACTGTTTTGAAGGTTGTATTTAGAACCTCAGTGCAGTTGTATTTAGAACCTCAGCGTTTCTAAGTTATGTATTACCTTATATAATTTAGCCCACTTCTGCCCTACACCAGCCGACTGCTATTTGCAAAGCACTGCCACCATCTGACAAATAAAGCTCCGGGAGCCTCGTCAACGATGTGGCCTTGATCCATTACAGGCAGTGCTGGATGGAATCGTCTGCATGTTCGCAGGTCTTCTGTACAACTTGCCGAGCTTCTGGCGCTTGGGCATCACTGTGCTCGATAAGATTATCTGCCAGGTCTGGCACGGGCAATACGCCTACTGGGCTGCGGTATGTAGGAACACAACTGTCGTCTCTGCTCCAGCAACACTTTAAACTATGTTTCCAAACTAGGTGACTCTACACAGTCAGTCGTCAACCTTTTAAACTGTCCTAGAAGGAAGTGGGAATGATATGCTGCTTCCATGGTATACATATACATATGTATATATATATATATATATATATATATATCATGGAAGCAGCATATCATTCCCAAATTCCGTCCACTGCTGTTCAAATGCTATGCTATGCTATTGTAAAATATTCCGATATTCGGCAAGGGGGGAATGCAAATGTTCTATTACTGATCGGTATACGTTACCAGGTGCATATATATATACATATGGGTTGGTGGTGCCTGAGTGGGATGTAAATAGACATAGTGGTGCTGGCAGGTCTGGGTGTGATTGCACTCAGAGCCTAGCCCTTCTGCTGGGGTAGGGGTTACCACACTCAAAGGGTCAAGGTTGGTGGTGGCCATACAGCTACTGGTGGTGGGCAGACCACAGGTATCCATGGAGACCAGGAGTGCTGGATCCCTATTAGTAGGGCCAGGAATGCTCGATTCCCATTGGGGGAACGAGGTGGTATGATACTCTACAATGAACCCATGTAACTATATAATAATAAACCCGAGGTGTGGACTCTCTCTTATACTTTACTCTCTTCCTTTCTCTTTCTCTGTATTGTTTTCCTCATAGCCTATGTACACAGCCACATATCCGGGCATTAGATTCTATAAACTGGTGACCATGACGAGTGGGTAGTTTCTACAAATTGGTGACCACAACGGTTATTAACACACAGTGTTGATTTCACAGTAGAAACTTGCTGGTGCTGATGCTTGTTTGGTGCACTGGGTAGGTAGTGTTTTTCTTCTATTCTTTAACTCTGTGAGGGTTTGAAATTCTTCATGGACAGTATGCTATGGACAGTATAAATATAGCCTCAATAAAAATGATAACAATTTTAATTTGGGTTGTCGATGATTTTTCTGACAATACCTCTATTTTGGAAGGTCTGCTAGACTTGATTGATGGTATGTCTGTAAAGTGCCGTCATTGAAGCCTCGCATCGCCGCTGAAATTAGTTTTCCATACGGGACTACTTTTGGCTTTTCTTAAACTTATCACAGGGCGGAGCTTAGTGATACACTATGTTTTTTTTTTTACTATTTCTTCTTCTTTACAGACATTTCTATACTTGGATTCAATTCTGATAAATCTTTTCCACCACCACATACAACAGCAGCTTGAAGATGCCGCTCACATGCGTAAGGGAAGAATCGTTGCATGACGAGTTTCAACAATGGTCAGTGTATACTGGGCAATTATTTGTCTGAAACGGGAGCGGTAGAAGCATGGTCTAAGTTTATGGCACTTAGGTTAGATATTCTTAAAGAAGAGCAGGAGGAGCATTTGTCAGAAATAAGGGATAGAAAAGAAATACGTGAAGATAGAGAAGAAAGTATAGGGACTCTTGCTGATGTTTCAGATTAACTCATATGGAGAGGTTAAAAGGTAATAGGCAACCTTTGCCATTCGATCCAATTGTTTCTGGCCAGGATAAACAAACTAATGTATTTTTGGTTGATAAAACAAAACAAAAACCTAAAATAATACATTCTCATGGTATTGGTACTGGAGCGTTTACGCGCCACCAGGCTTGTAGAACAGAACCGCTTGTTTCTAGTTGTACTGTCATCCACAGAATTGACCAATCACACACAGCAAAGAGTGCCGCGGAGGGACCGATGGCAGCGCGGACGGCGGAGTGCTTCGGCTCTGCCAGACGGTAACATTCTCTGTTCAGCGCCACTAATTGGAAATGATTGCGTAATACCTAACCTTTGCACTAATATGAAGCGTGAACTAAAAATAGTGCAAGTCGACAGCTTTCAAACTGATCGACAATGTTTACAAGGTTTAGTCATAAGAAATGTTCATGTTCCTAACCAAACTTGCGCCATAGTTTGCGCGTAGTGATGTAAGTTGCGCCACTAATAAACATTACTAATCCAATGGAGTTACAGTCATGTTGGAGATGTGATAGACTCCACAGTAGCATTGCTATAGTAAGACTATTTTCACATTTGCTTACTGATGCTTCTACTTACATTTCAGGATGGAAGATTTGTATAAAATGGAGAAATGGTATAAACATGGACGGAGTTGTACAGACATTGTCGTGTACATTCATGTACCAAATAAATCTTGTTATTCTATCATGACATAGATGGTAAAATGTACACCAAGGATGAGCGTGACATCACACTAACAATTAATAGATGATCTCTTTTCCCATTGACTTTCTATTTATTTGTTTGTAGCCATATCTAGTGCATGTGTGAACTTGGCATATTACATAATGTGGCAGACGCAATGTTGTGATTGTCTGATCAACTGGAAAACCTCTGAACTGTCACAGTAATGACGGAAATGCTCTGGGTTTGTCAAAACTGTACACAATACAGGTCTGTTAAAAGTTAGGTGCTCTGGATTCGTTTTCTGGGTAGACTAGGCAGGTAGAGATGTGAAACGCTGGATGAGGAGATGAATGCAAGAAATCAAAGATGTTGCATGCTAGTGCTTGAGAGACAGCATTGAGTATGTATTAACTGTTCTAGTTCCGAAAATCTTACTCGGCAGGTGCATGAAGGACCAAGACTGCATGACACAGCACCTTGATCCATGCATTGTACATGTTATTGTTTAACATGGCTAATTCTTGGGCGAGACAGGACCTTACTTAACCCACCGACCTGCCCGGTGATGCCATCTGTATGAAACCCCCCGCACTACGCATTGCCACTAACCCAGCGGTCGTCAAACTGTGGTTGCGCCACCTTGTGGATCCAACCCGAACTACAACCACTGAAGCAAAATTAACACCAGAAGGCGACACTAGACCACGCCTTTTCCCACTTGTGCAACGGTCTATCCGTTCAAACCAGAACCCAACTGCCGCAGCCATCATCACTGAACCACCCTCAAGTTTTATCTCTAACGAAGGACTACAACATGCCGCAAGCAAGGAAGTCGACCCGGAACCCATCCGGTAGTAGACAACACAACAAGACCCGAGGACGGCCCAAAAAAGTAAACTGTGAAACGGCGTCGACCACCGGTAATGCACCCAAACGTGCACCGAAGCGGAAAGCGCCGGCGGCATGGGATGCACTGGCGCCGGCGGACAGCCGACAGCTGGCAGCAGACCGGGAGCCAGCCGACAACCACGATATCATTACGGCGATGCATGCTGCCATAAAAGAACTCTGGACGGTCTTAGTTAAGAGAGTCACAGCACTGGAGAAACAGAACAAAGGATCAGTGGCAGCAGTGGACGAGGAGCAGTCCGAGGAGAGTAGTGACAGTGAGTGTGACAGTGAAGCCGACAGTGACATTGATGGAGCCGAAGCACTGACAGTGCCACCCAGGAGGAGGAGACCAGCAGTGAAAGGCTTTGCCATCCCTAAGCCAACTGCGGTAAACAAGAAAGATGCACGGAAAATACAGAAGACCAGCAAAAGCAACTGGTACTAGGAGTTCACATACTGGGATGAATATCAGGACAATGACCCATACGACACATCACCGATGCACCTGCAGTCTGCCCAGATCGGAGACCGGATAGTGCAGGCAGACCATGCCAATAACCATAAAAGATATCCTTGATGTTGCCGGAACCGCCATTAAAAAGAAGTGAAGTAACATTGCACTACTGTTATACTTGTTTGTTATGCGCGGGAAGAAGTGGGAGAAGGTAGGGGTTGGTGAAGCCACATGACATGAATATATCGGTGCGTTGTGTAAGATGACTAAGGTGGTGTAGGTACCGGCATCATGGAGGAAGCGATCATAGAACACATTCACCAGATAGTAATAATAGCAGCCGACTGGGAATGGGAGACGTGCAGCCTGTGATCTGAGAGGATTTTCTCAATGATTGACGACGGCCACCTCCCCTATGGCTGGTGTGACAGTTATGCCATTAAGGACGCACAACATGATGCGTTCACAGTAGGAGTTAGAGCCGGAGCTTGCACCAGCTCCGGCTACAATGCCGCCCACAACCCCCGTAACACCAACACAAATGGGGGCAGTGGCTCCACAGCAAGTATCACTGCCACGACACACGAGAACAAGCAGGACTTTAACCGGGAAACGGACAGCAAACCCTGCAATCCCTGGAATTCGGCGAACGAGTGTGGATTGAGTGCATCGCATGGTGAACACCCCGACAAGAAGGCGCATGGTGCAGCAATAAGTATCACCGTGCTAACCAACACAAAGAGAAGGACAGTATGAATAAAAAACGATTCCAAGAGAAAAGGGCATGCATTACCATAATAATCATAGTAATTTCTCAATCCTGAAAATTTATTTCAGACTGCTAATCTGTGTACTCTTTTGATACTCATTGTGCTCACTTGGGGAAAAGTGAATGCGAATAGCAGATAGAGTTCTTCTATTCAGAAAGAGGTAACATTTTCATGAATATACAGTAACCGGTTCTTGATTTTCATGATCACTTTTCAAAGGTGAGTGTGTGGTGACAGCTCAGCTAAAAGGTGATCAACTTTTTGTTGATACTCATGATCACTTTTCAAAAGCGAGTGTGTGGTGACAGCTCAGCTAAAAGGTGATGAATTTTTTTCTTGATAGCCTTGATCACTTTTCAAAAGCGACATGCAGTCTGTGTAATTTTTTCTTGGTATTCTTGATCACTTTTCAAAAGCGAGTCTGTGGTGACAACTCAGCTAAAAGGTGATGAAATTTTGTTCTTGATTTTCATGATCACTTTACAAAAGCGAGTGTGTGGTGACAGCTCAGCTAAAAAGTGATGAAATCTTTTCTTGATTTTCATGATCACTTTTCAAAAGCAAGTGTGTGGTGACAGCTCAGCTAAATAGTGCTGACATTTTTTCTTGATACTCATGAATATACAGTAACCGGTTCTTGATTTTCATGATCACTTTTCAAAGGCGAGTGTGTGGTGACAGCTCAGCTAAAAGGTGATCAAATCTTTGTTGATACTCATGATCACTTTTCAAAACCGAGTGTGTGGTGACACCTCAGCTAAAAGGTGATGAATCTTTTTCTTGATATCCTTGATCACTTTTCAAAAGCGAGTTTGTGGTGACACCTCAGCTAAAAGGTGATGAATCTTTTTCTTGATATCCTTGATCACTTTTCAAAAGCGAGTGTGTGGTGACACCTCAGCTAAAAGGTGATGACATTTTTGTCCTTCTTAAATTATTTACACATCTACAGAATAATTCATCTACAAACTATTAAACTCCCACAACTACAAAACTATATTAAAAAACTACAAAACTGTTGACCGATAGTAATATACAGTAGATTGACAGTACATAACTGATATATATTACTAATATTACTAATTTTGCATATAAAATATTTTGCTTGGATTCTGCCAAGAAATACTACAAAATGCTACAAACTGTTGGAATGTTGTAGTATAAAACAATATTTTCATTTGAAATTCATGGACATAAAACTGTCAAATATTGTCATTAGATGTCATGAAATGTTGGTTCAATTGAAATTCATGGACGTAAAAATGTGTCAAATATTGCCATTAGATTTCATGAAATGTTGGTTCATTTGAAATTCATGGACATAAAAAGGTGTCGAATATTTTCATTTGTTGTAATGAAATGTTGGTTCATTTGGACATTGGTTGTCATGACATGTTGGTTCATTTGAAATTCATGGACATAAAAATGTGTTGAATATTGTCATTTATTGTCATGAAGGGTTGGTTCATTTGAAATTCATGGACATAAAAATGTGTCGAATATTGCCATTTATTGTCATAGAATTTATTAACTTTATGCTGTCATTGACATTGTTGATATTAATCTGTGGATCTGATTAGTTGTCTTTGAGCTGGAAAATGCATATTGCTATGTTATAATTTTACCTCGGTATTAACCCTCAGGGTTTTTATATCCATCAGCAAAAGTCAGTTTTCAAACTGATGAGGGTACTGAAATGTTTAGGGTTTATCCTAGACACAGAACACTTAACGGTCTCTATAACAGAACCAAAGGTAGATAAGTTTATGGTTACGGCGACCCAGATTCTTAATCTTACAAAGCCAAAGATCATGCAGGTCGCAGTCCTTATCGGCATAATGATAGCTTACGCACCCGCTATTCTATATGGGAAAGCCCATATCAAATCGCTAGAGATAGATAAAAACTTAGCACTAGCACATACAAGATGTAATTTTGAAAGAAAAATGTTTATTTCCCCAGAAGGCTTGCAGGATATAGAGTGGTGGTTTAAACATATAAACACATCACCCAATTCTATTCGTAAGGGTGAACCCAATACTACAGTTACCACTGATGCTTCCTTAGAAGGATCGGGCGCGCATCGTGATGGGGTCGCAACGGGTGGTAGATGGTTAGAAAACAAAATTTCTGACATTATTAATTTATTGGAACTATGGGCCATTTACTTAGGTCTCTGTAGTCTAGTAAAGGTACCTAGATTTCACGTCAGAATTCTGACTGACAACACCACAGCCATGGCCTATATCCGTAATATGGGTGGTACAAAGTCCAAACCATGCAATACAGTTGCTAAGCAAATTTGGAACTGGGCACTGACTCACAGAGTCTGGTTAACAGTAGCACATATTCCAGGCTCACAGAATACGTTAGCAGATGGAAAAAGTCACAAATTTCATGACCATTTAGAATGGTCATTGGGTTTGTCCATTTTTGATTTCATTTGTCAAAAATGGGGGATACCAGATATAGATTTGTTTGCATCGCGTAACAATAATAAGTTGGACCAGTATGTTTCATGGCATCCCGAACCGGAGGCATGGAGGGTAGATACGTTTTCTTTAGTCTGGGAAAGTAAATTCTTTTACATTTTCCCACCATTCAGCATTATCAGCCGAGTGGCCAGGAAAATCGGCATGGACCGAACACACACCATACTGATAGTCCCAGACTGGGACACACAACCATGGCTGCCAGCAGTAACACGACAGCCTCCGATTCTGCCTCCGAGACTGCCTCCGATTCCCAAGAGGACCCTGGAACCTGGCACACCACGGACCTCTGTCGGTCCACAGAGACATGTCAACGACACCCCTTTTGGCGTTCCGTTTTTGAGAAAACATTTGGAGGAATTTGGACCGGATAAAATTACTGAACAAAGAATTATATCCCATGCGTGGAGGCCAGGAACAGTTAAGATGTACACCACATATTTGAAGAAATGGGGGGTACATTGTTTGCTGATGAAGGTGAAGCCAGTAAACCCTTCAATTGCACAAGTAGCATGGTTTCTACATACTTTAGAAGACGAAGGCCTAGGCTTCGGAGCCATTAACGCAGCAAGATGTGCTTTATCTGTCATTTTGCCGAGAATCGACGGAGATACAATCGGAAATCATAGAGTGATACAGTGGTTGTTATGGTCCGTCTATGAGAGGAACCCCCCAAAGCCGAAATATAGTCGATTTTGAGATGTCTCTGTTGTATTTAAGTTGTTTAAGGCTTGGCCTCACAACTCTCATTTAGATGTTAAGCAATTAGGGTTTAAGGTGCCAGTGTTGTTATTATTAGTAACTGGACACAGAGGACAAACAATTGTCGCATTATCACTCGATGGACTAGAGATTGATAAGCAGCAAGCAACGTTTGATTTGGCTCAACTATTAAAATCAAACAGATTGGGGGATCCGTTGTCCACGGTCCACTTAGATCACTTCCCTGAGGATAGGAAGTTATGTGTTGTGTCAGCCATACGGCATATATACCCAAGACAAAGGACATAAGAAACTCACAACAGCTTTTGGTGAGCTTTATTAAGCCACACAAGGCCATTTCAAGAGACACTCTTGCCAGATGGACAATCAGAGTGTTAAAAACAGCAGGGGTCGATACCGGAAGATACGCTTCCCATTCGACTAGAGGTGCCATGGTCTCCAAGGCATGAATGCTAGGGATCTCAGTTAAAAGAATCCTTGCACATGCTGGCTGGAAGACGGCTAAGTCGTTCGCAAAACATTACAACAAATGACTAGAAAAGCCCAGCGGCCTTGCCACGCGCTTGCTCACTACTAAACAATAAAAGGTGAGAACAAATTTAAGTATTTAGGAATGCTTAATACAATGTAATGATGATAAGAACATGTAATTAAGGATAAAAATGAGTTACGTAAAAGTCTCCCTAGCCTGAGGCTAGCCTGAGGCTTAATATTGAGGTAAAATAGTATGGTTATACAAATCTTACCTTGGTATAGATGATGGATAACAGTTATTTTCCCGAGGTATAAGCCTCGGATAGACGTGGGCTAGGGCCCACCCACCACACCCTGCCACGTCTATTCCGTTATTGTACCATTACGGGAAACATCATACTATCCATTGTAGTGAAAAGTCATTTTTATCCTGAATAAGTAGGTAAAGATTGCTGGACCCGGATGTGCTTCCTTCTCCCTAGCCCACGTCTATCCGAGGCTTATACCTCGGGAAAACAATTGTTATCCATCATCTATACCAAGGTAAGATTCGTATAACTATACTATCTATGTGGATAGATTTAAGAGTTGAAAGAAGATACGTGAGAGGAAATGTATTATTCAAATAGACTTTACTGAATAAAACTCAGATATATGATAAATGCGAAGAAAGGTGAACCTTTCTGCGAATATGATGACCAAGATCGATAACGATCCTACAAGACTGGATTAATATCATCAATTTTGCAATGCTAATGCAGAGTTCAACATGGAGAACACTGGTATATATATAATTAAATCAAAGAAATAATCAACATTACACTGAAGGAGACAACTAACATGAAGAAATGACGGCAACTGCTGAAGAAAGTGTATCGAACCCATGACAGCATGTAAAACTGCAGCTAGACGCTAGAAGTCTATTATTATTTAATAATATAGACATAGCCATTGTAATTTCAAAGTTCAAGGCGAACCGCTGTCATTGCTTTGTTTACCTTTTGATGCTGAGTATACGCTGTGGGTATACAGCTTTCTGTCATTCATGCTATTTTTGTTAAAAGTGATATTTGATGTTAGATATGCGTATATAACATGCAAAACAACATTTTGAAGCTATTTCTGCCTTTATTTCCACTCAAAACAACTTATTCTTGGTGAAATCGGAGTGTTTGGTCGGTTTCTACAAGAAAATAGTCTGTTAAACTAGGTCATCGATTCAAACCGCTTAAGCCTTGTTTTCCCATAGATCTGAGATCCGCAATGTTATATCTATGGAGACCTGTCGAACAACCATGCGTCTACCATCAATGTCGTTGGGTTTCTCCTAGTTTGACAGCTGGCAAGATGAAATGGGTGGGCCAAGGGGTAGTAAGGCCAAAGCCACTTTGTACCAATGTAAAGTCAATGCTGTCGGACTGAACACTGACCTCTAGAGTGTCACAAGGACCTCTGAAGTGTCACAGAGTTGGAAAAAGGTTGGATTCGACTAAAAATGGTCGCAATTTGTTCACACACATCTTTTAACATCATATTGAATGTCAGAAATGGTTTATGTTCTTCGTAGGTGGCAGATAAAGATGATTATAATTTTTATATTTTTGTATGATTCGAAGTCAGAAGACCTTATCCATTAAAATTGTTAGATATTAAGAAATTATTATTTATTGGTTGGTGGATTCAACAAGGTGCTAGAAACAACGCAGAGACGTAAACTTCTTTCCTTGCTGCGTTATTGGGATGCAGGTGGTAAGAAGTGGAGGGGCGGAGTACATTGTAAAATATTCCGATATTCGGCAAGAGGGGAATGCAAATGTTCTATTACTGATCGGTGTATGTGACCAGGTGCATATATATATATATATATATGTATATATATATATATATAATATATGAGTCAGGATCAGGAAAAGAGGCCAATTGAGGAAAGTTGTTGGCGTCGAGCATGGATGTCGGCGTCGATCGGTATAATTATAATTTAGCATTGACAGAGGTGTTGGAAAGTCCTTAAATTTATCCTGAATGTAAAGGTCGAGAAAATACAACAACCTTATTTGTTTCTAGGATAATTTAATATAAAACAAAGAAATGCACTACACTTTAAGAATTGTGACGCCGACATCTGCTAAAGTTGTCGGCGTCGATCATTGGATGTCGGCATCGATCGGTATAATTATAGTTTAGCATTGACAGAGGTGTTGGAAAGTCCTTAAATTTATCCTGAATGTAAAGGTCGAGAAAATACAACAACCTTATTTGTTTCTAGGATAATTTAATATGAAACAAAGAAATGCACTACACTTTTAAGAATTGCAATGCCAACATCTTCAATTGACCACCAATTGGCCCATTTTCGTGAGGCTGACTCATATACATATGGGTTGGTGGTGCCTAAGTGGGATGTAAATAGACATAGTGGTGCTGGCATGTCTGGGTGTGATTGCACTCAAGGCCTAGCCCTTCTGCTGGGGTAGGGGTCACCACACTCAAAAGGTCAAGGTTGGTGGTGGCCATGGGGCCATACAGCTACTGGTGGTGGGCAGACCACTGGTATCCATGGAGACCAGGAATGCTGGATCCCTATTGGTAGGGCCAGGAATGCTTGATTCCCATTGGGGGAAGGAGGTGGTATGATACTCTACAATGAACCCATGTAACTATATAATAATAAACCAAAGGGCTGGACTCTCTCTCTTATACTTAACTCTCTTCCTTTCTCTTTGTCTGTATTGTTTTCCTCATAGCCTACATACACAGCCACAAATCCGAGCATTAGATTCGACACTATGTTAGAGCCACATGCAAGCCCTTTAAGATCTGAATAGATCTAATTGCCTAAATGTATATGTTTTGACCTATTTGGTAGCAGCGGTCCATTATGCATATATATGCGAAATGAAATTGCATAACAAACTTTCAAAGGCTACCCCTATGTTTTCTCGGTCTAGGAATCCAATGGAATCATTTACAGAAGTGGTTGGTGGCCGCCATCTTGGATTCCAAGTGATCTTTGTTGAGTAAGCATTGACTCAGGGGGTTAGCAGCCTGGCCAATGAACGGTGCATACAAGTTTGTTGCGCGCGTTCGAGGCTGTCATGGCATCTTACTGCCTGATCTATTGCCGGCTCCTCCTATTAAATGCCATTTTAAAATATTTGTATGGCCTCAAAAAGAGTACAGGGAATCTGAAAGCACTAACCTATGTGCAGCTTATAATAATGACATATAATGTTATTTTGCAATGAACTTTATTCATGGCTTATCATACACATTAGGTGCAACATAAGTGACTATCATTAATACATACGCACGGGCTTAATGACTTCCTACCATCCCAGGCTACCAACTCATGAGGGTTGATAGAAAAACGGAGCTACCAGAAGGTCAGACCAAAACAGGTGGTAGCGTCGGAATTAACTTCAGGTATGAACTCCACCTACACACTGTCAAACATACTGAGTAAAACCTTCAAATAGTGACGTCGAGATAGCGTGGGCTGCAGTCACCAGGCCCCAGACAAAAAGAATACTCATTTGCAACATAATTACATATACCCCATATTGAAATTTAAATGAAAGAATTGGTCTAATAAGTTCTTCCATGGGCCACATAGTCAACATAGATAGGTCCAAAACATTCCTTATCAGAGACTTCAATGTCGAATACAATAGAAGGAGGCATGCACGAAAGGAGGTACGAAGCAATTTGGAACAGAACACAAGCTGTAACAAATGATACAACGACCAGTATTACAACAAGAGACCTGGCATTCACTGATATCAAGTATTACACAAAGTCGGGAGTCCTTGACTTTAATATAAGGGACCACAAGCCAGTATTAATCGTAAGGAAGAAAATAGGAAACAATAAGAGGACCACCACCCACTGGGGACGCTCGTACAGAAATGCAGAAATTAGTACTCTACTGAAGTCAAGTATGTAGGACACTTTATGACCGATGACTTTAGAGATGACAGGGATATTAATAGACAGTATCGCAAGTTATATGCTCAGGGAAATATACTCATCAGGAAATTTCATATGTGTACAGCTGATGTGAAGATACATTTATTTAGAACTTTCTGTACTCCCTTGTATACTGGCCAGATTTGGTGGAACTATTGAATGTATAGCATTAGAAAACTGAATGTAGCATATAATGACATTATGAGGTTAACACTCCGGTTACCTAGGTATCACAGTGCTAGTCAGCTGTTTGCCAATATTGATGTGCCAGCCTTCCAGGCTGTTATCAGGAATCTAACATTCAAATTTATTACTAGACTTGACAAGTCAGAAAATGTTATAATACAGGGACTTGTAAAAATAGAAGAGAGTGATCTCAGATTTACGTCTGCCATATGGAGGCATTGGTACAAACTACTGCCAACATTTTGGTATTGGTTAGTATGGTAGTATTCATACTATTACTTATATCCTATTCACAGTAATTTTTATATCTACCTACTATGGACCAAAGTGCTGGCAGATATTAAATGTAACAATAAATAAAACCGCTGACAAGCACTGCCCCTTAGTATAGCTCACTATCAGAGTCAATATGGTTGGATATCATAACGATGAGTTGGTAGATTTACAACACAGATATTAATTGAAGCAGAAATAAGAGATGAAAAAAGACCGTGGCCATAAAGCTAACTAAATGCCTGGTCAGGAAATCAAGGAATGAGGTAAGAAAGGCCAAGGTGAGATACTACCAGGATCACTTAGTAAAGCACAAACAAAATACTTGAAATGTTGACTAAATTGAGACCGACAACAATGTAAGAATTAGCAACCTTGTCAATGAAGACACTGGTGATAACAATTAGCGAGTATATTTAACCACATAGAATAACAACACAAAGCCCACCAGACCAAATTAAATAATCCAAAGTTAAACACACTACAAGACAAAACTCTAGCTAGAACTAATAAGATATCAACCTAAAAAGGAAAGTTTGCTTTATTTAATGACGCCTGTAGAGCACATACATTTTTATCATCGACTATTGGACGTCAAACATATGGTCATTCTGACATATTTCTTTGGAGGAAACCTGCTGCCGCGACATAGGCTACTCTTTGTGATCAGAAGCAAGGGGTCTTTTCTATGCACTTTCCCACAAACAGTACAGCACATACCACAGCCTTTGATGAACCAGTTGTGGACCACTAGTTGGAACAGAAAATAGTCTAAACTGCAAATGGTTCCACTGAGCTGGATCGATCGGATGCCCCACTGAGCTGGATCGATCGGATGCCCCGCATCGATCGGATGCCCCAAACTGTACCACCTGAGCTATGTCCCGACTCCCACAAGATATCAACCTAGAAATCATCTGGAATGAAGGACATCATCACTACCCTGATAAACAATGCAATCTTCACATTGTGGAATTCACAAATCTGATAATCAGCACCTGCGTCTTCCCGAAATCATGGAAAGTGGTCACGGTCATTCCAAGAACCTGTAGCGAATTTGTACCCTTTTTCAATCCTCCCCTCCCTGCCAAAGTCATTAAACATATAATACATGACCAAGTGAGGCATTCCTCGAGTATTTGAACTACCTAACCTACCAAGAAAATGGCTTTAGAAAAACTAATCCACCACTCAGGACGAGCTACTCGCCAGCATATACACGGGTGATCTCACAGTTGCGGTCTTCCTTGATTTCAAGAAGGCATTCGATACGATCGACCACATAATCCTAATGTTTCGGCACTGCCTTTCGTCAAGCGTTGCCCTCACCCTCGTACACCACCATCGTCCACTCCTGCTCCCTCACCTCCGCGCACAAAACATAGCCAGTTGTTCAAAATTCTACGAAAATGCGACTAAACGAGGGAAAGGCCCTGAGCAAGAAACACGGCCTCGCCAGGCATGATAAACCGGTCCTGACCCTGGCGTTAAGACCCCGCCTGACGTTGAGGGATGTTGACAAATTACCCGCCACTTACCTGGAGCGGATGTCTCCAGAGTCATTACAAGGTGTTTGGAACCACAGGATAAACGGTCGGACACTAAATGGGTCCAGCAGTGAATGCACCAATGGGACATTCTGAATGAATACACGACCTCAGAGATCGGAGTGGGTACGGCTGAATCGTGTAGTTTGACGGAAAACCATGGCCTAGAAAATAAAATGATTGTTTTATCCATAGCTCCATACGGCCCAATTTAAAAAGGTGGGGAAGGGGATCGGCTTATAGACGGCCGAGACATTGGGAAGACCTGGAAGCTGCACCTGTTCGTATATATCTTTTCTTTTCTTTTTTGGTAAATGATCATTTTATTCAGCGAATAAAGGTATTTTTTCAGCGAGGCGGCACTGGTCTTCCGGCCAAGATATGCTACACTTATTCACGTTTATAATAATCTAAAATCAACCAGTGTTTGATATGTGCTCATATGTGCTGATATTGATTATAACTGTGGCAGGTCATTAATGAAGATTAGGGATATCACAGGTTCCAGGTTACAATCATTGTGGTATCCCCACGTTGACTCCATGCGGCTGATGGACTCAACATTGTTAAGCATTGTGCACGGCATTCTCTTTTTGAGGTAATTTGTGAGAAAGCTACATGTTTAGATACCAAGTCCTGCTCTCTCTACTTAATACATTATGACTAATGTAGATTTAATAGAGTAGCTTTACTAGCAGGGGCCAATATAATGCCTGCATGTGCACATAACAAGGTGAATATATGCATAGCCTTTCTATCTCAGGTGTTGAGTTCGATTTGGAACCTTGTGATGCTGGCTGTGGAACGCTACATCTGTGTATGCCACCCAATGAAATACATCTTACTCACGAAGTCAAAGGTGAGCTATAAACACCCGTCCGTCTGTTTGATGCATCACACTCACTGGGAATGATCAACATTCAATGCTAATGCTGTACACCTTGTTTATGTCTGGTTCCATCATGTATAAGGAGGGTGGGATGAGTACACTTATTGACCTCAATAATAGAATGTATGGATATCAGAACGTTGGTAGAAGACATTCCTGCACGGCCCGGCTCACCCTGAGGCCGCGCTACTTGAATGGCTACATTTGGCCGCATGACATACTGAAGTTTACTTAGGTCTTCACAGGATGAAGGTCATTAGACCGGTGTATCTGCATTGTTGTCTGCTGATCTGATGTCATTTTTAGACTCGCGTGTGCGACATGAGCTCACACCTGTTTAATAATTACATGCAATATGTTGATCCCTCCGGAGTCTGTCAATCCATTGTTCCAATGCCTTAATATTGGCGGCTTCCACAACATAACTCTGCGGCTGTTCCACACATTGGTGGCGCTTTCAGTAAAGAAGAGTTGGCTGGAGCGGGGAGTGATTCTTATGTATGGCGTGTATGGATGTCGTTGAGTTAGTCTCAGTTCGGTCCTGTTGTGAACACGACTGGTGAAGCTGCTGAATCGTGCACTTATGTCACAACATGTTCCATTACATTCCATGAAGAACCCGCTCGCCCACTTCCTAACAGTGTCTTCAAATGTTGGACCTAGGTGCGCATGCTCGTCCTCATTGCGCTGCTGATCGGATGCATCTGTTCTGCTGGCGCCATCTTCCAGGCGCGCATGCGCAATGACCGATGCGAGGCAGGCATGTACTGGGAAGGCCCGGCTCTTGAAAGGTATGTGGTGTTCTATTTGGCGGAGTGGTTAGAGTGTCTGACCTTTTCCTAGGTCGGACTCCTAATCTGAAGGTTGGTGGTTCGACTTCCCATGCCCCCCCACCTGTGCCAATTTAGATTTCCACTGCTGTGTATAACTTAAAGTGTCATCAAAGGCCAGTTGCTCTCATACCATGTCTATGTGGTGTGGGAGGTTAAAAATCCCTTGGGTCGGTAGAAGTGTAGACTTGGGCTTTCTATCGAGAAACTGTCTACTGCTGAAAAAAAGTCTATTGAGAAAAGTGTAGGTCACTTAATCTATATAAATTGGGAAGACAACCCATGATAACAGAGACCACACGCGGAGAAGGATATGTTCATCGGTTTTAATGAAATACCCAGCAACAAATTCGATGATTTTGCACCGAGATTAGTGTGTTGATACCTAAACGTGTGGTAGTAATCAGGTGCTCTTAAATATCAAGTCGATTAGGATTACAACGTCCTGCAAAGAGCCTCGCATAATGAGCGTCACTTCTAAGATGTCTATGGAAATTATTCTCCCGATATGACCTTAGATGTTGCCAGGACGTAAAACTCCAACAATCATCTAAGCATACATAAGGTGTTGAAGTATATATACTCGGTATAGTGCCTGATCTGAGGTCATGACCCCAGCCTCCTCATTTCCTGTGCTCCTTGAAAGTACCACGTGACGAGAAAGTACGCTAGGTATGTGCACGTGTTCAGCTACAAGGTGCATCCAGAGTCAGGACTGATATCACAAGGTCGTGATACCGCCAGATTCAGGCCCATCTGCCATCAATGCTTTAATTAATGATCATCTAAGCAGTGGCCATCTGCATTATTGACGATGAAGTCCGTGTGCTTCAGTAGCTAGTAGAAGTACTGAGCAACATCCGGGGCCATATGCAGGAGTCAGTGTTATCAAGCCAAAACGCGTTTAGAGGGGATTTCTGGTTTAACCCCGAAAAGTCGGTATGCACGAGTCAGTGATAGGCCTAACACCGCGCGTTTAAGGTCCGCGACACTAACCCCGTTTCATATGACGTTTACGGGCGGTGTTAGCGTAACCTTGTAGCCAAATCTATTAAATGCTATCATATTTAACATAATTAAATACGCAATAAGTGAAATTTAATGAAATTAACCCTAAATTTGAAGCAATATTAACGCTGCGCCAGGCCGTAATGGCGGCGATATTAATACTTATATTTTCGAATCGACGAACGTAAAGTAAACAAATCGCCGCCGTCGCGACCACCGCGTCGACGTCGACATCCATACTGGCCGACTTCTACGCATTGGCGGCAATGTATTAGCGAGTTGTTTACTTTACGCTCGTCGATTCGAAAATATAAATATTAATATCACCGCCATTACGGAGGCAGCGTTAATATTGCTTCGAATTTAGGGTTAATTTCCTCAAATTTCACTTATTGCGTATTTAATTCTGTTAAATATGTTACCATTTAATAGATATAAGCCTAAAATATGGGTACACATGCAGAGGGATTTCCCAAATCTATAAATAAATTCAGGTTTAGCTAAAATGAAAGTGTTATGCGCTCCTGCATACGACTTGACACAGTTCCCGACGTCGGTGAAAGCTAAACGGTAAAAGGCTCTAACACCAAACCCCGCTAACACTGACTCCTGCATATGGCCCCTGGTGAACACAGTCAAATGAAAACTGGAGAAATACCCGAGGTGCCAAACAATCCTTCGATTTTATAATTTATAATGTTGATCCCTCCGGATATGAGAGAAAAACGATGGCTAATATTACATGCTTATCATAAACTATAGGTGGGCTAGTATTTGTCATGCACAGCTGTTGCTTAGCTGTTGCTAAGCAAATCATACCACATAACCTACAAAATAGTGCAATGCTATCATTTACACAGCTATAAACACGGATTTATGTAGCGGCTCCTAACATTGTCCTGTGGAATAATTATAAACTCGCCGTCATTATTAATTTGCACAATTGCAGGTTCTTCTACGGATACGTGATTTTCATCTTCTTCTGCCATCTGGCGATTCCCAGCACTCTCTTCAGCATCTTTTACGGCTTTGTCATCATGCAGTTCCGCAAACGTGCAAAGTCGTCTCTCGGAGCATCCGGTTTGTTCATCACTCACCATTTAATTTGTCACACCAAGGTTTGGGTCCACTCAGCCAATAGTCAAGCTCTGTGATATGTTCGGGTGGGGCTGCAGCACACTGCAGACACCGGTGCAGCAATTACTATTTTATTTAAGGTATAATAGTTGTTAGCACGATTTCACTGTAACCCGATTCACAAACAATGTGGGGAAAGAGCTTTACAAAGTTAAGTCATCAGAAACCGTTGGGTTCTGTATTCAAGCTGACACTAAAGCATAGGGCATAGCATGAAGGGTAGGCAGGGAAGGACGACCGCCGAACTTCCGGTTGTGTAAGCACGCCGAGTGCCAATCTCAGTCTCCCTCAACAGTGGACAGTAACTCGGAATACACCGCAAATCCACAGCGCACTCAACACTTCTGTACACTAGGGTTTGCCACAAACGGCTGAGCACGATAAGTCCGCGTGCTTTTGTGGGGGTGTGACTACACATATGTAAAACAGATAGAGGCTCAGACAGTCGGAGACGCACGTCCCCGCTCATTGGTCGACACTGGTCCCTAGCAACGCCTTTTAGTTTTATCCCTGATATATATATATATATATATATATATATATATGCTTTACCCAATTTGTCGATTGACGTTTAATAATGCAACACATAGAGGTTGATCAAGAATATACGATGACCGAATTATCTCATTGTGATGCTCTACTCATGCACGTCTGTTTCTGAGATAATATATTAAGTTGATTGTCATAATTTACCTCTGACATAACTTTAATTTAAATGTATCATTTTGTATATAGTTGAAGTACAAACATGCCAAATTTATTCTGGCAAGCGTGCAACACTCTGACACCATAAGCTTCGGCAGTAACAGGTTTAATATATTGACTCAGTATGCCCTTCTATGGACCAACACATGCTTCATAAGTAAGCTAATTACGTGTCCAGATTTGGATATTTAGAATACAATGTGGATGGTGTTGGGGATGTGAGGCTGTCCTCGGTCCGCGCTAACTTTGCACCATTCGTCGTGGGCAGGCAGCTCCAGCGTCGTCGACAAGGCGTCGGCCGAGCTGACCAAAACGGCGGTCGTGGTGACGGTCATCTTCGTCGTCAGCTACAGCGTCGTCATCTGGCACTTCCTGCTGGGGTACACAGGTGTCACGGAGTACAAGGTGAACACACCCCTGCAGAGGGTGGGCGGGCTGATGGCGCTGATGAACTCGGTGGCCAACCCGTTCGTGTACGCCAGCTTCATGCCAGTGTACCGGCGCTCCGTGCAGCAGACGTTCAGCTTCTCCTGCTGCAGGATGCCCCGCTAACAGCGCCCCCTCACGGCGCACCTTGCACACACCTCACCCCGCTAACAACGCCCTCTCCTGGCACACACCTCACCCCGCTAACAGCACCCCCTCACGGCACACCCTGCACACACCTCACCTAACTAACAGCGCCCCCTCACGGCACACCCTGCAGACACGTCGACCCGCTAACAGCGCCCCCTCACCGCGCAACTTGCACACACCTCATCCCGCTAACAACCCCCTCTCCTGGCACACACCTCACCCCACTAACAGTGCCCCCTCACGGCGCACCTTGCACACACCTCACCCCGCTAACAGCGCCCCCTCACCGCCTACCCTGCACACACCTCACCCCGCTAACAGCGCACCCTCACGGCGCAACTTGCACACACCTCACCCCGCTAACAACGCCCTCTCCTGGCACACACCTCACCCCGCTAACAGCGCCCCCTCACGGCACACCCTGCACACACCTCACCTAACTAACAGCGCCCCCTCACGGCACACCCTGCAGACACGTCGACCCGCTAACAGCGCCCCCTCACGGCGCACCTTGCACACACCTCACCCCGCTAACAATGCCCTCTCCCGGCACACACCTCACCCCGCTAACAGCGCACCCTCACGGCGCACCTTGCACACACCTCACCCCACTAACAACGCCCTCTCCAGCACACACCTCACCCCGCTAACAGCGCCCCCTCACGGCACACCCTGCACACACCTCACCTAACTAACAGCGCCCCCTCACGGCACACCCTGCAGACACGTCGACCCGCTAACAGCGGCCCCTCACGGCACACCCAGCACACACCTCACCCCACTAACAGCCCCCCTCACGGCACACCCTGTACACATGTCACCCCGCTAACAACGCCCCCTCACGGCACACCCTGCAGACACCTCACCCCGCTAACAGCGCCCCCTCACGGCACACACCAGACCCTGCTAACAGCGCTCCCTCACGGCACACCCTGCACACACCTCCTCTATTTGCACTCAACTACCAAGTGTAACTGCTTGTACTGGCGGCGCCCCCGTCGGTCCCTAGCCTCACTAACTCACCGCTGCCAGTCCTCTTCACGCGGCGCCTAAAACACGACGCAGTCTCCTGAAGGAAGCTCACAAATGACGCCATTTATAGGTTGAGTTAAGCTACCACACCTAAATTCTAATTCCTGGTGAGACAACTAAATAATTTAAAAAGAGATTGTCTTAACCATGATGGGTAAAATAGGGATAATAATATATAATGGTTCATTTATACTCCGCTGTATAAGTTATGGGTATAATCACTGAGCACTGAAACAAGTGTATATGAAATTTCACAAGAAATCACAATGTGGTTTAAAAATTAGTGAAACGGAAAAATGTTTATGTGATGTCGTGATTTTAGCTTATCTTGCCATTCATGTAGCGTACGTAATAAACAATTAATAATCACTATTGGAGTTGTCTATTGCACTGGCTTGAATAACGTTTAGATTTAATTATATTCATTATTAAAAAAAACGACCCCGTGGACATTGCACCTATCTTATTGTGAAAGCACTTGTGTACATTGGTGGCTGCAAGACCACTGCATCAGAAAGGAATACCATTCAAAATTGAGGCGGCGGCGAGGTCTCTCAATGGGACAAAACTATAAAGTGCACACTGTCACAAGTCGGGACCGTTAGATGTTGCTAGCACGTAAAACAACAGCAAACAAACACATGTCATTGAGGCATATTTAAGTGGATCAATGTCATGATTGGATTGACCCCATGTTGGTGAAAAGTAATAATTTTTCTAGAACTTAAAGAAGAGTTGATGGATCTCAACATGAACGTAGTTTTAGGGGTGTGGGTGGCTATTATAGTACACATGACATAGGGAGGGAGTGTTGAAAATGGCTAGAGTAAACCTAAAGTCAGATTGATCAGGAGTCCATCAAGAACAAGGAATAGCCTGTCAACCAGTGCCCAGTGATAATTAATCAATACCCAACCATTCGGGCAGTAGTCGTTTAAATCCAGCTAATCAAATTGGGTAAGGGATGAGAGCTATCAGAATTCAATAGGCAGCTAACCAATCAGTAATAATCAAATAACGAAGATAAAATAAAGAAATTAAAATAACAAATAGGAGGGTGAGAGAGGTAGTGGTGAGTAGGCGGTGATGCGGTGGGGAGAGTAGCGCTTAGTCAAGTATCAGAGTAGTGGGAGGTAGTGAGAGTGGGGTAGCGAGGAGGGGAGTTGTGGGAGAGTGGGTTAGGGGGAGGGTGTCGGTGAGAGTGGGAGAGGGTAGTGACAGTGAAGGTAGTGAGGGGGAGAGAGTAGTAGACAGGAGTGGGGTTGTGAGAAGGTGGGTTGGAGGTAGAGTGTCAGTGATGGTGACAAGGAGTAAGTACCACCAGTGACAGTGGGTAGGAGGGGAGAGGGTGGGAGGAGTAAGGGCAGCGAGAGGGGATCAGTAGAAACAACAACAACAGGGACAGTGAGCAAGGAAATCAGCTACAGCGAGTGACATAGGTAGCAGATTGACAGGGGAAAAAAACCGAGTACAGTCATATGGGAGACACAAACCAAACAGAGTGTAACAAGCAGGCAGAAAAAGGAAAAAACATCAATAACAGGGACAGGGAGGAAGGAAAAACAGCTACAGCGTGTAAGTACAAACAGGAGATCAACAGGGACGGAAACGAACACAGTCATACGGGAAACACAATCAAGCAAAAGTACAAGAACAAGCAGACAGGAAAAAGAGAGATGGGGCCTAGGAGCCTTACCTGGGGGCAAGGGTGTCGGCAGTTGGCAGTCGGCAGTTGGCAGTTGGCAATCCAAATTTGCAAAGGGAACAAACAAATGTATGGGTATGCCATGCATAGTGGTGTTTGGCGTATAGCGGTTGTAGTCGGCGGTGGGGAGTAAGAATAAATATATAACAAATAAAATAAGGAAAAATAAGCTAAATAAAATAAGATGCGAGGGTGGAGGGAGGTAGTGGTGAGGAGGTGGTGGGGGTAGTGAGAGTAGTGCTTAGATGGAGTGAGAGTAGTGTGTGAGGGTAATGACAGTGAGGGGCAGCTATAGTGGAGAGGAATGGGGTTGTGAAAAAGAGGTCAGAAGTAAGGGGAAAGTGCGAGAGTGTAGTGGAAGTGAGTGTAGTGATGGGGGGAGGCAGTAACAGGCTGGAGTGGCGTCGTGACAGAGTGTCAGTGACAGTAGGGGGGGTAGTGACACTGACAGTGAGGGTGGTGACAATGGTAGACAGTGATGTGAACTGTCTACCCTCATGGCACCCTCACTGTCAGTGAGGGTGCCTCCATCATGGAGGGGTAGTGAGAGGTGGGTTAGGGGTAGGGTGACAGTGACAGCAACAGTGACAGGGAGTAGTAATAGTGACAGGGAGTAGCAGGGGGGTTGACAGAAGCAAGTGACAGTGACTGTGATTCCCTACCAGACGAGACTAACCTAGGGACGTCTGCCGATCGTTGGCGGTGGTGAGTGGGGAGGAAGAGTGGTGGGGTGGACTTTGGCTGTTGGCACTATGTGATGTCTTCATGCTTGGTCTGTTGGAGCTATGTGTCGACTTCCAGCTTGAAGTGTCAGGGCTGTGTGGTGACTGGGATCTTGGACTGTCAGAGCTGTGTGTTGACTTCAGCTTCCATGGTGGTGTCAGGCAGGGAGTCCGGGTACCGTGGTGGCTTGGGTCGGTGCGGTCTCAGCTCCTGGGTGTTGCATAGTGGAGCTTGGTGATGGTAGAGCCGGGCATAGACTCCCAGTACCATGGTGGCTTTGGTCGGTGTGGCGTCAGCTGCTGGGATGTCACATGGAGATGTTCACACTTCGAACGCGAAGAGTGAAGTGTGCCCCGTCTACTGCTGCACATCGTCTTATATAGGCTTTTACAGAATTTCCGACAGGCGGCGCCATTATAATTAGTTCAAAAGATTATAACAGGTGGCAATACAAGTCATATTTACTTAGACTACTGGGGTTTCGTATTTAAATAAGTTACGCTAGATGGCATCAACATATCGGGAGTTAGTTTAGTGCAAGCGTTTGCCGATAGGCGGCGAGAGGCACGACGTCCTTAGTTATTGGAGTCGGGTGATGGCTCTGTCTGCGCGCCAAATTACTCGTGTTGTGTAGCATCACGGACAATGCAAGGTAGCTTTACCAAGTTCCGATGGGCGTTCAAGGAGGCCTGAACCTGTGATCCAGCACAATGCAGCCTCAACTCACATAGCAAACATCTATTAAGCTCGCTTCCAGCTAACAATTAAACGTCATAGTGACGTCAAACTAACGTCATAGAATGTCAGAATAAGGTTATTAAAAAACGTCATATAAACGTTATTTTGTATGAATAAACAATAATGTTATATAACGTTATTTTGTAATGTTCTAGGGACGTTTCATAAAGTCATTATGACGTTTTCATATAACATTCCATGTTAAATGATAATGGATATTATATTATTACGTTATTACAAAACGTCATATAAACGTTATTTTGTATAAAGTAAACAATAATGTTATATAATGTTATTTTATAACGTTCTAGGGACGTTTTTAATGTCATTATGACGTTTTCATATAACATTCCATGTTAAATGATAGCCATGTTGCTCTGAGTGCCAGGTATACAATGCTAAACAATATTTTTAATGGGCCCTTGCTGTGATCCTTGATTTTGGTTGCCCTGCAGTGGCCCTTCCTTATGTGTAAGCTGGTTCACTTACTTTTCTTGAATGTCACTTTAATGTAGGTTAGTTTCCCATTAAACAGTCATAAGATGGTTGGCCCAGATCATCCCATTCTCGTCGCCAAATTTGTAGTGAAGATCACACCAATATCAACTAGATTAAGTTGGATTAGGTTTGGGTATACTTTATATTTCACGTCTTTATGCTCTGTTCCAAGATGGCTGCCCTCTGTCTCAGTTACAATATACCACAATACAATACAATAATGCTATGACGTCAGTGTAATGTTACTATGATGTTATAATGTACCCTGGTACCATAACCAAATAATAACATTAGCCTGGCGTTAGTTAACATTATGTGTTAGCTGGGTTTGCACCTCTAACCACATTCCTCCTGATGATCAAAGTTAGCAGAGCTATTGCCGTACATTTGGTTCTAATGTTGATTGCAGTTAACCTATTGTAGCAACATTTTACAATAACTAAAATACTACTTTGTGTACGTGTATTAGCTCTTCCCTACGTTCTTCCGGGTAACTTGTACGCCGCGTCCCGATGTGCTGGGTTGTGTGAGGCTTTCGACCTTGAGGTACCAGCGGAGGTCGGATCACAGGTATTGACAAAAGGCACTGACTGACCCGTGAGAGGCGGCCAGCAGGGCAGGGTCGCCTGAGGTCGCACCGGCTGAGACGCACTGAGTGACCTGCTAGAGGCGGCCAGTGGGGTGGGGTCACCTGAGGTCACACTGGCTGAGATGCACTGACTGACCTGCGAGAGGCGGCCAGTGGGGTGGGGTCACCTGAGGTTACACTGGCTGAGAGGCACCGACTGACCTGCGAGAGGTGACCAGTGGGGTGGGGTCGCCTGAGGTCACACCAGCTGAGAGACTCTGACTGACCTGCGAGAGGCATTCAACACGTCTCATAGCAACACCGCGCACATCCGCCTCAACCAGGAACGCCGCTGGGATGGGACGTATAAGGATGGGCGAGGTTGTAGTCTGCAACATGCAGCGCTCCTACATGAAATGGCAGCACTTTCTACTTGACCTACAACATAGTAAATTATTACAGGGAAGTACAATTATATGCAACATAAAATATTTCCTGTCTTTACAACAAATCGTGGGTAAGTCATACTAAATGCTCACCGGTGATCGGCAGCGATCTAGGATATCAAAGGAACTCTCCGTGTATTGTGACAGCGGCAGGCATTGAATTTGAAGCTGTTTCAGCAGCCTCAACCATGATCACTGATATATATATATATACATTTATATATATATAATAAATATATCAGGTGCTGGATCTTATCAAACACCAGTGTTTGAATGGGTAGCTAATGGTTTTCGTGTATCAATGTTGTTGAATAACAGCACTATTCTTCTTGTTTCTTCTTTTCTTATTTGTATCAAACTCTTGTTGACTTTAGACTATTATAAATGTGAATGAATGTAACATAACATGGCCGGAAGACCAGTACCTCGGCGCTTAAAAAATACCTTTATTCCCTGAATAAAATGATCATTTACCAAAAAAAAAAAAAGAAGAAATTGTGCTCCTATACAAACGGCTGGAGTGCAGCAATTGAAATGTGCTCACTTTCATGTCATGTCGAAGATATCTTATTCCATCCTGACTTCTTTGAACTACATAATACTCACAGCAAAGCCGTCGTGTATTGTAGTTGATCAATTTCGATATCCCTGTCGATATTTGTGTACGAACAGGTGCAGTTTAAAAGAGCACACCCAGTCGAGAAAAGCACGCCCAGCCGACCTTGACCTTGTCCATGGCAAACAACAATAATCTGCATCAAGTTTTATTGTAGTAAAACTAGAATTTAGACACATGTCAAATTCTTTTTTGGAATCTATGATTATAATGTTAAAGATCGGCAAAGCAGATGACAAAAATATAGTGTTAGTTTGATTAGATAACAGCAGACATCTGACATTATACATTACAGACATCGACTCTAAGTCGGTCTCTGACATCCTATATCCGATGGTCAAAATTATGTCGGAACCCCAGCTGATTGGCTATGCATAGGATGCAAGTGGTGGTAAATAGGGTTGGGGGGTCAGGCCCCCACACCCGGAAATGAGATTAATATATCCACTACCGGGATTCCCGACCTCCTGCTGGCCTCCCACTGCCGAGACTTCCCAGCCTTCTACAGCTGATCGTTTCTTATTTGTATTATTGTTATTGGTGATGCTATCATTATTTCCATTCACCACTATTATTCTACGAAACTAATAATGGATATATATTTAGCTGATTTGTGTGTCAGCATTACTTTTTATTCATATTTCTGTGTTGCAAAAATACCTTATATGCATATTTTATGGCTGAGGTCCTGGCAGCAGGAGGCTGTCGTCTCGGCAGCAGGAGTCTGAGGTCATGGCAGCAAGAGGCTGGCGTTCTGGCAGCAGGAGACTGAGGTCCTGGAAACAGAAGCCTGAGGTCCTGGCAGCAGGAAGTTGAGGTCCTGGCAGCAGGAGGCTGGTGTCCTGGGAGAAGCAGGCTGGGAGCCAAGACGCATTAAACTGGGGTAGTGGCAACAGGAGACTGGGGTTCTGGCAGCAGGAGACTGGGGTCCACTATTTAGGAGATTGGGGTAGTGGCAGCAGGATGCTCAGAACTCACCAGTGGGTAATACTAATAGATATAACAACAATAACCTAATATAAAAAAACAGGAACATGATATTTCTTATTTGTATAACACTATTTCTGTCCTGATGTGCCCTTGGATATTGGTGAGATGTAAAACCCCAACAAGCAGCCTAAGCCTATTGTTATTCCCTCTGCATTAACATACCAGGCCATTCCACTCCCAGGAAAATATTACAATATATTTATTACTTAGTGGCCTAATAACGGCATTATGCATCACCAGTAACCATCATTGTTCCTGGTATCCGACAGGCTCAACGCTATTTTCCCTCACCTCCCATCGCAGTTATTCTCAACTTATCACCACATTTATTTTCGGCTGAGTACTTTAATTATTCCTAGCCTACCAACATGGTTATTTCCTAGAAAAATGGCGAATGTTGGCTTTAGCTTAGGACTGTGATACCCTGGAAATAACGATGCTGATAGGTTGGGAATACTGATAATATTAGCAATAGCAATAATAATAATGGACATAAAATATAATGCAAAACAAGACAGATGATATTGCAGATGCTATTAAAATACAATCATAATTATTCCCAACCTAATGACATACCTATTCTGTACCTATTACAATCAGTATTCACGATCTGAAAGACACCTCATCATGCATGCGTTGTCACCCTAATATAGATTTTGAGTTCCTCGGCTCCTCATTTGAGCCCTTCGGGCATGAAACCTATATTATGCAATACATGCTTATTATAATTCTGGTTTCCTTGCTTAACTTCCTGGTACTATTCCAAATTTAGATCGTTCAATACTAGACAATGCTAGCCAGATTAAAAACTGACGTATTTTGGGCTGCCCGTGCCTCTCCCTGGATAAGTAACTTCTGAGATCCGCGCAGTGTCATATGATAACTGCGCGATACTTCTTAGACGGTCTGAGCGTGCTTCTTAAATAACGAGCTGGCATCCCAGTCAGTGACACCGCCGTGCTGATTTGGGATGTCTCCGTCAAAGGCAGCGGCTGATGCGGTCACCCAGACCGGCGTCACCAACCACAGCGCCATGACAGACGGCCGCCTCCCGGCCGAGCTGCCCGTGTTCGGCATTGAAGACTACCGCTTCAACCTGATCCACGTGATGGCCGTGGTGAGCCTGGGGATCAGCCTGACCGTCAGCAGCGCAGTGTTCGGGTTCCTGCACAAGAACGGCGGCGCCATTTGGAAGAAGTCGATCGGCGAGCGACTGACCATCTACCTGGCCGCATGTGACATGTTGTTCAACGTCAGCCATATATGTGACCACGGGGCCATGCTAGTCATCAGGTACAGTAGACATGCGTCAGACACGGCGCGTGTCACTTAGCTCTTCGTTACTTTGGCAAAGTGAAGTTTCAGGCACTAGCCACACTTACAACTTCAACTGTCTTGGCGTCACTCGTGTTTGTATTTGCTTCTAGAGTCTATCGGCCCAAAATAACTCCGCATGTTAACGGTCATTTGTAGATAAAAGATTCACCCGGTACTTGTAGTGTACTACGGCATACTACAAGTACCGGGTGAATCTTTTATCTAGGTCACTTGGTGCTTACATTTAATTAAAAAGAAAACCATTCTTTCCAAATTAGGTACTGAATATCACTGAATATTGCTTTAATACTTGTGGGTGGGAAGAACCATAAGGTAGACTAGATTTATATATATGTATGCGTATCTGGGTCGCTCTCTGACATTGGTGACATGGAAACCCAAACTGAAAACATTCCAAATAATACGAGAAGACATTTCAAATAATAGCAGAATCCATATTCATATGAAGACTTACATGTTGTATATATGCCAGATTTAAAAAAGAGCTATTTCACCTTTTGATTTTGATACTATACAAATTAAGCATACATTAAAATGTCCCATGTAACATGGAAATTAAACTCACATCCAGCCACCATTCGAAC
Organism: Branchipolynoe longqiensis; assembly: GCA_030323885.1. Taxonomy (NCBI): domain Eukaryota; kingdom Metazoa; phylum Annelida; class Polychaeta; order Phyllodocida; family Polynoidae; genus Branchipolynoe; species Branchipolynoe longqiensis. The sequence continues at coordinate 54,793,225 of CM059190.1, read as the reverse complement.
ATACACAACACATTCACACAACAATATTTGTACTACAGTTAAGGAAACAAAATTATGTTTGATAAGAAAAAAGTAGAAAAAAGTTGACCAAAATAGTTTTGTGTAAACTTTGATGTAAATGTGTAAGTTTTCCAATTTTCACTTTAGCACAAAATCATTTAAGCATACTTTATACACATGTTGTGCAATAGATTAAATACATATAGTATTGCTAACATACTTAATAATACACAAAGGCAACACTAATTATTTGAAAAGAAATAATCAATTATGTCCATTGCAACATGGACACCAAATATATGGTACCCACTTTCAGAGAACGACATTGGACATTGGAGTTATTTGGCAGTGCATAATGAACAATTGACGAGAGTCCCTTGCATGTGACTGGATGTTGGAAACAATGAAGCTACAGAGAAGAGTATAGCCACTTCATTAAACCTGGTGATATGCGCCTTCTGAAAGCATTCACAGACTGACCTGGCCGTTGCAGTTGAAACGCTAATGCCATTGGCCCTTTGTCCATGTGAAGATTTGCGAGATGTTTACACATAAATGAAATGAACTGGCACAATCATGTTCTAAAGGAATACTCAGCTTTAAATAACATACTAGTGAAACCAACTCCAATCATTTCTTGTCTCAAACCTGAGTATGGCGTTTGTTGCCGACATGATCTAAAATCACGGGCAGGCATTGACCCTAGACCTCGCCTCGTGTTACCCGTTTAAGGCTGCCCCCTCCTGAACTCACGCTGTTCGAATTTACTAACCGTGCACAGCAGTGAATAGCCCCGGCCAAATAGCCGTTAGTGGACGTAATTGAACGTGTGGAGGCTAACATAGTTGAAAGTAGTTGAACGTAGTTGAACATAGTTGAACATACCGGCATCTGTACTTGTCCATGATGTTAACTTGGTAATAATGTGAGTGAGCCATGATCTCTGATTTAATTTTGAACATGTTCAAAAGAGCCGTACGTTAGAGGCTGAATTTGCATCTGTGATGCTAACATACTCTAGCATACTCTAACATAGTATAACATAATTACTCTAGCATACCCTAGCGTACTCTAGCATACTTTGACCTGCACAAAACCAAGGCCTTCCACGTCACGCATGCCATGGTCACGTAGCTGTTAGTAGACATAGTTGAACGTAGTGGAGGCTAACATAGTTGAAAGTGGTTGAACATAGTTGAACGTAGTTGAACGTACCAGCATCCGTACCATAACATATTTATCCGTATCATTTGATAGCTCACCTGCCATACCTTAGCATATTTCGTCATAGTTTAACAAACTTACACCACGTTGGGCCACGTTAGCCTCCACTACGTTCACCTACGTACAACTACGTCCACTAACGGCTAGGTGACCGGGGCTTAACGGTTCAATATGCACCCTCTGCACACTACTGGAATGCAATGTGTAAGCTGATTGCCGCCTTGCTGCTTGCACCGGGCTGTGTGCTGACCGGCAGGTACCACCCGCCGGAAGTTCCGTGTGCGATCATGGCCTACTTCCTGACCACCTTCATCCTGGCGCAGTCATTGATCGTGTCATTCACCGCCATTAATGCCTTCCTGCTGGTTGTCAAGGAAATCAAACTATCACTCGGCCGGTAAGCAATATTCATTCTATCCATGTCATACGCTGACAAATGTTTCTAATATTTATTTAGATAAAAGATGTATCTGTATCAGATCCTGTATAATCGGTTAATCCCGGTTAATATTTATACTACTGTGTTATCTGGACCGTAGCCAGTTTGAGCTGTTCAAACTGTCATTGAAATTGTCATAAGATGGTGCTATTAACCGCAAGGTTGTCCAGTTAGCAGGTTAGAAAACTGAAAGAAACTGAAGAGTTCGATGCCTTCTACGTTGATTACAGGTATGACTGGAAGCTGCTGTTTGGTTCGTTTGGGATTCCTGCTAGCATCGCGGCCGTCCTGTCTGGCTTCAGACTGCTGGGACCGTCAGGTGCTTGGTAACACATCTTTTAACTACCGAACTCTTCTTCTCGGTCTCTGAGTAATAACTCACTACGCTAATTTAAAGAGATATCGCAAATACAATAGTTATTATGTTAAGATTGTGCAAATTAGATTGGAACTGTGTTAATTTACCATCAACAAAGAAAAAGGGGCTGTCACATTAGGTTTTTTTGCGGGAGCGTACGGCGGCGTAGGCGCTTTATGTCATATATGTCGGCATACGCTGTCATATGCCGCCATACACTACACATACGCTATGCATATGCTATGCGTATGCTCCGCATATGCCATCATTTGCCGGCTTATGCTGGCCTATGCCACTGTATGCCGCCATACGCTTTCTCCCATCCGTCCGTCCAAATTTTGTTGTGCATGCTAAAAAAATCTTGACCACATTCAGGGTGCCGCTCGAGCCAGCGCTGAAAATAGCACTTACTCTGCGGCACCTGGCATCTGGCACAAAATACTCCTCCATGAAGTTCGGGTGGAGGGTGCCCCACAACACACAGTCACTGATAGTGCGTGAAGTCTGTTAGGCCATCGTTGCCGAGTACATAGCCGAGGTCATGACGTGTCCGACGACTCCAGAAGGGTGGCGTGCCGTCACAGGCCTCTTTTCAGAGAGATGGTACATCCCCCATACCTGTGGCGCTCTGGATGGGAAGCACATCGCCTGCCGGTGCCCTCCAAAGAGTGGGTCGCTCTACTACAACTACAAGGACTTTTACTCTGTGGTCCTGTTGGCGCTTGTAGATGCAGATTACAAATTTATCTGGGCAGATATTGGCGGTTTGGGCTCTGCGTCCGATGCCCAGATTTACAACGCCTCCGAGATGAAGGCGGGCACTGAAAGTGGCACAATTGGCTTTCCGAACCCTGAACCGCTCGTCGATGGCCAGAAGGATGTGCCGTATTTTCTGATCGGTGACGACGCCTTTGCCCTGCAGCCGACCATGATGAAGCCGTATGGCAAGAGGGGCTTGACCAATGACAAGCGACTCTTCAACTACCGGCTTTCCCAAGCTAGGAGAGTGGTGGAGAATGCCTTTGGCATTCTAGCCAACCGCTTCCAAGTGCTGCTGACGACTATGCAGCACCACCCCTCCAACGTGAAGATCATCGTCAAGGCATGCATTGTTCTGCACAACCTCATAAGGACACGCTACGCAGCGCTACAGAACATGCAGCTGGATCGTCCCGAGACAGCCAACAACAATTTTGTGCCTGGAGGTTGGCGAGAGGGCCACACCCTTCCTGACATTGACGTTCTACCTGTTAACCCCAACACCGTGTCCAAGCTAGGAAAGGAACAGCGCAATCTAATTAAAGACTGGGTTGTCTCATCCGCCGGAGCACTGTCATGGCAAGACAGGATGATCTGACAAAACATTTTATCAGTCTGTATGCACTTTGTCTGTCTACTGTTTTTGCAAACTTATGTGCTTTTCTTGACACTGTACTGTTATTGCTTTTTACATGTCTGTGACGTTGTGACATATCTCCTGTTATATGAGATGCTAATATGTTTATATGTCTAGTAAAATAAACGATATCATTTTATAGATATGAAAACGCAATTTTACATGTCTGTTACGTTCTTTCGCTCCCTAATTTAAAGTCATCTAGTTAATGTAATTGTAATGAATCTCCTCTCTTTTTACATGAATTAATCTTTTACATACATATTAAGAACACAGGGAATAATAGAGTGACACAGAGACAGAAAGGGGGAGATGAGTTAGAGGGAGGGAGGGAGGGAGATAAGAGATGGAGGGAGGGAGGCAGGGGAGGGAGGGGGAGGGAGAAAGAGAGATAGAGAGGAAGAGAGATAGAGAGAGGGAGGAAGAGAGATAGAGAGAGGGAGGAAGAGAGATAGAGAGAGGGAGGAAGAGAGATAGAGAGAGGGAGGAAGAGAGATAGAGAGAGGGAGGAAGGGAGATATAGAGAGTGAGGAAGAGAGATAGAGAGAGGGAGTAAGAGAGATAGAGAGAGGGAGGAAGAGAGATAGAGAGAGGGAGGAAGAGAGATAGAGAGAGGGAGGAAGAGAGATAGAGAGAGGGAGGAAGAGAGATAGAGAGAGGGAGGAAGAGAGATATAGAGAGGGAGGAAGAGAGATAGAGAGAGAGGAAGAGATATAGAGAGAGGGAGGAAGAGAGATAAGGAGAGGGAGGAAGAGAGATAGAGAGAGGGAGGAAGAGATAGAGAGAGAGGAAGAGAGATAGAGAGAGGGAGGAAGAGAGATAGGGAGAGGGAGGAAGAGAGATAGAGAGAGAGGAAGAGAGATAGGGAGAGGGAGGAAGAGAGATAGAGAGAGAGGAAGAGATATAGAGAGAGGGAGGAAGAGAGATAGGGAGAGGGAGGAAGAGAGATAGAGAGAGGGAGGAAGAGATAGAGAGAGAGGAAGATAGATAGAGAGAGGGAGGAAGAGAGATATAGAGAGGGAGGATGAGAGATAGAGAGAGGGAGGAAGAGAGATAGAGAGAGGGAGGAAGAGAGAGAGGAAGAGAGATATAGAGAGGGAGGAAGAGAGATAGAGAGAGGGAGGAAGAGAGATAGAGAGAGGGAGGAAGAGAGATAGAGAGAGGGAGGAAGAGATATAGAGAGAGGGAGGAAGATAGATACAGAGCGGGAGGAAGAGAGATAGAGAGAGGGAGGATGAGAGATAGAGAGATGGAGGAAGAGAAATAGAGAGAGGGAGGAAGAGAGAGAGGAAGAGAGATATAGAGAGGGAGGAAGAGAGATATAGAGAGGGAGGAAGAGAGATAGAGAGAGGAGGAAGAGAGATAGAGAGAGGGAGGAAGAGAGATAGAGAGAGGGAGGAAGAGAGATAGAGAGAGGGAGGGAGGGAAGGGAGAAAGGGAAAGGAGAATGATTATTATTAATATTTTAAATTTAAAGTTTTTATTTATGTTTTAATTTTAATTGTACTTTAATGTATAACAATTAAATGATGGCATGCCTTTACTGAACGCGGACACACAAATTAAAATTGACAGTATATTTATTTATTTAAACATCTTGACATATTTAAATATATACATAAAAATGTACAAACAATATATAAACATACAATATATATACATATATACATACAAATGTACAAAGATAAATCAAAACTAAGACTACATATCTACACATATTTACAATCACTTCTCTCCCTTGCCATTAGAAGTGGCATCAGCTGGCGACTGTGTGGCTGACGAGGGGAATAAGTCCAAATTTGCGCCCAACATGCCAGATATCCCGGACAGCCCCGACAAGTTCAATAGTCCTTCTGGGCTGGCCGACTCAGACAAGTTCACTAGGGTGGGGTCGCCGCGTGTCGGAGTCACGATGTCTGCGGCAGCGCAAGTCCCCGGCCATGCCGCACCCACAGTGGGTGGAGCACCAGCGCGCACCACGACTCCGGGAGAGCCCCTTGTGTGCCCCGCCATCCCCACTGTCCGTAGTTGTCCAGCAGTGTGCGGCGGTGACGGCCGTACCACCAGCGGAGCTGCGGCTGCCTCATGACCTACGGAGGTTGGAGGTAGAGGCTGAGGTGGAAGACTTGGCAGAGGCGGCTGTGGCTGTGGCTGATGATGAATGTGCGGCTGCCCCATATAGCGCTGCACATACTTGTGTGTCCTTGAAGCCCATGGTGATGCCGGTGGTGGCCACTGGTGCTGGTGGAGGCGTTGGAGGTGGTGGTGGCGGCGGAGGCAGCGGACGATGCCCGTGAGCTGCCCCGAGAGGCAGGAGATGGCGAGCTGGAGCGGGGATGCCAGCATTGCGTCGTCGACCTCTGCACTTCCATCTCCAGCTCCTCCAGTGGATAGTGGTGTTCTGGAGAGTGGTGTTCTGGAGAGTGGTGTGGAGAGTGGCGAGGTGGCGAGGCAGGTGAGGAGGCTGGTGATGGAGAGCATTGTAGAGTCTGCCTCTTTCTGCCTCTCCCACGGCCTAGTCCTCCTCCTGTAGTCACAGCAGCTCTGGAGGCTGGTGTAGTAGCAGTAGTATGTGTAGTAGTAGTCGTAGCAGTAGCAGAAGCAGCAGCAGCAGTGGTATTCCTCTTAGCAGGCATGGTGGCAGAGTGAGGGGAGACTGTTGCTGCAGGCTATATATACCCAGGAGCCACCAGGTGGTGGACCACGCAGAGATAACATAGGTCGCACATCGGTTTCGCATACGCTCCTCATATGCTCCTCATATGCTCCTCATACGCTCCTCACATGCTCCTAAAATAATCATACGCTCCTCATACGCTCCTCATATGCTCCTCATACTCTCCACATGCCAATTAAAACCGTCAAAAAATGTCACAGCACGCTCCCATATGCTCCTCATACGCTCCTCGTACACTCCTCATAGGTTCCACATATGCTCAAACCCACCCGAGAGGTCACCAAAGGTCATCATAGGCCGGCACCCGCAGGACTTACATAGGTTTTCAATACGCTCCCGCCATACGCTGTAATGTGACAGCGCCTTAAAGGAAATCATACTGTAAACCGGAATATTGTAGAATTCATTTATTAGGACACAGTTATACAAATAGAAGCATCTGTGGTGAAGTAGTTAAGCCTCACACAGAAACCGTGTATTAACTTCAGTTTGTAATTATTTATTTATCTGAAGTTTCCTGATTCATTTACAGAAAGGTTATGGCGTATCCATGAATTTGAACATTATGCTTTGTCAGTAATATCCATTCTCAGAAGAATGTGACATCACTCATTCATAACAAGCACACCGTGTTTGTTATAGTGCTACAGAGATTGGCCGACTTCTTAAGAACTGTATTTGACTTGCTCATCTGTAGGTGCTTCGTTGATATGCGCAGGCCCTCTGGGCCCCTGTTAACAACTATTATCTCGGGTGGACTTACGACTACATTTATTGCCAATCTCATTTGCTACATGTTGGTATGGAGGAAAATACAAAGGGTAAGCTACGTTATTTTGCCGTTGTACTGAACATATAACATACACACATATACAAATGACAGACATGGACTAGCTGGTGTGAACGGCAACGCTTCACGGTGTGGTTCTAAGCGCAATACAACCCTCTGTTAGATCCTACACCATCGCAAACTGACACGTAGGCGTACCCAACCACTCACTGTGACCCGACCAATGACAAGTTGGCTTCACATGAAAAAATATTGTCTGTCAATCCCTTGGAAAGATACATTTTCATATCACTTTAGCATCCAGATCGCAACCTGCTCCTCCATATGTGTGTTGATGTCCAATGGGCGTAAATACAGAACACATCCCGCTAATCCTAGTCACAAATAGGGTCATCTAAAGTGGAGCAATAATCTCTTAAAGTAATATTTTGGTTTTCCAGAAGTCTCCCCTTCTTCGATCAATACTATGTATATGACTATGACATGCCAAAGTGATGTGCATACCATACTCTCTATATTGATAACTACTGAAATGTCCGACCACCTGTCCAATTGATCAGTGTTGATATAATTTGTGTATATTTTGCAATGATCAGTTACATTAAAAAAATCACTGGCTTTTTATTTTCGTCTCATCAAAAGGACCATTAACTGAAAGCGACTTTCATTTTAAGAACTGCGTTTATTCCACAATATTTTGTTTGACGCACTTGGCCATTTGAACTGTACCCACAGGCTGCAATGCTCACCTCAGTGGTCCTCAGTTTTCAATTCTCATATCTTACAAAAACTGTTTATTATATACCTACATACTGTCCAGGTAGATTAGTACAACTAACCGCACTCATTAGCTGGAGCTCGCACTCCATTTCCCGTTAGAAGTCTGGTAAGGATGCCGATGGGAACTGCTGTGAGACAGACAGGTCGCTATCGATTCTATTACTTAGGCAATTACCACCACTTCAGGATGCACAGGTGGGACACAAAGCAGTTGTACGACATCAAGTTTGTTTAGCTTACCTGGAGGATCTCACTGTGGAAATGCATTACATTGGGTTTCACCAGCGATCTTTGGTAAGAAACCCCATACAACATCCAACGGTCCAGACAAAGCGGTTCCATTGGGATATGGCTTCTGACCATGCTGAAAACCCCGCAACAACGCTTCCACCTGGGCCAGTCTGTAATATGCTACATAGGGTACTAACGTAAGACATCAATTAAACCCAATGCAATGCCTTCTGTCTGTATCAGTGTATTACGTGTTGCATCGGGTTCTAACATGAAATGTCGATTGAACCCAATGCAATGCCTTCTGTCTGTCTCAGTGTATTATGTGTTGCATCGGGTTCTAAACTAAGACGTCGATGGAACCCGATACAACTCCTTGCGCCCGGGCGGGTGCGTGCCAAGCTCCCCGAAAAGCTGCCTAACTGCCCTGTTTTGGCTTCAGGTGACGAAGGCGACGGCCACCATGGGTTCGTCGACCAGCCAGAGCGCCAAGTTCGCGGGCACGGCGCGCATCCTCATGCTGTTCGTGGCCGCCTACATCGGGCAGTGGTGGCCCTACGTGGTACAGTCCCTCTGGTCCACCGTCGAAGACCCGCCCATCATTATGATCACCCTCAGCGTCCTGATAATCAACATGGGCGGGGTGTTCAACTTCATCGCCTACACCTTCGTCCGCGTGCTGATGCGCCAAGCGGCAGAAAAGGAAAAGGCGGTGGCAATGTTAGAAAAAAGCAATGCTGGCAGTCAGAATACCGTTTCCTCTGGTATTTAGTGACCCGCAAAATGTTAAAGAAATCAGTGCTTGTCTCGGTAAAATGATCAACTTATTTGGCATTGAGATTTAAGGAATTAAATTTATTTCCTGTAGTACCGCTATAACATTTAAAAACGGATCCAAAGGTAGCATATTCTGATTGAAATAAATATCTTGATAGACAATAGTTAAACATATATTCATAGAAGCAAAGTCACCTGTGGCTTTAGTTGTATTCGTGCCGCTTTCTGATTTCTTTGAGCTGTAGGTACAGACCTGTTGATGATCAACCTGATGAATCACCAGACAACTGGATTTTGATTGAGGTTGTGAATGGTTGGACAGTTCAGTAGTTATGGTGACAGGACACGAGGATGGATGGGGGGAGGTAGCAACAGGAAAAGGTGATGGGGGTAGTTGGAGTGGGTAGTGATGGGGGTAGTTGGGCCTGGTGGGGTGAGTTGCGTGGGGCAAGGTGGGGTGACTTGGATGGGGGGAATTACGTGGGGTGAGTTAGGTGGTGTGAGTTTGGTGGAGTGAGTTGGCTAGAGCCTGGCCGGGTGAGTTGGGTGGGGCCTGATGGGGTGAGTTGGGTAGAGCCCTGGTGGGGTGAGTTGGGTGGGGCCTAGTGGGGTGAGTTGGGGAGAGTATGGTGGGGTGAGTTGGGTGGGGCCTAGTGGGGTGAGTTGGGGAGAGTCTGGTGGGGTGAGTTGGGTGGGGCCTGGTGGGGTGAGTTGGGTAGAGCCTGGTAGGATGAGTTGGGTGGGGCCTGGTGGGGTGAGTTGGGTAGAGCCTGGTGTGGTGAGTTGGGTAGGGCCTAGTGGGGTGAGTTGGGTAGAGCCTGGTGGGGTGAGTTGGGTGGGGCCTGTTGGGGTCACTTGGGTAGAGCCTGGTGGGATCAGTTGGGTGGGGCCTGGTGGGGTGAGTTGGGTAGAGCCTGATGGGGTGAGTTGGGTGGGGCCTGTTGGGGTCACTTGGGTAGAGCCTGGTGGGATCAGTTGGGTGGGGCCTGGTGGGGTGAGTTGAGTAGAGCCTGGTGGGGTGAGTTGGGTGGGGCCTGTTGGGTTGAGTTGGGTAGAGCTTGGTGGGGTGAGTTGGGTGGGGCCTGGTGGGGTTAGTTGGTTAGAGCCTGGTGGGGTGAGTTGGGTGGGGCCTAGTGGGGTGAGTTGGGGAGAGGCTGGTGGGGTGAGTTGGGTGGGGCCTGGTGGGGTGAGTTGGGGAGAGCCTGGTGGGATCAGTTGGGTGGGACCTGATGGGGTGAGTTGGGTAGAGCCTGGTGGGGTGAGTTGGGTGGGGCCTGATGGGGTGAGTTGGGGAGAGCCTGGTGGGGTGAGTTGGGTGGGGCCTGGTGGGGTGACTTGGGTAGAGCCTGGTGGGATGAGTTGGGTGGGGCCTGGTGGGGTGGGTTGGGTGGGGCCTGGTGGGATGAGTTGGGTGGGGCCTGGTGGGGTGGGTTGGGTGGGGCCTGGTGGGATGACTTGGTGGGGCCTGGTGGGGTGAGTTGGGTAGAGCCTGGTGGGATGAGTTGGGTGGGGCCTGGTGGGGTGAGTTGGGTAGAAACTGGTGGGATGAGTTGGGTGGGACCTGGTTGGGTGTGTTGGGTGGGGCCTGGTGGGGTGAGTTGGGTAGAGCCTGGTGGGGTGAGTTGGGTGGGGCCTGGTGGGGTGAGTTGGGTAGAGCCTGGTGGGATGAGTTGGGTGGGGCCTGGTGGGATGAGTTGGTGGGGCCTGGTGGGGTGAGTTGGGTAGAGCCTGGTGGGATGAGTTGGGTGGAGCCTGGTTGGGTGGGTTGGGTGGGGCCTGGTGGGATGAGTTGGGTTGGGCCTGGGGGGGTGTGACGTGGGTTGGGACCTGGTGGGGTGAGTTGGGTGGGGCCTGTTGGGGTGAGTTGGGTAGAGCCTGGTTGGGTGAGTTGGGTGGGGCCTGGTGGGGTGAGTTGGGTAGAACCTGGTGGGATGAGTTGGGTGGGGCCAAGTGGGGTGAGTTGGGGAGAGCCTGGTGGGGTGAGTTGGGTGGGGCCTGGTGGGGTGAGTTGGGTAGAAACTGGTGGGGTGCGTTGGGTGGGGCCTGGTAGGGTGGGTTGGGTGGGGCCTGGCAGGATGAGTTGGGTAGAGCCTGGTGGGGTGAGTTGGGTGGGGCCTGGTTGGGTGACTTGGGTGGGGGGAATTGCGTGGGGTGAGTTGGATGGTGTGAGTACTGTATATAGACGCCATCCCCCATGCCTCGGAAAGCCTCGTCGAACATTGCTGATAGGAAGATGGAGAAGAGCGTGGGGGCCAGTACACAACCTTGCTTGACCCAATTGGTGACCCCAAACGATTCCGAGACTTCCCCTCCAACACTAACATTCGCCATCATTCCCATATATGTAGAGCCTCGATCATAGTTGTGAACTTCTCTGGGCATCCATACTTCCTCAGTAGCTGCCATAGCCCGGTCCTCCCGACGGTATTGAAAGCCTTCGTGAAATCAACAAATACCATGTAGAGTGGTCGGTCCTGCTCAATGCACTTTTGTTGCTATGATAATCACAATGAAATAATGGTGTTTTACATTGATTACGAGCACCTGGTGTTCTGATATACATATAATCATGACGTGTAAAACCCATCCAGCCACATATGTGTGAACACTGCGGGCGTCTTCGAGTAACCAACTCAGGTCACTCGGGTCACCCGAGTCACTTTTTGGCGCATGCACACATCCTACAGACTCGGGTTGAATAAACAAACATGCTTCTCCATGCTCAGGGTGGGAAAAATGGTGGCTTAATCCAAAACTTTTTGTTTGTTTAAATAACCGATATAACCACAGCAAAATAGGATTTAAAGTATTTATGATTGGATAGCTTAGTTATATTTCCAAAAAAGATATGTAGGACTGGTAGTGATAGCTGTTTGTTTGGTTGTTTGTTGTTGTTTTACGTCCTATCAACGTCTAAGGTCATATCAGGACGGGTGTACTGGTAGCTGTTATCCTACAGGATTGTGCCAGTGCAAATGTGACGTCATCATTCCTAGCCAGCCCCAGTCAAGATGTGGGTTACTAGGGTCAGGACCTTTTGCACATGGCACATGTTTTTGTCAACTCCACTCATGGTGTTCGATTTGAAAGTCTAGCAACTCAGGTTTGTGTTAATCCAATACGGCCTGCATGATAGGAACGTTCAAAGAACATTTCCTGGAAGATCGTTCCCACATCACGTAACAATCACCCACAGTGCTGTATAGTTGTGCCTTTTCCTGAATAAATGATTAAATAATTTGAGTCATTCCGAGTTTGCTCTTGTTACTTTCTGAGCCTCAGTCACAATATGATATAGACCACATTACGACCAGTTTGCGACCAAAAGCCGGTGACCTCCTTGTGACCAACCATAAAATATTCTGATATTCGGCATAGGGGGGAATGCAAATGTTCTATTACTGATCGGTGTACGTGACCAGGCGCATGTATGGATATATATATATATATGTATGGGTTGGTGGTGCCTGAGTGGGATGTAAATAGACAGTGGTGCTGGCAGGTCTGGGTTGAGTGCACTCAGGGCCTCTGCTGGGATAGGGATTACCACACTCAAAGGTCAAGGTTGGTGGTGGCCATGGGGCCATACAGCTTGTGGTTGTGGGCAGACCACTGGTATCCATGGGGACCAACCAGGAATGCTGGATCCCTATTGGTAGGGCCAAGCATGCTTGTTTCCCATTGGGGGAAAGGGGTGGGGCGATACTCTACAATGAACCCATGTAACCATATAAATAATATACCAGAGGGCTTGACTATCTCTTCTTCTTTACACTTTATACTCTTCCTTTCTCTTTGTCTGTGTTGATTTCACCATAGCCTGCCTACACAGCCACAGATTCCAGCCGTAGCCTTTACACAACATTGAAAAAAAGCGGGGAAAACACTGGTCAGCAATCGAACGCTGACTTCCGGGTGACCATATTAGCTGCAATGAGGTTGAAGGTGCTGCACCATGAATCTCCTTCTGACCATTTGAGTCACAAGGAGGTCACCGACCACTTTCAGCACTTGGTCGCAAAGTGGTCGCAAGCTGTAGTGTGACTGGGGGTTTAGTGGTAGGTGTTCAGACAGGTCTCCTTTACATGCTGTGCCAACAATTTCTGTTTGCATGACTGTTCTAGTTATAAAACTATGCAAGTATATTTATAGCTTATCCCTCAATTTTCCATTGCCGCCACCATGAGATTTTTATTTTATTGTACATTTAGGGGATTATTCCGCTTGGTACATTGTGCCATTTGAAATGGCATTGACCTATGAATAACTATGATTCCAGTGGCCAACATCGGGAATTGCGGTACAGGTTTCCCTTCTAACGTTCTTTCAGTGTCACACAATATCGGCCTGTTTGATAGAAATGTAATGTTGGAATGTATCTTGTAGCAAGTAACATCATCACACATATCTAACTTAGTCATTTTCTCAGATGGTTTGCATGTAAACTCATAACCTACATGATTGCCTAACATTCATTTAATGCAGCTCTAAATGGCCTACTTGTAATTTGAAAGAGGGGCGGTTCTTTATTACCTGGTCTATGTTGAGATGTCGATGTGATATCGGTATCGGTCTGTGTAGCGGCCAAGTGCACTGAGCTGGGTGAGGGTGAGGGGCGGGCGGTGAGAGATGAGCAGGTCTACTGCGGGTTGCAGGAGTTGTCCAATGTGGTGGAGCGGATAGGTGGCGCCACCATGGGGCAATGTGCACGTGAACTAATGAAGGTGGTGCTACCGTATACAATGGCACTCATGAATACCCAAGGTTGCGTTGGACAAGTTTGTGGATTTAGATTAGATTAGAGTGTTTGATCTGTATGCTCAGGCCAAGTCGGAGACTCCACCATCAGAGCCCATCACATGTGGTGAGGATGCTCTGTTCAGTTTTGTCATGTGCAGTAATGAGTTTGAATCTGCTGGCATTAGCTGGGTGTATCCTGGAATCTGTGGTTCATCTGGTATTGTTGTTAACACCTTGTCAAGCTGCCTTTGGAATGATTGTACACTGCAGTTTGATTGATTTCTAATGTAAGCTGGCATTGTATTGAAGAGCTGCACTCCTCGGACAGAAAGACTTCCTTCCCGCAGTGTTCTTGTTGATTGTGAGGCTTTTGTATTTATCGCTGGTACCTTACCAACTCTACCATATCTTTTTGAATGATACATTGTTATGCCATAGTTCGGTACTTTGCCTTCAATCATTTTCCAAATGTATATAATTCGATATCTCTCACATTGACGTTCAATGGAGTAGATTTTGAGGAATTTTAGTATGTTCCAGTAATCCAGGCTCTTGGTGTTTTCGATATATGATGTGAAGCTGCATTGCAGTGGCTCTAGCTTTGTCAGCTGTCCTTTAGAAGTTGGTATCTACAGTTGTGAACAGTAGTCTATCCGTGGGAGTATTATGGAGTTCCACAAGGTTTTCATCACCACAGCTTCTCTTGACTTAAATATTTTCTGGCTGTTTGGCATACACGTAGTCAATGTGTTCAGTGAATTTGAGGTTGCTTCCCATGTATACACCAAGGTCTTTCACGCTCTTCTTTTCCATAATTTCCTCTCCTAAGGGGTTATATAAGTTGTATTCATTTTTAGGTTTTGGTTTGTGCCATATCGTATTAGCTCAAATTTCCTGTCATTGAACAGCATATTCTTTGAATGTTGCCAATTGTAAATGGTGTCCAGGTATTTTTGGAGGGCCTCTGTGTCTACATTTCCCTTAATCAACCTCACAACTCTTGTGTCATCTGCAAAAGAAGAGATAGTGCTTGTTGTGTTTTCATCAATGTCAGAGATCAAGGCAAGGAACAGGATTGGCCTTGTGGCATGCTGCTGGTCACATCAGATGCTGTCGATTTTGCTCCATTCACAATGACCTTTTGCGTTCTCTGCCTCAAGAACTCATGGATCCAAGTTCCCATTTTCCCCCCTATTCCTAATTTATGCAATTTATGGCAGAGGATGCCATGATCAACTTTATCAAAGGCTTTTGCAAAATCTAGGTAGATGACATCTGTGTTTGCACCCTTTTCTAGATTATCAAGGATTTCTACCGATCTGTAGAGCTCATCCGCCATGCCTAGTAGATACTTACCTGAAGGTAAGGGTCCACAGCCAGTAGTTGCAAAAGGCATGATCTTAAAACCATGCTGGGATGGGTTCATCAAGTTATTTGCTTCCAAGTACTTAACTAGATGTTCTCTAATTACTCTCTCAAAGATCTTGATTATGTGTGATGTTAGTGAGATAGGTCTATAGTTTTTGGGTAGAGCCTTACTGTCAGCTTTATGGATTGGAATAATATGTCCTTCCTTTGCAATGTCAGGAATGTTACCCTGGTCCAGGGAATCCCTCCAAATTATATACAGCAGGTAGGAAAGGTATTGCTTACAGTGTTTTAGTAGGATGGCAGGGGTCCAGCAGATGAGTTTAGATTTAATTTGTCAATTGCCTTTTCTATTTCTTCTGGGCTGAAGTTGATATCCATAAGGGTTGGTTTGCTTTGGTCCACTTGGTAGAGGAACTGTTTTGGTTGGTTTATTATTTTTGATTCTAGTGGGCTACTGAAGACACTTTCGTACTGCTGTTTCAGGATGTCTGCCATGTGTCCAGGATCTTGGACTATGTCACCATTCTTAATCTGGAGTGGGAGTATTTCTTAGCATAGCTATAAAAATACTTTGGATTCATCTTGATATTGTTTATGGCCTTTTCCTCCTCTCCTTTACGTTCTTCATCATATCTTTCCCTTAATTTAGTTTCTATGGAGTGGATTTTCTTTAAAAGATTGTACTGAGTTGTTGATTGGCTGTTTGTCCTCCTTTGAAGCTTTGTTCTCTTTCTCATTAGAATCTTTCTGTCATGTGGAATCGTTTCTTTCATAGCTTTCGGTTTCTTTGTTGGTACAAACTTGGTACACAGTTCTTCAATCTTGTTATAGAATTTGTTTAGTTTGTATTTTCCTCTGAGGTAGACATCCCAGATTATGTCACAAAGTTTGTTGTTTATTTGTATCCAATCTGCTTTGTGATAATTATAGGCTCTCAGTTTGGGTATTTCTCTATTTCTGTGTCTCTGAGGCACTTTTGTCTTTTATAAGTATCTCTATGATGTTGTGGTCTGAGAAAACTGTTGGAGTTGATTGTAGATTGTAGATAAGATCCTCATTGTTTGTGAATACAAGGTCTAATATATTTTGTCCTCGGGTTGCAATTTTCACAATCTGTTTAAGGAACAGGTTTTCCATGAGTTCCATCAGTTTTGTTGCTTGATTTTATTCTGTTTTTGCTACTGTTGCCTGTATATGTCCTAGAGGCCAGGTAATGTTTGGGAAATTGAAGTCGCCTAGGAATATAATGTCAGGCATGTCTGTATACTATGGCTAGTATCATACTGAGTTGGATAATTTCAAGGCATGACAGGCTGCAAAAGGCATTCAAACTGTTGATTATTTCTTTGCATGTGTAGTTTTCGTCAATGTACAGAATAACGCCACATGGTCCGATGAAATATTTATTTTTCAAAACCAAAACATGTATCTTAATTTGATTATATATATCCATCTTAGATATTGGTGCATTAACAAGTGATTTGGTACAGCATATATAGAATAATGAGTGAATTTACTACCTCATCCTACTTTGAGAAACCCATCACACAAGGAAGCCATTAACCAATTCGGTCAATCTTGTGGCCAGTAGCTTTGACCCTCATTCCAAGTACCTAGTCAGGTTCCAGGATGTCCAGTGGTAGTATTGCTGGCACCATAGCCTGGATTGATATCAAGTTGTAATACTTATGACGTGCTTTCCCCATTTTTAAATGCTTTGTTTAAGTTGTCTTACATGTCATAGATGTTATCAAATAACTATTGACTGAATACTTTTTTTAATGTTCACTGATGCAATTGTGATAATTAAGCAAGTGACATGCTAGAAAAGCAGAACGACACATAGTTAAGGTCAAACAAAGAATGGACAAAACACATGCAAACATAAGAAACGACACTTGAAGCTAACTGAGTATGCATTTTGCTTTTTATAAATGCCTTGTTTAAATTGTCTTACATGTCATAGATGTTATCAAATAAATATTGACTCAATACTTATTAAACAAACAAAAAATGTTCAATGATGCAATTGTTATAATTAAGTAAGTGATATGCTAGAAAAGCAGTACAATAATTAATAACGACACATCATTACGGTCAAACAAAGAATGGACACAACGCATGCCAACATAAGAAACGACACATGAAGCCAACTGAGTATGCATTTAGTTTTTACAGATCTGAATAAGAGTTATGTAATAATTATGTATAATATTATTCGGGAACAATACATTTGATAATCATGCAAGTGACATGCTAGAATAGCTGTGCAAAAATAAAGACACATACTTAAGGTGAAACAAAGAATTAACACAACACATGCAAATATAAAGAAATAACACATGAAGCTAACTGAGTGGATTTTTTCCGTTTTTATAAATGCTTCGTTAAAGTTATTTTACATGCCATAGATGTTATCAAATAAATATTGACTGAATACTGATGCAATTGTTATTATTATCCTCTTCTCATAACGATCAATTTGATATATTTATCTAAAAAATAAGACAAACATTCAAGCGCCATCATACCATGCAACTTTAAGAAATTAAGAGTGAAGGCATGTCATCATCTAGCTTGTCGACCTGTTCGGCTCGGTCCCGGTTGTGGGGCTTCTCGTTGTGCTTCGAACGCTGGCATGGGCTGTTGCATCGGGGCAGCTGGGGAAGCATGTGGCGGCGCTGCTCCCCCCATCTCCTCATCGGTGATCGGTCGGGGGAGGTGGATGGTTCGCATCCGTTGTGCCATTGTGGTATGTTTGACCGCCTCCTGGCCACCCATTGGGAAGGGGACTGGCATTGGCGCTGGCGCGATGTTGGAGAGCGGGGCCTGGCCGCCCGGCGTTTGGGGGATGCCTCCCACCGTTGTTGTGATGGGGAGCGCCCTTGGCACCTGGGTGATGTCTGCCGCCGCTGTGCGGGCCTCGTCGAGAGGGTCCGATCCCTCGACCTCTTGGGTGTTGGGGATCGGTGTCGCTCTGGGCGGTCGCCCTGCGCAGTGTGTGGTGCTCACGGTGCGGGTGTCGTCCAGCGATCTTTTGTATGGCGATGTGCATTTCGTCCATTCTTTGCTCCATTCGGGCGGACATGTGCTCCTCCATCTGTTGTACCATTTGCTCCATCCTCTGGTCGTTGGTACGCTTGGTGGCCAGGGGGCGTGTCTCTCTCTGCCCGGGCTCCGCATATGACTGGTCCAAGTCTGTGTCGCTGGAGCTGTGGTGGCAGCACGAGTACCCCCCGGGACCCCGCGGTCCCGGGGGGTACTCATGCTGCCGGCCGGTGAGTGGGTGTCCCCCCCCCCCCCCAGTTGAATGGGTAGGGTGGTGCATGATCGTGGCTGTGTCTGTGCCTTGGCCGGCCTGCCACGTCCCCTCTTCTTTGTTGATGAGCTCTGTCGCAGCATCGTTGCAGTAGAAAAAGGGTGTAGTAGTGGTCAGTCGGAGGCGCTGTTGCACACTGACTCCCTTGTGCTGTGTAGCGCCGGGCTCCGGTCGCTGGTGTGATTTAATTGGCTTAGGTATTTGTGTTTTGATTGGGAGTGGGAGTGTGAGGTGGATTTGGGGCTCCTACCCCCCCCCTGCCCCCCACCCCGCAGCGGGTGGATGTAGTGCGGGGGGAGCTGGCAACCTCACCTCCCCAATGTGCCCAGCAATGAGTCTGAACGAGCGACCCCGCTCATTCCCGACAATCATTTGGGACAGCATATACAGAATAACCAGTGAATTCATAACCTCACCACCTTGGACACTCACTTTGAAACACCCATTATGCAGGGAGGCCATTAACCAATTAGGCCAATCTTGTGACCTCATTAGTCTCCCCCCAACCAAGTAGGTCTACTGTGCAGGGGAGGGCAAGGGTAAATGAGGTGGATGTTGCCCCTCCCATCCATGTTGGATATTCAATGCTGTTTGGTCAATTTGGTCTATAAATATAATTAATCAATTTGGTTAATTTAAATTGTTACATTTGTCAATTAAAATTGCATCTGCCATTGGGACTATGTATGGTATGAGGGAGGATGAGACATATGGATGACATAACAGTAAATAATAACAGAGCAATAATATGTGCATTAGCTAATATAAAATATTTGAACTTTCAACTGCACATATCTCACTCAAATTTTGGAATATTTGTTAAATTCAAAAAGAATATTGCTTCTGATTCACCGGAGCTTCAAGTGAAATTATAATTTTAATGTTTGGACCCTGTTTTGAAAATAATGGTCAACCTGAGCTATTTATCTCAAATATAACTAACAAATTCAAATGCCATTGGACCATGCAACTTTAAATAAATACAATTAAATATGTATTATATTAAGAATATACATATATATTACCAAATGATATTGATATTTGTAATGTCGAACATACTACCGTATGAATATAAGTGAATATTATCTTAAATGATATTACACAACTGCCAAACAGCCAATGTATATGGTTAAAAGTATACACAAAAATATAAAAACACTAAAATTAATCAAACAATGCCAGTATAAATCAAATAAAATATATAAAAATATCACATCACATGATAGTGCAATGGCGCCATCAGGGGAAGCTACCAGGAGACCAGGCTACATTTGAATTAGGTCATCCCACATCACATGGTCATCACCAGACGTCAATACGCGTCATAGCCAGAGGACTTTTTGGAAGCTTGTCAAAAGTATTTTGAGTTCTTTCAGCTCCAATTGCTTCAAAACCAGCCATTTTTCCTCAAAATTACTCCGGACTAATGATTAGTAAGTCATAACGGTCAATTTGATATATTTTTCTCAAAAATAAAATAAAAATTCAGACGTCATCAGACGATGCAACTTTAAGATCAATGTGGGGTTAAACGAAGCAATTTGGAAATGAGTTAATGATATCCTCAAAGCTAGTAATGTGCACAAGCATTGCATTCTGCAAGGTGTCAATGATATACATCATTATAAAATACTCATTTCGAAAATGCTTTGTTATATATATATATATATATATATATATATATATATAATTCCCCCGAGCTAGTGGAGGAGAGGCCCCGCACAGGAGGCGGGATGGGTGGGGGGGGGTGCAACCCACTCCAGGTCTTATTACATGCGATAATGGGCTTATCACTATCTGACCATCCGAGCAGGTCTGGAGGCGGTAGTGACCAGACACAGCTGGTATCAGGGTGGCCAGGAGCCACTCACAGGTGGCACCATAGTGGGAGAAGCAGGAACTAACTCCTATGACAGTATATAGAAAAGAATATATAGAAGAGAACTGATAAGTGGTAGTGTCCTTGTTTATATTCCCATAATAGATTATAGAGCACACATACATATATATATATATACACAGAACTCATTCGATTCAGCCACGTTATCGAGTTCTGGCACCATCTCGCAGGTATCGATATCTCATCTCTAGGCACACGTGCGTGAACTTTGGATTCTTTTCGATCGGCAGGCAACATGAACACTACTATCCACTTAACCCTCATCCACAATCTACAGTGTCTCAAGAGAAACCCCTTCCCCTGATATTCTACAAGTCGACATGCACCTTCTGCGGCTATTCGTAGTGGCACCATGGCCAGCTACGTCACTATCACATGTTTTTGTCTTTATGTGTGCCTTCTAAGCGCTTGCAAAGCATCGTGAAAAAATAAAAATGAAATAAAAGCCACAGAAATATACCTAATCCAGCTATGCTTACTGATTTCTTCTGCCGGCCAGGCAATGTACCTGCGTGGGAAATCAACCAACGTGCCTCTAGCCCTTTAACTCTCGTTACTCCCTCTAGCAGAAACTACCTACATAGTCCCCTGTACTGTAACAGGAGCTAGCTGACAATTTCACTGCATTCTCATAAGGCCTGACAGTCTAAAGTTTCATATTTAAGCCGCTCCACCAGTTGTTAATGAATGTTTTCATTACAGAGCTGCTCGACATATTATTATCATTGTTGTTATTATTATTCCCACGAGTTACTACTTACTCGTGGGCAGTTATTTAGGACGTAAGTAAGGCCGAGAGCACTTGTGAGCGTGCTCTGACTATTTGCACGATTCAGACCTCGACTATTATGAGAGTAGGTCTAACAACCCAGAGAATACCTCCACACATGGATATGCTTCCTCTGTGAAACAACGTTGCAGTGAAGTGAACTGCAATAGAAAAGCATAATGTAGACCCCAAGTGCCCTTCGAATAGTTTGTATTTGTGGGTGAATGACTAGAAACTGCTGATATTGTTGGGTCGGCTTTTCCTTTGTTTATTTCCAGTTTAACTAAACATCAGATGCACCACCACACACTTCCATACGCTATGTGCACTATACTACACGCCTTGTCACAACAACATGACTTAAAGTTGAGAATATCATAAATGTCCTTGTTGAGAATGCTTAATGTCTTTCTTGAAATAATAAAGAGATTTAACGCAACAATTTTCTCTTTTAAGATATAGGACTCTCAATTAATACATCATTAACAGTTCTTCCAGGAGATGCCTGCATGATTTCCTTTGGTGAGAAAAGCGCAATGGCTTCACGACTACTGTCACTGCCATGTGTCATGTGTCTCAGTCTTATCATCCTCCTCATCATCAACACTATCAACTACCACATGATTCTCAGGGTGCATGTACAGTAGGATGGCTGGTTGTTGTTTACGTCCTAGTAACATTTAGCATATAGCATTTACTAAAATTCCTCTCGCCAAGACTACCCTCTTGTTTCTAATGAGAACCTTCATTATTGGTTTGTTGAAACTTTCCACCAGAGCCTTAGCCTGTGGCCACAATTGTGTTATCTTTATGTGTTGGAGGAAGACCTTTCATGCAGAGACATGGAATGGAGGACACTTATCTGATTTCATCGCTTCAGGATACCCAAACTTATCAATAACAGGTTTTACTGTTTCAGCCACTGTGTTCCTAACAATTTCTACCAATCTGTAGAGCTCATCCGCCATGCCTAGTAGATACTCACCTGAAGGTAAAGGTCCCCAGCAGTCTATGCTGAGATTCAGGCATGTTACTCGTGGAAGTGGTGACATGTTGAGATGGTCAGCCAGCCAGCGAGCTGTATTTCCTTGACAGAGTATAAGCTTTTCACAGCCGCTTCTGCAGCAGCATCTACACCAGGAAACACATTTTAGATCTGACACGGTATCATTCCAGATCAGACCACATATGATCACAAATCAGATTGATGACTGTTCTTTCTAGTCTCTCACTGGACCTCCTCAATCAGCATGGTGATTGGGATGGCTGCCACAGAATGCTTAACCATGTATCGTTCATGACTGTGTAGGAGTCTTGAATGCTTTGACATAATCAGCTGGATTTTCCATCATGGATTGATACTTGATTGTCAGCCGATATGGTTGAAGGCACAAACCTCATCTCTCAATCGGTAGGGGTGTTCTGTGTTTCTGCCAAATGTCCCTAAGAGTTTGTGATCTGTTATCACTTTGAGGTGTGGTGCACCATTCACAAATCTGCCATAATGCTCACATTCAGTTTGACTATTGGCCTACTGTGTCTCTATATTGTTCAGTGCCTGGCTCCCAATATGAGACAGCAGTCTTTCCTGGATCAGAAGTGGGGAGAGACCTACTGGGACAAGGCTGATGTCAACTGCAAACTGGATTGCCTTGTTTACCTTGAAGTAGACTGTCATTGCATTTTCAGCCAGCCCTCTCACAAACTGTTGCTGTCTGAATAAGTGTCACCATGAGTGTCATCCAGCTGAAGGTCATTTACTTGCAGACAAAATACCATATCGGCCGTTGAGTTACTGCCACACAATGTTAAAGCACAATTTACGAAGGCGGAGTCATGATGTGATAGTGGTTATTCTTTAATCAGTAACAGGGAGGGGTCAGTACATTGCGTCTAGATGATCATTCAGGTAAGTTACCAAACAGTCATTATGTTCAAATCTAGACCCGAATCCTCAACCAATTACTGGAGGGGGGGATCGGGGGCCGGCCACCAGGAGGCCACTTGGGACATAATGATGCACCGCGGCCGAGGTCCAGGAACCGAGCTGCATGATCTCAGAGATTGTGCTCCCCACTGCTGCACATGCTTGGGCCCCGCCACATCGCAAACTATGTAGAGTATAGTCTGCGGGTTGCTTTACCCCGGGTGCTGCCAGTCTCATGCGGATGGCAGCATGGCCGGATGGCACGGAGGGAGATGTTGCCGGCCACGAGGATGGATGGCTGGCCCACTGGGGTTAGGCTGGTGGAGCGCGAGATATCGGTCCCAGGCTGCCACAGGGCAGCACGGTGACCCTGGGAGGCTTTGGATGATGATGTAGTATGCCTGGTCCACCCTCCACTTGGTATTGGTGGTGCGGACTAGTACTGATAGCCCCTGCGCTGTTCGGGTGATGTCTGCATGTCTCAGGTAATGGCCTATGTCTTGGGTGGAGCCGCTTGCGAGTAGGTTTCCTTGTCGGAGTAGTGTTGCATATCCGATGAGTAGTGCTGCCACAAGCACTCTGGCTATAGGCCCCACTGCCGCCAGGTAGCGGGTCAGAGCTCTGATGTGCTGCAGGGTAAGGGGCGGGGATGGTCTGGGGGGTGTGATTTGACAGACGTGCCATGCCCTTCTTCATAAGCGACACCGGGTAGGTATCAAATGGTGCCGGGGATCCTCCGAACATGAGTACCCAGGTCCTTGTTCCACTGATGTAGTTCATGGCGGCCCCCGGTGATGCGAGGGTTTCTTTTAGGTTGAGTATGTAAGCCAGAAGGTCATACTGTGTCGGGGCAAGTGGGTCGACCCGGTGATGGGCTGCAAACTGTATGTACTTCTTTGCCTGTGCTGCTTTGTTCTTCCAGGTTCTGCTCACCAGGCCGGCGAAGTATACCTCCAGTATTATTTTGTGTGTTCGGTCCGGGTAGCCTGGGCAATTTAGCAATTTAGTGCGATGTTCCCAGGGTATCCTAGAGTCTGTGGGTGAATACGTTTTCAAATGACATTTCAATTTCAGTAATGTTCATGTTATTAGTGAGGCGACCTGCCCTGGCTCTGGCGTTTGTGTCGAAGGCCCTTCTGCTCAGGGCATCGGCGAGGATGAGGTCTTTGACGGGCTTGTGGCGGATTTCGATGTCGCATCCATTGGTTGCCGCAAAGAGCCATATTTCCCTGTCACAGGCAGTGAGTGTGGGTTCTCTGCCTGCACCTGATTCGAGCACCTGTTGGTTGGCAGAGTTGTCCGTGTTGATGATGATCACGTGATCCTGTGGGTGGGGTGGGGGCCAGTGCTCTCATGGTGACTACCAGGTTTATCGCCTCCAGGTGGCGATGTTGCTGTGTTTGGCTCTCACGCTGTCAGTGTAGGGTTTTCCATAGAAGTGGCTCTGGGAGAATGCACCAATTTCAGTAATGTTCATGTCATTAGTGAGGTGACCTGCCCTGGCTCTGGCATTTGTGTCGAAGGCCCTTCTGCTCAGGGGATCAGCGAGGACGAGGTCTTTGCGGGCTTGTGGCGGATTTCGATGTCGCATCCGTTGGTTGCCGCAAAGAGCCATATTTCTCTGGCACAGGCGGTGAGTCTCTGCCTGCACCTGATTCGAGCACCTGTTGGCTGGCAGAGTTGTCCGTGTTGATGATGATCACGTGATCCTCTGGGTGGGGCGGGGCCAGTGCTCTCATGGCAACTACCATGTTTATCGCCTCCAGGTGGGCGATGTTGCTGTGTTTGGCTCTCACGCTGTCGGGGTAAAGTTTTCCATAGAAGTGGCTCTGGGAGAATGGACTATCATTGCATTTTCAGCCAGCCCTCTCACAAACTATTGCTGTCTGCAGAAGTGTCACCATGAGTGTCACCATGAGTGTCACCATGAGTGTCATTTACTTGCAGACGAAATGCCATATCGGCTGTTGAGTTACTGCCACAAAAATGTTAAAGCACAATGTGATTTAGAAAACACAGACCATACCAGTACCAGTTGTCCTTGTCACGTATGTTATTTGTATTTGAGGGTCTAGAAATTAACTACAGACTATTGCTGTTGTTGGCTCGGCCTATCCTTTGTTTATTTCCAGTTCGAAACCTTTACTAAGCATCAGGGAGCGATCTCAAATATGTCCATATGCTGTATACATTATACTGTCTGGCACCACACGATATAATTATATGAGCTCCAACACAATAGGTGGGGCCTGATATTTTCAGCAGACCTAGACCGAGTACCATATGAGTTATTTATTCTTAGCAGATAATACAATTGGCATTTCTCAAATCTGAATATTCCATATTAAAACAATTAATGTGTGTAAGGAATACATGTTAAGTTCCTGTGACAATTTTAGCATTGCATTTCAGGTATTATATAAAGTGACACAGTGGAGCTAAATTTAACAACCTTGTGGGAAGCATACATTAACAAGAGGATTTTTAATACATCTAAATACAAGAAAGAGTGCATACATAGGAAATAAACACTCGTTTGCTTTATAAGAGCTTTCATTTATTGATTTGTAATGATTTAACCACAATGGAAAGCAGTGTACACATGTTATTCAAAATTGGATTCTGTACAAGTAAACAACTAATTCTATTTGCTTGCTATTATTTAAAGTGGTATTCCATTTGGTCACGATGAACTTTGACTCGATAACGCAATACACAATGGGAATCGCCTCGGTGAGTAAACTAGCAACCAAGCTATGTTGACACCAAGCGGGTACACAGTGACTTCCCCTCCACCTTTTCCCCACGACTCGCCTTGGCCCACTGCGGAGCACTACCTGCATGTCATGTCTGCCCTCCTCTACCTACTTAGCTTGGCGCCATTAATGTCAGGACGAGTGATTCCCATTACTGCAGCTGTGACGTCACCCAAGTGAACCGTACATTAAGCGTGACGTGTACAGGTAAACAATGAGAGAACGATGGAATCAGACGCACCCAGTCACGTGACGCGGTGCGCGCCTGGGGAAGGGCAATCTGAGGAGGCGAGTAGTCTATCGTGTAACAAGCAATTTGAAACTCTACCCAACACACAACCACACGGCCTCAGTGAGCAATGAATCTGTACATCCGTTTACATTTCTGTATGTATAATTGTTATTTTAGTTTACTTTCTATTAGTGGAATTGCAGAACATGTCCTTGACGAAGCGGTGCTGTGATACCAAACCCGCAACCTGCGACAGTCAAGTACGTCTGACTGCTCAGACCCTCACCCAGGCGACCGGCAGTCGAATGTCCGAAACCAGCATCGTTATTTATTAAATGTCATGTCAATATTTGGTCGGTTGTTGCTTTGCTTGGAAGTTTTAGACCAGATAAATGAATGCGAGAAAACTCACTTAGCACAGAGACAGTCGTGGCACTAACTAAGGCCGGCGCACCTCGTCATGCAGCAGCCGATGTCACCGAATGGCATTTAGCTTGCTTTTTTAAACTTGAAACATATCAAAATTGAGCACATACTGCTATAGTATGTGTTAGTGGAGGTAGGGTGAGGTAGCCAGACCCGTACTTGACCCAAAGCGCAATTTACAGCTGATTTCTGCTCAGATTGCCAGAAGCCGTGACCTTGGTTCCATGTGGGTGCACAACACAACTGTTCCCGTTGTTGGCGATGTTGCAGCCCTATGCCCCATTGGTAGACCCCGCACTGGCCAGTACAGGTTTGTGGTGCCCGACTGGCGGTGTACATGCGCACTAAACCCTGCTGCCAGGACCACCCAGCAACCAGCGCTGTCTCCAAGCACAGTGAGCAATCAGTTTGAACATCTGTCCATGTCTTAACCATTTGTCTTAGTTGTATACGTGCATATTTATGCGTGTATATGAGCGTGCATAACATGTATATGTAAATAGGATCTATATTTATTAAATGTCTAAATTGTGTTGCCAACGTATTTTCTATGGTGATGTAAAGTACAATTCCCGAAGCCCTGTCCGGTCGATAAAAGTGATATTGGACTGGCTAGTCCGATATCACGTTTTAGTACTCTGGTTATTAGTTCAAATACATTTCTTTTTCACTTTCTATTATTCTAAAAATGGCAAACATTTAAAAGCTAAAATCTGAAAGCCAACACTGTATTCCTCGTCCCGATATGGGGTTTGAATCCCCCAGGACCTGGTCGATACGCACCAGGAGTCTCTCGGGCATCAAACACTACATCGGGCAATAACTACCAATATACGTTCTCATATGTAAGCAGAATGAGGATAAACGAAACCTAAATAAGTTCGCTTTAATTCGGTCAGATCAGAAACAAGACCAAATCTCATACCATCTCACAAAAAACAATCCAGATGGATAGTATTCTGATATTGTGATACTATGTTTTTTATATGTTTTTACTAAGCCGGCGCTGTGTCACGTTGCCATGGACACCGATGAAGAGAGAACCGGCTTGTATGTGTTTTCCACAGTGTATGTTAGCGAAGTAGCGCATTGTAGAAACAGTGTAAAGGAACACACTAACAACCAGCTATTCCATAAAGACACCAACATATGAAGTGCTACTATTATGTGGCCGTCTGTCACACACCGCGATGTACAGCAGTACTGCGCAGCCGCATCGGCTGCGTTTAGTCCACGACATCCGGTGTGTGAATGCATGTAGCAAGACAAACCTATTTCGTCGACATTTATATACGCGTCTGGAAATGCCAAAGTACCCCGATAAGCGTGGCCTTCTCATCGACGTTCATACTCAGACACCCACGCCCTGTGTGATGAGGCCACTGCCCGGCTCGCCGCGCCGTCCGACCCTGCCGCCTCGTAATGTGCAGGTCGGGCATTGTGACGGCAGCACTGCAACCACAGCCCGACGCAATGATGGTGCGCCACGGAATGTGGCCGATTTTGCATATCTGGGTTGCGCTCTGCGGTGAGATATTAAAGTACTGCCTCCAAGTGAGTTGAGCTCGGGAAGCGCAAGGACACTCCACACGCTATATCCATGAGGTGGGCCGAACCCAGGGGTAAACTCACAGTAACAGCCGACATCTGTACACAAAGCGACATACCTCTGAGGACTTATTACATGAAAGGATATTACTGCGCTATATTTCAAAGTAAATTATATTCGTTGTTGTGTGTGTTTAGAATGATTCATCACAATTATATCCCTCACTAAAGGAGGGTGGGGTGTGGGTGCGGGTGGAGTTCTGCGGTGGGAGGTGCTCGCGGGGATCAAGTAAATAGCTAGACACTGCAGGCTAGTGAAACAACGCCGTGAAATTACGTAGACATGTCGGAACGTGTAATTATTATGTGTAGGGTTCACTGCTAATCGACATATTGAAATAGTCGCCACTCTTATTCTGGAAGCAGTAGATTTTCAAAACACTGAACAAAGGTCGTATATTCTATTGACACTGTATCGGTGTTTTTAGTGTCTTGACTATTCCAACCTAGCTGTAACATGTGAAACTCAATTCTGACCCACGCTTGTACCGATGGGTTATTCTTTAAACCAATGCTATGCAAGATGGCAATAATAATTATATTCAAATAGACTATATAATAGATGTATTACTTATCATATAGGGCTACTTTTACAAGTATGCTATTGTAAATGTGATAACTAGGTTAAACATAAAGGAATCACCAGACTGGATTAATGTGTAATTAATATTGCACGACAACATAATCTGTGACACCTAAAGGCGAGCTGGTGTGCACCATTCTGAGAACTGCTGACTTGTCACGTGGTGCCTTCCGCTTTATCCACGGCCCTTTTCCTGCCGTGAAGCAGACCACTAAGAGGTTGCATTAAGTGCACGTGTATTGTACACTCGTGTGTGCCTACACATGCGTACACGCGTAGGTGCATGTCGCCACGGTGTAGGACGGTGCACGTGTGAACCGTCCTACTGAAAGAACACATGTTTAAATAATGTAAGATTTAGACTGCAACACTATTACTATGGAAATGTATAGTTGAAAACAATGGTTGTTAATTTGACTACAAATTACAATGCGGCAATATGTAAAAGGGGTGGTTCCGAGTCAGTCATCTGCAGCCTTCGGTGAGAGGCAGCTGCCACATGGCTAGTTCTCCCTGTTCGGGCGATTTGTGCCAGTATCGGAACAACTGGTTCCCAAGGATGGTAGGCGGTAAGAGCTTATTTAAAAATGAAGTATTTTCCGCGGATAAATGTCCGCAAGACATTTCTGCCAACCCCCGTCAATCGAGGCAAACGATCATCTCGCTTCAGACGCTCCATGACTCGGGCACCATCTAGTGTGAAACGTTGGCACCGGAGAGTGGTGCCCTCTTGTGTCAACATCATACATTACAAAACCGTGTCGAACAAAGCCATGGACTTAGTCACACCGTCATCCTGAAACGAAACCCAACACTTTGCATCAACGCTGGCAAATACATTCAAATAAATTCAGTTTATCTGACAGAAATTGACAACTAATTGCCATAATGACTCTTATGTTATGTCCAATGTAAATAATTCTGGTGAAGAACTGAAATAGGCAGTCAATAAACGGGTGGGTAATCCCAGCCGCGCGGTGCATTGTGGGATGTGTGGAAGCAAAACAAACCCACGTGAAGCACACGGCACATGCTAAAACACTGAGCGCAGCTATGAAATCTTTTAGTTTCAGCTCATTTCAGCTAATGTTTGAAATACAACATACTAATTAAAATATATATATATATATATATTATATATATATATATATATATATATATATATATATATATATATATAATTAAGATGTGAATCTTGTATCTACCATTGCATTTACATAAAACTAATCAGCATGTATTATACCGTCTGCATTTAGATTTAGATAAATCTGAAAATTGTCACTCAGACTAGTGTTAGAACTATAGAGGGGGTGTAATGATGTCACGAGGCAACTTTCGGGGCCATATTGGATGACATACAGAAGGCTTGCAACTGCCTACACTGTGGTTCTTTACTGATTTGTTGGTTTATTTGTCACTGTTTTGAGCAGTTTGGCCTCAGAAGTTGTTGCTAAAGTGCTGTAAGTAAATACATTGGATGTAAACTGCCCAGAACCTCCCATAACACAATAAAACTCTGTTTTAATGCATCTGCATGCATTCACAACATGGCTATGGAGGGTGCTCGTAATCCAAGATGGCAGCCTTCTGAGCGCTGATTGCTAAGTAATGACGTCATGTGCACTCCCCCTATAGGCTAGTAATAGTATAGCCAGAGTCCGTTTTACTTATGTTATTCATGTTTTTATTTATATCCTATGGTCAATAACATATGGAGGGCTAGGGAATGTGTAGGGTTAATCAGACATTGGTTATATATTTCTTTGAAACAAGTTTTTGTTGGCAACAATTTGACATTTTAAGACTGGTGATGTGAACATCAGCCCAAGTAAAGTGACTTAATTGTTTTGTGTGGACTTGGATGTTTCTTAGTTCAAAATGCTTAATTATGGACAGTTGTGTCTTAAATATATTCATTATGTTATTATCTTGCATAAGTGAATCCATGTTTATGCCAAATTGTTCGAACTTATTCAAAATTAACAGGAATACACAAGTTTTGCACTGGCAAACTCAATGGTAGTGCACAGTTGTTTTGCTTTTGACACCGTTTTCAGCGCATGCCCAGTCGGAATTACAAACTCGTTTATTGCTTTGTAGTTATGCTTTGTAAAGCCCATTGAAGCGAGTGAGTAATCTAGCATGCACCATATTTTTGCACAATCCATTGGATCGATCCGCGTATCATGAATGCTAATATTTCGTGCATTGAATTGCAAAGGTAAAGAATTTGAACAAAGGCTGCAAAATAATAGATGTATGAAGAAGTAAATATTACGGGAATTAAAAAGTTGCACCACACAAAACACAGCTGGGTCACATAACGCTATCGTTAAGTATAACACTGCTATATCGGTTAGATAGTAAGGAGGCTATACATCCAAGTACGACCACACTAATGTCGTAAATAAAACAGAATTTGACTAAACTATAGTTGTGTACACACAGATCTCACTAACAATTTGAATGGAAATAAAACCACTGGATCCTGTTCCACATAACCATACCTTCACTAATCATACAATCTTACCAATTTGGGTTAAATTGCTAATAGCAATTAGGGATAAATTTAACATCAGATGCAATAAATACAAATCTTGAATAGATTTCACAATTTACAGACAGTTATATCAGGGTTGTCCGGCCAGCTGTGACACTGGACAACTAGTGGGCAGATAATAGAGTGGTCGTATACAGACACACACATATATGGGACTGAATACTGGTTAGTTGTATGGTTAACCAGGATGTGAGTCTGCACACATATATACATATATACTAAAGGTCGTTGATATGTGAAGCGATATCAGTGAAGCAAACTCAGAACCACCAGGGGAACTAAAGTGTTACAACGTACTACGCATGCCACGTGCGATAGCAAACCAATGCCTAGTGCTTTAGAATTAGGCATTCATGATCAGGGTTGTCTCTTACTAACTTTTTATCGCCCAATTTCGAAACAAAAAACCCGTAATGATGATGATCTGCATGTAAGCGCACATCCCTAGATAGATGCTTACTCTGACGAAGTGAACCATTGTGCTACACAGATGGAAGTACAGCCTGCACGTATATCCATTTCCAAGTACGCTTTTGTTCGTTCAATGTGGTACATTTATTCTGAAGCGGTTCTAAAATAGGTTGCTTGTGTCTTCAATCCCTGATACTCTTGCTTCAATGAGGCATTAAACTGATGGTTTGAGTTGTATTTCATCAGATTAACTTATACACTCTCTGTGGGGACATACTAACGAATAGAGAGGAGCTACTCGTGTGGATATACCCATGTGCTGCACTCAACAGTCAGATAAGTCGCCGAAGCTTGATACGCATTATAAACCTGTCCTCGTTCATTCAAGAAGGTCAGGTGGGTCAAAGTGATTGTACATAAGGTGACGACCAATGGACACAACATATTATTGGCAATTAGGACGGAAAGCCTGTTAATATGTGCACTGGACTGCAACTAATATGAAACAAACGGAAGTAATAAGTAAAGATAATAGCCCAAGGCGGGGTTTAGCCCGGGGCTGGAAATGGTCTACCTGTATTTTATGTGGCTGTGTCAAAAACCATCATCGATTGCTCTACGTTTTTATCCTAGAAAGATGAACACATAATACTTGCAGACGACGGTTGAGCAGCTTAGTAAACTAATGGAATAACAGCGAAAGTAGTTTAAACAAATATTCTTTTGTTGGGAGGGGTTGGAACTGTCAATACAAATATATTTTTAGGAATATATTTCACATTAATGAGGCTTTGTTAGGGTGGAATTCCTCAGACTCATAAAATACATTTCAACCCAAAATCCAAACTAAAACCTGACTATTCAAGTACCATTTCACTAGCGAACTTCCTGACAAGAATTCTCGATGAAAATGCTAACCTTTGTAATTTTATGAACATCAATACCAATAATTACTCAGATATTTGCTTTTAAGATCAGCCTATGGGGGACATCATATCTCATTTAAAGTTACCGCAGTATGGAGTTTCCGTTGCCAACTGCTAGAACTTGTGTAGAAGAGCACCTAGGTGATTTGTTGCAACATGCACAACATATTCCTTTTCCCAACTTCTAAGCTACGTAACTATTCTATCATTAAGGCTATGTAATTAATATTATACGAATAAGTAATTTATAATCTTTCTTAGCACTACATTTTACCATTTTTGGCTAAATTAAGCCTAAACAATAAACTCTGTTAACCAGTCAAATGTATGATCTACCACTCCTGAAGTAGCAATATGATACAACGAAAATTATAAATCGTATAATACAGGATCCAATTCACCAATTTTAAATTCAAATGATACAGTGACATAACTTATACGAGATGAATGAGCAGATTTGACGGTCATTATTGAGCAGATCGCGTTGGGAGGTTACTAAGCAGCTCAAGTGCACGGAGTGAGGATATGTGAAATACTATTTATCCAAACACATTCACTGTTCATCCAATCTATGCAAAGAGACGCTCCGACTTTGGAACCAAGTAGATGGCCCTGTGATCGGACATGACTTCGAAATTAGGTAACTACTAGAAATGGGCACGAGTATTTATGCCAAAACTTGCACACACTCTTTTATGGCTAATAACCGAAGGTCCTATGTTAACACTTTCTCGTCGTAGGGTTGAGTGGAATAGATAGAAACAAGACTCACCAATACCATAGTCACAGTAAGCCATTCATTAAGCACGTTCTGTATAACCTATGTGAAAAATGCAGTGGCACTATACTTGTGTCACAACAGCATGTGATCTTCTTAGGGTTTCTTGTCAACGGTCCCGACTATTGTCTCCCAGAAGTGTCCCATCAGAACTGTAAAAGTGTCACATTACGACTTAGTGAATAGTTCTGTGAACTACCACCAGCCAGCAGCACCGATGGCTGGTGGCAAGAAATAGTACCTTTCTATCCAGCATTCCGAGATGACTACTGATGCACTGTAAGGGCCTGTCACACTACAACGGCCTTAGCGTATGCCGACTTAGGGGATTTTTTACCAACACGTCAGCGTACGTCGTCATATGTTATGTATACGTTGGGCATACGTCGGGTACGTTCCGGATACGTCGTTATACGTTGTCCTCCCTTGCCATGTGTCGAGGCTCCGAAAATTGTTTGTGCATTCTCAAAATTTCCAACGGAGCTGAAGGCGAGCACTGAAGGTGGCACCATCGGTTTTCCAGACCCCGAACCGATCATGAATGGCCAGAAGGATGTGCCGTATTTCCTCATCGGTGATGATGCCTTCGCCCTGCGGCTGACGATGATGAAGCCGTACAGCAGGATGGGGTTGACAAGTGAGGAGTGACTCTTCCACTACCAGCTCTCCCAAGCTAGAAGAGTGGTGGAGAATGCCTTTGGCATCCGAGCCAACCACTTCCAGGTGCTGCTGATGCCTATGCAGCACCACCCCTCCTCCGTGAAGGTCATCATCACTGCATGCATTGTTGTGCACAACTTGATGAGGATGCGCTACCCAGGACTGCAGAACCAGGAGCTGGATCGTCAAGAGACTAGGAACCACAACTTTGTCCCCGGAGTGTGGAGAGAGGGCCAAAACCTGGGAGATGTTGACATTCTTCCTAGCCCCAATACCGCCTCCAAGACAGGAAAGGAGCAGCAGAATCTACTGAAAGACTGGGTCATCTCACCCGCCAGATCACTTTCCTGGCAAGACAGCATGATCTGATGTTGAACAAAATTGTATCTCTCTGTATGCACTGTGATATGTGTACTGTTTATGATATATTTATGTATACTTACATGTCCGATATATTGTCTATTTGTATAAATAAACTATATGTCTATTTGTATAAATAAACTAAATCCATTTTAGATATCAAAACACAATTACATGTCTGTTATATTTTGTATATACCTCCAGGCATATTAAGTGTTGACTTTAATTTCACATAATATTTTTATTTTAGACAGGTTTATTAGGTTTTGAATGTAATTTCTTATAACCTAATTATACTCAGTTTAAAATACTTATAATTTATTTCCTCTCTTTTTAGAAGAATTAAACTCTGACAGCATAACCTAGTTTAATATACTATTTTATGTACATACTACTAACACAGCACAGAGAGGGAGAGAATGGAAGAGAGTGGAAGAGAGAGGGGGAGAGAAAGGGGAAGAGAGAGGGGGAGAGAAAGGGGAAGAGAGAAAGAGGGAAAGAGAGAGAGGGGAAGAGAGAGGGGAGAGGGGAAGAGAGAGGAAAGAGAGAAGAGATAGGCGAAGAGAGGGGGAAAAGAGAGGGAGAGAGGAAGAGCGGGTAGGTACTTGTGTCATTAATATTAATTTGTTTTTATTTTGATTGGCTAAATTCTTATCCTTTTCAGTTTAGTATATAACAATTACATTATGACATTATTTAACTCAGAGACAACAAATCTAGTTTAACAAAATCTTTATTACAGAGCACGAACATCTTTATACATATTTACAGAATAACATAAGAACGTAATAAACATAAGAACATAAAAACATAATAACCATAAGAAAATAATAATAATAAGCATGTATTTATACATATTTACACATTCACCTATCATCGTTGCCCCCCCCCCCCCCCTGATGGTGACATCGGGGCTGATGAGGGGAATAGGTCTAAATTAGATACCCGCAATACACCGGAGATCCCCGACAGCCCCGACAAGTTCAAGAGTCCATCGGATGTTTGGCTAGGCGACCCTGTTGACATTCCAGTTGCCGTGACCAGATGGGATGGCCGAATGAGTAGAGCATCCGTCTCCCGTGTTGGTAGACCATGGGATCGTGGGTTCGAAGAGTGGTCAAGACAAACCAATGACTTAAATATTGATACTTGTTGCTTCCTAGCCAGGCACTCGGCAATATTAGGATATGTTGGCTCAGTGTCAGGATAATGTGACTGAGTGGGATATCAGGTCATGGTGCTGGTGGCCTGGTGTCCCAGTGGGGCAGCACTATAAAGTTGCCATGAGTGCACACTCTCACAAGTCAGTAGCCGTCCTGATATGACCTTAGATGTTGCTAGGATGTAAAACAACAACAAACAAACATTCCAGTTGCCGCTGCTGTGGGAGTGGAACTGCCACTGGCAACTGGAGTTGAGGCCCAGGGCACACTCACAGTGATGGCAGCAGGTTGCCGGTGAGACGGTGCAAGGGGAGGAGGCATAGTGTGAACAGCCATACCAAGTGGCTGAAGTTGAGGTACCTCAGCAGGCACCACAGAGGGACTTGGCACCAGCTGAGGCAGGGGCAGCACTGGCTGATGGCGCAACAGCACAGGTTGCACAGGCACAGGTTGAGGTTGAGGCTGCAGCTGCTGTGGATGCTGCATCACAGACTGCAGCGGCTGCAGCATATACTGCTGGGTTTGTGAAACCCAAGGTGATGCCTGTGGTGGCTGGTGGGTGCATTGCTGGGGCTGGGGCTGGTACAGTTCACTTTGAGAAGGCCCCGCAGGAGGCGCACAAACCATAGGTGCCGTTCCAGCAGCCACAGGTGCTGCTGGAGCCACAGGAGCCACAGGAACCATGGGTACCTCAGGTCCACAATCGTCCTCCAACCCCTGTGACAGAATGCGGTTGATCGCTGCTGGCATATTCCCGAAGCGTGCCCAGGGCATCATCATCAGAGAGTCCCACACATAGTTGGAGAATGTGGCATGCTCCGTAAGGGCCGGTGTTGAAGGCGGCTCTTCCTCCAGCCCAATCTGGAGATCAGCGCAGATATTCTCAGCAGCATTAAGATCCCCCTGTGCAGCATCTATAGCAGCCATCACCTGCAAGACAAAATCATAAAATAACATAAGTAACATGAATGCAAATTGATGTTTCCACAAATGAGGTCAACAACAACAAAAATCAACAATAAAGAAGAAGAACAAATATATCACATAAAATGATTAAATTGATTTCTCCAGATTAATAATGTAAATAAAATATATAGCTATGTTGACTTGTCCAGAATAATATGGGTTTTACCAAAATGCTAATGCCTAGACCGCCCAGATAGAAGGATAACAGATTTTGTACATACAGTTCTGCAGGACTCAGGCCGGTGACTGACGACTGACCACAGGAAACCAAACTTCTGCATTATCCACAGCTCCCTCTCAGTCAGTTTGGGGGCTCCCTCACTGCTCTTCTTTTTCTGAAGCCTCGTGTTTGTGTCGCTCAGCAACTTGAACCACTCCTGCAGATGCACGGATCTCCTCCCCATCCAGTTTGGCTGGTCCTCCGACATCTTGCCCTTCTTGTCAGACTGCCTGTAGTCAGTCATTTTAACATCGCCGTGAATATGGCCTATGCTGCCGACACGGCATAAAGCAACCACCAATCAATCAATCAAGTCATTTTAACATTCCATATGACTTGGTTATCCGGGAGGAAATCCAACATCCTATCCTCCTCGGCTAATGACAGAGAACGGTCACTTTTTTCATCCTCTTCTTCTTGTCTGAGGCGAAGCCAGAGGTGCTAGTGGAGGCTGAGGTGGAGGCCGAGGCGGTGGAGGTGATGGACGACGCACGCGAGCTCCCACCAGAAGCAGGAGATGGAGAGCTGGAGTGGGCCGCATCTGGCTCTGTGTCTGCATCTGCGTCTGCGTCTTCATCTGCATCTGCATCTGCATCTGTGTCTGCATCTGCGTCTGTGTCTGTGTCTATGTAGACGTCTGCATCTGCATCTGCATCTGCATCTGTGTCTGCATCTGCATCTTCAACCCAAACTCGATCTCCATCTCTTCAGGCTGGCTAGATGGAGAGTGGTGTGATGGAGAGTGGTGTATGGGAGAGTTTTGTGGTGAGGAGGCAGGTGATGACACCCACGATGGTGATGGTGATGGTGATGCTGGCAGAATCTGCTTCTTCCTGCCTCTCCCATGCCCTAGTCCCGTAATGATAGCAGGTAGCTGAAGCTGTGACGTTCTTCTTAGCAGGCATGGTGGCTTTGTGTGGAGAGAACCAAAACTCCTGGGTATTTATACCTATCGGCAACCAATCACATGACCAGGGTGTGACTGAGGTGTGGCCTAAATGGGATTGCATATGCCATGAATACACTTTGCACACTTTATGCATAAGTTTTGAATACGTTATGCACATGCTATGCACACGTCGACATGCTAGGCGTACGTTGACCATACGTCATTGTGCATTACTCATACGCTGAAACTGTCACCTCCAACCATCACTACACGTCCCAGCACGCCGAGTATGTTTCATATACATCATTATACATTACGCATACACTAGCCATACACCAGCCATATGCTCTGTCTACGTTTCATACGTTGCGTGGGCCGCCCGCAGCGCGAAAAGTTTGGCGAATGCCGACCTATTTAAATTTGATTTTTTCCCCAAAATGTTACGCATGCGCTAACGCCGTATGTCATAGTGTAACAGGGTCTGTATTGGGCTAGCCTCGAAGCACACATGTTCTGGAACAATACGTCTGCACTGAAATCACAGCAGTGTGACGGAGACTCCCTCACACCTGCTTAACTTGATTGTTATTGTAGACATAACATCAGTTAATTAAGGAACCACACTTTGAAAGCTTTTTATTATAGATTACTAATCGATGCACATGGGTTCATAACCCAAGCCATCGACCATGTGTTCAATATTGTAGCTTATATTCGGCGTATATGTACACATGCGAGTTGATTACTTACCTTTCTACACGTGTCCATGAATTCCTCCACTGATATCACTCCATCTTTATTTACGTCCATTCTCTGAAAGAAATGGGTTGTCCACTGAAACCCTACTACTATCCAAGAACCAAATGTACAGCAGGGTAGACAGCGGTCATCAACACGAAAGCACTACATGTCTAGAGACTGCATCGAGATTTCACATTTAGAAATATTAAAATATAATTTTAGATATAAATTATTAAACAAACATTTTAATCTGCGTATTAACTTACACCTAGTGTTAGGACAACTGTAAATTGAGGCAACCTTTAAATCAACCAAGCAGCGAGCAGCCATCAACATACAGTTGTACCGATTGCTCTGCTTCTCAGCATATTTTCTCATGAGGGCCATTTGCAAAAGCAAATTGAGCCTACTTATTTTACATAACAGCGCTAAAAACTGACCTAAATCTATAGTTGAATAAGAGGTCACCAGCATTAATATCGGAGCTCGGAAGCACAAGGAGGGGGGGGGCGGCTCGGATTGGGTCGGGTCGGGGTGCGTCGGGTCGGATTTAGTCGGGTAAGAGCAGATCGGGGAGGGCACTGGCGTGTCGTATCAGGGGTGATCAGGGCGGGAGACGGCGGGTCGGAGCGGATCGGCGCGTGTCGGGGACATGTCTGGGAGGGTTGGGGCGGACCCGAGTGGGTCACAACGAGTCGGAACGGGTCGGACCAGGTCGGAGCGGGTCGAAACGGGTCGGAGGGGCCCGCGGCGGCGCTGGGCGGATCGGTTGGCTGGGTCCGGTCGGGGTGAGTTGGGGTTAGCTGGGCGAGTCGGGATGGGTGGAGTGGGGCTGTGTGGTGATGTGTGGAGTCACACGGGGGCTATGTGGGGGCCATGTTGGGCTATCTGAGATGGCGATGGGACGGCCGAGTCGGGTTTGGTCGGGTTTGGTCGGGTTTGGTCGGGGCGGTTTGGGTGGTTTGGGTGGTTTGGGTGGTTTGGGTGGTTTGCGTGGTTCAGGCTGTTTGGGCTGTTTGGGCTGTTTGGGCTGTTTGGGCAGTTTGGGCTGTTTGGGCTGTTTGGGCTGTTTGGGCTGTTTGGGCTGTTTGAGCAGCTCGGGTAGCTCGGGCTGTTTGGCCTGTTTGGGTGATTCGGGCGGTTTGGGCTGTTCAGGCTGTTTGGGCGGTTTGGGCAGTTTGGGCAGTTTGGGCGGTTTGGGCGGTTTGGGCGGTTTGGGCAGTTTGGGCAGTTTGGGCAGTTTGGGCAGTTTGGGCAGTTTGGGCAGTTTGGGCAGTTTGGGCAGTTTGGGCAGTTTGGGCAGTTTGGGCAGTTTGGGCAGTTTGGTCTGTTTGGTCTGTTTGGTATGTTTGGTCTGTTTGGTATGTTTGGTCTGTTTGGTATGTTTG
The DNA here is from genome assembly GCA_030323885.1 of Branchipolynoe longqiensis. Classification (NCBI taxonomy): domain Eukaryota; kingdom Metazoa; phylum Annelida; class Polychaeta; order Phyllodocida; family Polynoidae; genus Branchipolynoe; species Branchipolynoe longqiensis. The sequence goes on along the minus strand of CM059190.1, from coordinate 54,753,860 downwards.
GGTTGTTTGGGCTGTTTGGGCGGTTTGGGATGTTTGGGCAGTTTGGGATGTTTGGGCGGTTTGGGCTGTTTAGACAATTCGGTCTGTTTGGGTTGTTTGGGTTGTTTGGGTTGTTTGGGTTGTTTGGGTTGTTTGGGTTGTTTGGGTTGTTTGGGTTGTTTGGGTTGTTTGGGTTGTTTGGGTTGTTTGGGTTGTTTGGGTTGTTTGGGTTGTTTGGGTTGTTTGGGTTGTTTGGGTTGTTTGGGTTGTTTGGGTTGTTTGGGTTGTTTGGGTTGTTTGGGTTGTTTGGGTTGTTTGGGTTGTTTGGGTTGTTTGGGTTGTTCTGGTTGTTTGTCCTGTTCGGGTTGTTCGGGAGGTTCAGGAGGTTCATGCTGTTCGTGCTGTTCGGGTTGTTCAGGCTGTTTGGATTGTTTGGGCTGTTTGGGCTGTTCATGCTGTTCATGCTGTTTGGGTTGTTTGGGTTGTTTGGGTTGTTTGGGTTGTTTGGGTTGTTTGTGTTGTTTGGGTTGTTCGGGAGGTTCGGGAGGTTCAGGCTGTCTGGTTTTGGAGGTACTGGCAGTTCTGGGTGAGGCGCAACAGTCGGGGGGTTGCGTTGGGGCAGGACGAGGCGACAGTTGTAGAGGTCAGGCTCCCACCGGTCTGAGCTGAGCGCTGCACCCACCTGGAAGACCCGCTCCACGTGGTCCTTGGCTGTGTGCTCGTCTATAGATGGCTCGGCGAATCGTCCCATCATATCGTAGATGGCGCTAACAATGTCGAGCATCTCGTCCTTGGTGATGATGCCATCGCCGTTAATGTCGTACAGGCTGAAGGCCCACTGCAGCTTCTCGTGCAGCGATCCGCGGGCTAATACTGATAGGCCCATCACAAACTCCTGCCGGCGGGCGGGTATAAAGCAGACAACTACAGGTGCGTGTCACTGCGAGTTGACACCACGTGACAGTGCGCATTACACGTCTTCATTAGCAGGCACTGCCACAGCGAAAAGGGTCCGCTCTGTCTACGAGCTGAGCACCAGCAACTTATTTCTTTATAGACCAACTGTTTCAGTTCGTCTGTTTTCTCTAATAAGTTTAGTCATGTGCAAATGCCAAAATATTTACGAACTCATGTGCCATTTACTGAGTGCGATGATTATATATTTTTCGTCATTATATTTGTTTCCGAATTAAATTTGTCCCTAGTTACAATTTTCGATTATTATTATTTTGAAACACTATGTTTATTGAGACGCATAACTAGTTTGTTCCTAATGGAGAGGCCGCAGCTTTAGAAATTGGTTGTACATTTTTAAAGGATCAGTTTTCGCTGTCAGTGCCATATGTTATATTTATATAGTATGTTGTAGTAAGTCTATTTCTGAACGAAATTGCAATATAAGAAATTCCGGCAGTAATCGTGATAATAATACTGGCTTCGGTTCGAAGTTCATTGTACTACAGTAAGAGTGCATGTGGTCGCCATGTTAAAACCGTGAGATGCAGTAGGTGTTCTCCCAGTGTGAGCGCATAGAAAAACACGTCACTGAAGCTGCACTTTGTCAAAATTCGGTCTTCTATTTCACCAACAACCAAATTCCACAGTTGGAATACAGACGGAGATGCTACCGCGTGTAGCGTATCCCAGCTATTGAATGGAATTATTGCAGCAAGAGAATCTGAGAATGGAGGGCATGAAACAACAGCAAAACACACAACAATAAAGCAGTCTAGATAAATGTGTAAGGGAGTGGCTCCCGAGCTCTAAATATCAACTGCTACGTTATTAAGGTGAATGTTGCTAGCTTCTTCTGGTGAAGGTGGCAAGTGTTGTGTGTCTGTCTCATCTTAGTTGCGAACTTCAAAGCAGGCATGAATGAGCTGCTTCTGCGACCACTATTGCACACGGACACGTGACACCGTAGGAAGCGCAATGTGAAGCTGCATAATGTCAGGCACTACATCCTAAGCACACAGACTCACTACTCCGGGAATCTGTTAATAACGCCAAGTGCTACGGCTCTCACCAGGGGGAGCGACACACACTGAACAATACCTCAAAGGTTTGCATCAAATTAATAATAATGCCCTCAACTATCACCTCTTTGTATACAATTTCGATCTCCAAGAAGAAAAATAATGAACTTAGAAATGCACAATTATGGGGGAACAAATAAATTTGATAAATTTAAAGTTTAAATGCTATTAAATCATAAGAGAAGACAATTACGGATATCCGCTAAAAAGGCAAATAGTCGTAATAAGTCTCGTTTTTAAGGTGGAATATGAATTGTGGGAAATATGAAAGGCAATGCTCATTTGAAACTGGGGTCTTAAGTAACCTTGGTGAGACAGCTACTGCTAATGTCCGGCGGGAAGCATTTGTTGTCCTTCTGTGCCTCTAATCTCCAAACACACACTGGGCTAGCTAACAGGTGTACCTCATAGACACGCTTGGGCGGCTGAGACGTGGTCTGGGGCTAAGTCAATGTAAGTATAAATATATATAAACAATGGAAGTCCATGCAGCTTTGGGTGGCGGCGCGACTCTCTCCACATGCATGTCATCGGGAACATACGTCACAGTCTGACGTCACAGTGCGACGCCATCTTCGCATGCCTATTGGTAACCTTAAGCATAAGCAAGTCACAATCAACAGAATTACCTCAAAGCTTATGGTCCCGTTGCGGTCCTGATCAAACGTGTTAAACACATAATGGGCATACGCACTGGAATCTGCAACGAACAGTAATATAGTCCACAATGCACAGGGTTTTCTGCTAAATTGACTTTTCTTTTGAAATTATTGAATGGAACACAGAATATATACTTCCATAATTTAATCTTATCCTACACATTTCTTGAAGCAGATTGAGAATATTTACATTGATAATATATGCACTTAGTTGTTTGTAGGCACATGCTTGTGTTTTATACAAGTGCCTTTATTGGTTTTGCTAGAATTACTCCAAGTAATCAAATACACTACTTGGGAAATGGGAGACGGGGTGTCACAAAGCCATGGAAACATTATCTGTAATGACATGACCACCTAGATAAGACTGGTGTGCGCACAACTTGAATGCAGTGGGAGATTACATTTAAAGCCATGGTGGCACGGAAAGACTATAGGGCAAAGCATGAGACGGTATTACAAAGGGCTGGACGATACTCGAGCATGTACGGCAATCATCGTGACCGAACGGATGCAAGACCACTGCTCTATGGAATGGCTTCACGTCTACACTTCGACATTTGGAAGTAGTATCATGCGAATTTATCCCGCGCATAGCGTTAAGATGCACGGACGGGCATCACATCATTTTGTATTTCATCCAATCACGGAACAATACATGGCTCGGACCCTGAACAAGCCTTGAAGGCCGCCATCTTGGAGGCTATACGCAGGGTAATTCTCGCCAACAACTACAAATAGAGATGTCATCACCAAGACAACTCTAAAACACGCACACTACTGGTTCAGTGATAACGTACTATAACACTGCATCATCAAGGTACATACTCAATTACTCAAGGTTTGATTCACTATTTAAACGTTTAGAACACGCAGAGGGAACAAGATTAAGACGTGTTTGCTCAAAGATATCACAGGTGTATAGACAGATGCTGGGAGTGTGTCGACCTCTTATTTAGCAAACAGCTGCCCTGTGCTGGGCCGTATAATGCCAACACTGCATGGCGAAAAAGGCTCGCCGGGCGGGACGCTGCTGACCCCGGCGTGTCCCGCTGGCCCCAGAGCGCCCTCTGGCGTTATCTGACATAATAACATGAGACAGAATGCGACCACGGTTCGATGTTTGCTACATAAGAGCTCAGGATTTGGGGATGAACTCTTTTGAGAGGATTGTTGCTGTGTTTTGTAGCAGTAAATATTATTGCATACCATCTGGTACCTAATGACATGCTTTTTGATAAGGCATCTACAAATACAGATCGAACGGAACTGCCTGCCTACAGAAAGCGAAGGTATGTCAGCGCAAAGACCTGAACACAGCAAGTATTTTCAGGAGAGAAGTTGAACAGATGCGAGAAGAGACAATGTGCTTGTGGTAGTGGGGGATGACGTAAACGCAGTATGCAATGGTATACCTTGAAATAGCATACGATATGCAGTACGTATATTGCATGTATAGAGTGTGGACCGGAGGCAGACAACTGCTGACTCTAGTACGTTGTATAACTCGTCATTAGTGTAGCGTTGCGTTAGTTTTGCAAGTTTCTAACTGAAGGTGTTTTTACAAACAGTGTGTAATATGGAGTATGCAAACAAGACTTGCAGATACAATATAATAACACAAAATATCACAGTAGAATTGACACGGGATGCAATTTTAGGGGAAAATAACTAGCTTCTATTGAAACTTCTACAGCACAACGTAAACACGTTAAAATCATATTTATCTTTCTTGCTGTGCGGGTAGACTCGTCACAGTTAAATGGTGAGAAAATTACAGAGCTTTCGAAATTTCACATTTTATTTGTTTCTATTTTATTGTTGTTGTATCGATTCCTTCTTTCGTCAAATTTGGTCAATTTGTCCAAAACTGATGAAGATAGTAATCTGATCAAAAGCAGAAATGCAGGTTCTACAGGCATGCCTCACACACGTGCGTCTCAGTAGATGGCCTACGTAATTTTAGAAAGCATAGATGAACCAGCTCCCAATGTTGTACCCTAAAGAGGAACTGTACGACGCTGCACCCCCTCCAACCAGCATCAATGCCCGTCCACACCCGGCGTGGCGCGCGACCGCAGCAGTACGGGCAGAAAGCGACGTCAGTGCAGAACTCTAACTTAGTGAATTCCTCAACTGGTCAAATTCCACAACCCAACAATGTGACTAATGCACGTATTGATGAACAGTTTCTTTTTCTGATGAGAATTTTTCTGGAATTTCGGTGATGGCCTAACTACTACTTGAACCATGCCCCCACTTTTCCTCCTGCCGCTGTTTTGTGTTAATTTGGGTTCGGCTGATATATATTTATATGGATATATAATATCTGACGCCTCGTGCTGCTGGTGGGATGTTTACGTGGTATGATATATGTGTGACCGGATTAGCGAAAAATGCGTGGAGCTTTAGCAGAGTATTACACCGATTTGAAAACAACCGAATACAAAACCTTTAGTCGTACTCAAAATCTCCATGAAATCTCACTGAAGTGTCGGCTTGCTAAAAGTAACGATGCAAGCGTAGGCATACGACAAAACCTTCTTTCGCCAGAAACGTTATTAAGTCAAAGATATTTTGCTGGTCAGCAAAATAAACAAAAATACATCTCCACAAATCAGATCACATATATATAATATATATATATATATACATATGAATATATATCGGCGTTAGTAGTTGTACATTTCCCCTTTAAGATGCGAGCTCAGTTATCCTGGTCCTGGAGAGACCGGGACTCCTGTGTTACCATACATGCGTCCTCTCCCCTCTGACCACTTTGTGGTGGAACTCTACAATGGGACCAGGCCAGACGAAAAGATCATGAGTATGTTGTCAAGTGTACGCGTAATCACAGTATGTTCGAAACAATGTAGGCGGAGCCTTCCACTCGGAGACTGTGCGGGCTCGCACTGCCTAAGGATATGTGTAGAGTTCTCAGCCCGATAGAGAGCATTTTGTTATATAAATACAGAAATATCAACAACATAAGCTGAATTAATTCCTCTCGTGAATACATCCATATTAAATTGATGCAAGATATCCTAAGCACTGCTTTTGGTGAGTTCATAGCAACATCTATGGTACTTTCATATCAGTGAAGGCTGCCGACTTTTGAACAAATCCCAAAGTGCATTACATTGAGAAAGTATGGTGAATAAAATCAATTTCACACAATTTAACACTTTGACTTAAGGGGAGTTAAGCGGCCATTACAGGGAGAATTGTGACGGGAAACTACTTACCACCCTGTGGGAAGAACTGTGCATATATATCCTTGAAGGTATCCTCGTTAACTATTCCCGACGGACATTCCTGGTGAAGGGGAAAAAGAAGATAGTTAATGATGGCGTGGGTCTGTCATATTTGCAGAACTATTTAAAGAACTAAACCAATCGGTATTATATGTGATTAGATATGTGTATATATATATACGGTGGATGCGATTTTCTGTGAGGGGAGATTTTGCGGGCGTTTGAGTAGCCGCTGACGACGATTTTAACGGATGAAGGACTTATTATGATCAATGTTTTAAGGGTTTAGTGCCATTACACTCTTTAGTGCCATACTAGCGAGCTTCAAGGTAAAATGCATAATTATACCCAATGCCACTTTGATGGCCAGCTTGGCTACCCATAATACATTACTGACCCAGTGGAGTGTTATCGCACGGCTAGTGTGGCTAGTTGAGATGTAGGCCATAGTATATTGGTATTCATGTTTGTGACTTTATTAGTGGTCTTGCTGTTTGCCATGTTGGTGGCGATATTGGTGGTCATGTTGAAAGCCATGTTGAAGACAATGTTGGGGGTCACAGTAGTGGCTGTATTTATTGGTGGTCATGTTGGAGGTCACAGTGGTGGCTGTGTTGAGGATCATGTTGAATGCTATGTTGGTGACCATTTTGGAAGTAACAACAGTGCAATGGTATACCTAATGGTGGTCATGTTGAATGCTATGTTGGAGGTCACAGTGCTGGCTGTATTGGTGGTCATGTTGAATGCTATGTTGGTGGCTATGTTGGAAGTAACAACAGTGGTTGTATTGGTGGTCATGTTGAACGCTATGTTGGTGGCTATGTTGGAAGTAACAACAGTGGTTGTATTGGTGGTCATGTTGAATGCTATGTTGAATGCTATGTTGGTGGCCATGTTGGAGGTCACAGTGCTGGCTGTATTGGTGGTCATGTTGAATGCTATGTTGGTGGCTATGTTGGAAGTAACAACAGTGGTTGTATTGGTGGTCATGTTGAACGCTATGTTGGTGGCTATGTTGGAAGTAACAACAGTGGTTGTATTGGTGGTCATGTTGAATGCTATGTTGAATGCTATGTTGGTGGCCATGTTGGAGGTCACAGTGCTGGCTGTATTGGTGGTCATGTTGAATGCTATGTTGGTGGCTATGTTGGAAGTAACAACAGTGGTTGTATTGGTGGTCATGTTGAACGCTATGTTGGTGGCTATGTTGGAAGTAACAACAGTGGTTGTATTGGTGGTCATGTTGAATGCTATGTTGAATGCTATGTTGGTGGCCATGTTGGAGGTCACAGTGCTGGCTGTATTGGTGGGCATGTTGAATGCTATGTTGGTGGCTATGTTGGAAGTAACAACAGTGGTTGTATTGGTGGTCATGTTGAACGCTATGTTGGTGGCTATGTTGGAAGTAACAACAGTGGTTGTATTGGTGGTCATGTTGAATGCTATGTTGAATGCTATGTTGGTGGCCATGTTGGAGGTCACAGTGCTGGCTGTATTGGTGGTCATGTTGAATGCTATGTTGGTGGCTATGTTGGAAGTAACAACAGTGGTTGTATTGGTGGTCATGTTGAACGCTATGTTGGTGGCCATGTTGGAAGTAACAAAAGTGGTTGAATTGGTGGTCATGTTTAATGCTAGGTTTGGGGCCATGTTGGAAGTAACAATTGTGGCTGTATTGGTGGATCCTTTGGGGATCATGTTGGAGAACATATTACGCATATTACCAATATGTGCAAGCAGTTGTAAGAATCACATTTTTGCTAGTCGTTTCCGTATTCCAACCGAAAATAGGACACACGTGCAAAGAAGGGGCGGGGCGGTGGCTATGAGGCTGCTGTAAGGGGCAAACTGGGGAAGGCTTTGTAAAATAAAGGAGGACCAGGTATTTGCCATGGCAGCAGTTATCCTTTTCACGGTGACGCCGGAAAGCCTTGACCTTTCCTCAAGTGAACATAACTAGGGCGGTTGCCATGGAAACCCTTATTCCGATGGAAGTCACTAAAAATGAGAACAATGGCACGGGAAGTCCCAGTACAGGTTGTATACCTGACACATGGAAGGACAATTTGATCGGATCGCTTTATTGCTTACATTATCGAAGTGGTGCTGGGAAATAACAACCAGAAAAAGGAGTGTTCTACGTGGGTGTTAAACATATTGATCCATCGTCAATATCCACATCTCAACATAACCTCAGACCAGTTTCAGTACTGAGGCCTGGCCCGACTCTTCAGTTCGACCCAACACATTGCACGCCCCCCGTCCTGTGTCCTGATGACACCCAGCTTGCATCTGGTGTCATCAACTCAGTTGTGCTTTAGCTACTTTGCGAATTTTGTTCCAGAATTTGTAGAAACCTGGGATGCACAGTGCGACATGCTTCCCCTGGTGTCTCATCAGCTGTGCGCAGAGGAGGTGCTTACACTGCCTAGTGCACGCTGGGTGTAGATGGTAGTGATACCTGTCACATGTCTTCTGATCAACTGGTCCAGTATCTCTGTCCTATCCGACATGACCTTATGACCTTCTAGCCTTCCGAGCAGCTTGCTGCCAGGATACCAGCCCAGCATACATGACCAGTAATGAGCACCATGTAAGCTTAAACCCATTGTCAGCCATCATCATCATCATCATGCAGTCGGTCGCGATGCGACAAAGACTGCTTTCATTACTTGACTGCCGCTCTCCTTTGTGCGGTTGTACATTTCATGAAAGCTGCCTGCAAAAGTGTTGAAGTGCTGCTGGCTTTTGCAAGTTACCAGCGGCACTCTCTCGGGGAGCAAATAGAGGTTTCACACCGGCAAGAACATGTCAAGACAGGCGCAAAACTATTTGTCCCTGCAGTGGCTGGTCGCGAGATGTTGGGAGTTCCATACATCAACCGCCCTTAATGCTGCCACAGTGACATGGTTTTCTGTTTAGGGTTTGCTCCCTTAGCCTTCGGTTCTGTCAAGAACCTGTACCACAACGCAGTGGTTTACAACTTTGCAGGGCAGGGGCGTTAAACTCCCTGAGGTATTGCAATACCTGCATACCACCTTGTCAGCCGCAGGCCTCCAAATGGCACACTAAAATAGAAGCTGCATGACCCGAGTCATCTGTTCCAATGTAGCGTGGTGTAAGCTCACTACAGCTTCATGGACTTGTTCAAGAAGCTCTTAAGCTGACGAATTATGTTTCTTGATATTCAAATGGAATACTTATATTATGATATCAATTATTGTACCATCACGAAAAGCAGCGCATACTGGATGCCAGTGTTTCAGATAAATACGGAGGTGGAGGTGACATGGTTATCACGAGTAAGCCCGGTGTAAGGCCAGATTAACCCCCCACCAGATTACACCCAGGGATTGTCTGGGCTAGTAGCTTTGCACGCTGAGGTATAAAAGCCCTGGCTGGTTTATACTGCAGTTATATTTGGCTTAGCCCAGACTATAATAACGCACTAGTCCAGATTATGCCCCATTATGTTCTTCATAACTAAATTCTTTTTTTTAATACCCAGTTTATACTCCCTTATTACCACAAACCTCCTGAATCAGAACATTGATGAATATAGGAGAACCTCTGGAAATTCACAGAATGGAGTATTGGTGAGCTCATTGCACAGTTAGCTTTATGGAATGTGATATTACAGTGCAGTTGGACAGTCAATGCAGTGGCTAATGTATCCTGCCAGCTTGACATACCATGCATTATATCTTGAGAATGTTTCAGAACACTTCAACATTGTAACTAGTATTTAGATATATGTAAAAAGATCTTGAACTCTAAGAATATTAAGTTTAGTAAAAATTGGTTTGGTTCAAATTTGAGCAATGTTGAAAATAATTTGAGTATGTTCTGTAAAATCATGTTTCAATTCATTTAGAATCCTAATAGTTTCAGAAACTTTACATACAAGCTTTTCAGTTTGAGATCTAAATGTCAGAATCTTGTCAATTAGGATGTCGAGAAAATTGAAGCAGTTTAATAGCTCAATTGGGGATTCACCAAATTTTAAAAGTCGGTGACAGGTGTTGCAATAACATGCATTTGCCTTTTGAGAAATTCAGGCATAGCTTACTTGTACCAAGCCAATCATATATTTTATTCAGTTCACTGAAGTTGGTGGCCAAATTGGTAAAGTGCAGGCTTCTCATGTGGAAGGTTTGGAGTTCTAATCCCAGCTGAGTCAAACTAATGACTTATAAAATTGATACTTGTCACTACTTAGCATTAATAGGATGTGACAAGGACTGGTTAGTACAGTATTAGGATAATATGACTGTGTGGGATATCAGATGATCGTGCCAGCGGCCTGGTCTCACCAGTGGGGCATCATTATAATGTCACCATGAGTGCACAGTGTCACAAGTTGGTACCCATCCTGATATGACCTTAGATGTTGCTAGGACATAAACACAACAACCAACAAACGATGACTCGTTCTAGTCTGTGTTTGAATAGTTTGTAATGGCATTTGAACAATTAGCATTGTGTATTCTACTGGATAAGGCTGTGTGTGCAATAACATTGCTAAAAACGTAAAGCTGCCTAGTCCACTGAAAACATCAAATGCTCAAAACCAAAGTAATTATCTAGATTATATGTTACATATCTAATTTAGATACTGGTGCATTTATGAAACATTTGTCACCATCTAGAAGGGAATATTGAGGCAATTTAATAAAAAATGTTATTCCAAAAGCCTCTGTCTCAGACTGTTGGCATGCATGCCAAAATTAAGTTGCATGTTTGCACTTCAAATATTTCAAAAGTTAGCCATTTCAAAATTACTTCAAACTAAAGTAAGGTAGATTATAATGTTTAACAGATAAACATGATTTTGTTTTAAGGATTATTATGTGTATAAGGGGCAGTGGTTAAACTGTTACACTGTTATTAGCAGAATAGTATATGTTTGTGGAATAATGTATAGAAATTGTGAATAAAAATGTCTAAATGTCTAAATGATCAACTTAATATATTTATTTCAGAAAATGACAGAAACTCCAAACCATAAAACTGTACAACTGTTGCTGCATCATTCGCTATGTTGTCTCTCAGTGTGGGGTATAATCTATCCTGAAACAGCCTAACCCAGACGGTATAAACTGGGCTAGTCCAGAATATACCAGTGGTTTAAAACAGCCTAGCTCTCTTTAACCCTGGGTATAGTCTGGAGAGGGGGTATATTCAGGCCGGCTACACCGGTTTTGTAGGACACAAGCACAGTCTGCACTTACAACTTATACACGGAAACCCTATACCGATCCCCACATTGCACATTAACATTGACGGGAACCGAATCTACGATCCCCACATTGCACAATCATTAACATTGATGGTAGCAGAATCTACGATCCCCACATTGTCTCTGGCCCACGTACACTGACAGAGGTCCACTGACTAGACTGACTGAGCTGACTTAGCTGCATTATACAACATATCCACACTAGTGGCAAGAACACACAAGCAGCCTGAACCAGCCATGTCCTAATTATATTCCTGTAGTTAAACCCTAGGCTACCACGTCTATAGAGAACACCCCCGCCTTTACACCTGAGCATGAATGCATTGAAGCGCCCCATCGAAAATGATTATTGATGTCCCTATGACTATATCCAAGATACATTTAGAAACACAGTTATTTTTCTGCCTACAATGAGAAAACCCTCACATTGTTTCCACTTCTCCCCCCCCCCCCCCCCCACCCCGCACAAACACAAGAATTGACGAACGCACTAACATTCAGTGCTTCCCCATCTGTCAATATCAAACTACACTCCGGTGGTAAAGAGGGGCCATCTGCTAGGTGGTTGAGAGGGTGAGGTCCGCGCAGTGGGAGGTAGGAGGTGGGAGTGGGAGGTGGGAGGTGGGAGGTGGGAGGTGGGAGGTAGGAGGTGGGAGGTGGGAGGGGGCAGGTTGGAGGTGGGAGCTAGGAGCTAGGAGGTGGGTAGGTGGGAGGTGGGTGGTTGAGATGGTGAGTTCCGCGCAGTGGGAGGTTGGAGGTAGGAGGTGGGAGGTGGGAGGGGGGGAGGTGGGAGGTGGGAGGTTGGAGGTGGGAGGTAGGAGCTGTGAGGTGTGAGGTGTGACGTGTGACGTGTGACGTGTGAGGTGTGACATGTGAGGTGGGAGGTGGGAGGTGGGAGGTGGGAGGTGGGAGGTGGGGGTGGGTGGTGGGAGGTGGGTGGTTGAGATGGTGAGTTCCGCGCAGTGGGAGGTTGGAGGTGGGAGGTTGGAGGTGAGAGGTTGGAGGGGGGTGGGAGGTGGGAGGTGGGAGGCTGGAGGTGGGAGGTTGGAGGTAGGAGGTTGGAGGTGGGAGGTGGGAGGTTGGAGGTGGGAGGTGGGGGGGAGGTGGGGGTTGGAGGTGGGAGGTGGGAGGTTGGAGGTGGGAGATTGGAGGTGGGAGGTTGGAGTTGGGAGGTGGGAGGTGGGAGGTTGGAGGTGGGAGGTGGGAGGTGGGAGGTTGGAGGTGGGAGGTGGGAGGTTGGAGGTGGGAGGTGGGAGGTGGGAGGTTGGAGTTGGGAGGTGGGAGGTGGGAGGTGGGAGGTGGGAGGTGGGAGGTGGGAGGTGGGAGGTTGGAGGTGGGATGTTGGAGGTTGGAGGTGGGAGGTTGGAGGTGGGAGGTTGGATGTGGGAGGTATGAGGTGTGAGGTGTGAGGTGTGACATGTGAGGTGTGAGGTGGGAGGTGGTGGGAGGTGGGAGGTGGGGGGGGAGGTGGAAGGGGGATGGGGGTGGGAGGTGGGGGTGGGAGGTTGGAGGTGGGAGGTGGAGATAGGAGGTGGGAGGGGGGGGGTGGGAGGTGGGGGGGTGGAGGTGGGGGTGGGAGGTGGGAGGTGGAGGTGGGAGGTTGGGGATGGAGGTGGGAGGGGGCAGGTGGGAGGTGGGATGTAGGGGTGGGAGGTGGGAGGGGGATATGGGAGTTGGGAGGTTGGAGGTGGGAGGTGGGAGGTTGGAGGTGGGGAGGTTGGAGGTGGGAGGGTGGGGGTGGGAGGTGGGAGGGGGGATGTGGGAGGTTGGAGGTGGGAGGTGGGATATGGGAGTTGGGAGGTTGGAGGTGGGGGGTGGGATGTGGGAGGTGGGGGGGGGAGGTGGGAGGTGGGGGGTGGGAGGTGGGGGGTGGGATGTGGGGGTGGGAGGGGGTGGGGAGGTTGGAGGGGGGGTGGGAGGTTGGAGGTGGGAGGTGGGGGGGGGGTGGGAGGTGGGAGGGTGTGAGGTGGGAGGTTGGAGGTGGGAGGTTGGAGATAGGAGGTGGGATATGGGAGTTGGGAGGTTGGATGTGGGAGGTTGGAGGTGGGAGGTTGGAGGTGGGAGGTTGGAGGTGGGAGGTGGGAGGTGGGATGTGGGAGGTTGGAGGTTGGAGGTGGGAGGTTGGAGGTTGGAGGTGGGTGGTTGGAGGTGGGAGGTTGGAGGTGGGAGGTTGGAGGTGGGAGGTAGGAGGTGGGAGGTTAGAGGTGGGAGGTAGGAGGTGGGAGGTGTGATGTGTGAGGTTGGAGGTGGGAGGTGGGAGGTGGGATGTGGTGGATGTGGGAGGTGGGATGTGGGAGGTGGGGGGTGGGTGGTTGAGATGGTGAGTCGCGCAGTGGGTGGTTGGAGGTGGGAGCTGGGAGGTGGGAGGTTGGAGGTGTGAGGTTGGAGGTGGGTGGTGGGTGGTTGAGATGGTGAGTTCCGCGCAGTGGGAGGTTGGAGGTGGGAGGTGGGAGGTGGGAGGTGGGAGGTGGGATGTGGGAGGTTGGAGGTGTGAGGGTTGGAGGCTGGAGGTTGGAGGTGGGAGGGTTGGAGGTGGGGGAGGTGGAGGTGTGAGGGGGTGTGAGGTGGGAGTTGTGAGGTGTGAGGTGGGAGGTGGGAGGGGTGGGAGGTGGGGGGTGGGAGTGGGGGAGGTGGGAGGTGGGGGGGGTGAGATGGTGGGGTGGGGGGGAGTGGGAGGTGGGAGGTGGGGGTGGGAGGGTGGTGGAGGTGGGAGGGGGGGGGTGGGGGGTGGGAGGTGGGGTGGGTGGGGTGGGGTGGGTGGTGGGTGGTGGGGTGAGTTCGGGGGAGTGGGAGGTTGGAGGTGGGGGTTGGAGGTTGGAGGTGGGAGGTTGGAGGTTGGAGGTGGGAGGTGGGAGGTGGGAGGGTGGGATGTGGGAGGTGGGAGGTTGGAGGTGGGAGGTGGGAAGTGGGAGGTGGGAGGTGGGAGGTGGGATGTTGGAGGTTGGAGGTTGGAGGTGGGAGGTTGGAGGTGGGAGGTTGGAGGTTGGAGGTTGGAGGTGGGCGGTGGGAGGTGGGATGTGGGAGGTGGTGGTGGGTGGTGGGAGGTGGGAGGTTGGAGGTTGGAGGTGTGGTGGTGGGAGGTGGGAGGTGGGAGGTGGGTGGTGGGAGGTGGGAGGTGGGAGGTTGGAGGTTGGAGGTGGGAGGTTGGAGGTTGGAGGTTGGAGGTGGGAGGTGGGAGGTTGGAGGTTGGTGGTGGGAGGTTGGAGGTTGGAGGTGGGAGGTGGGAGGTGGGAGGTGGGGGGTTGGAGGTTGGAGGTGGGAGGTTGGAGGTTGGAGGTTGGAGGTGGGAGGTGGGAGGTGGGTGGTGGGTGGTTGAGATGGTGAGGTCCGCTCTGCACGGAGCTCCTCGGGCAGGCCACCAACACAGGGCCGACTGTACTCCCCAATACAGAGTAATTACATGGCGCTAAGGGGAAGGCAGGGGCCAACAGTACACACCGCTTTATTCTGCAGAAAGCTATCTCCAAATAACGCCTTACTGCGAGGGTTGGTATTCGGAGTAAGAACACGTTGCTAATTCCGTCCTGATATGACCTTAGATGTTGATAGGGCGTAAAACAACAACAAACAAACAAACAGAAGGTTGCTAATTCTGATTACTATTTTTGGGGGATGTGGTTGGTGGATTTTATCGTAGATCATATTCTGGCTGTATTGATCTTTTCCTTTGATTCAAATCCTGTCCATTTCCGGGTGACTGTTGCTGGGTGGAGTGTTCCGAATGGTTGTGTCGCTGGATGCTGGATGTCGCGACAAAATGGGCGTGCGTATATTATCATTTTATTGCAAATAGCTGAAAAGCAGCTGCCACTGGATCTGCCTGATAAGAGTATAATATGTTGGATCATACATCATTTTGCTTACATTAGTATATATACCTACAACTGAGGCCTTGAATCAGCTGTGTGCCCTTTGCCTTGGTTGAACCCCATTACTATGGTATCCATTATAAGTAATGTCCGTGTCTCCATGGTGATCTGTTTACATAAAGTCTGTCCAGAAGTGATAACCACGTCCCAACAGCCGCTTGCCATCCTGCTGTCGATGCTGATGTGCCATACATATGTTGCAACAGTGAAGCAGATAGTTCTGCTATCATTAAGCACAGTAACCATGCACATTTGGCGGTTGTCGGATCCAAGGTGGCGGATGATTGGCCCACTAGAGATGGTTTCCTAGCAACGGTCAATCGGGGGGTGGCATTAGCCGTGTCAGTGTTGGCAGAGTCACTGACAACGTGGTTATTGACAAAGCAGGCGGCGATGTGCCCCGGGCGGGTCGGGCGGTCAGTGCGGCCCGCGAGCCGGTCTGAGACCACGGAGAGGTGGTGGTGGGGGTGGGGGGAAGGGCTGAGAAACTCCACTACACATTGATCCGACGTTATCAACTCGATCTGGCTCGCCAATCATCGAGAACCTTCCAGATATATGCTTTACATTCCCAATGAAAACGGTAGTTACACTTACGGTTGCAACGAGGACACTCACTGTTGTCTTTTTAATCGTTATTTATGAAGTCTCTATGCAGGTATGTGTTTTCGATGGAATATAAAATGCCGTAGAGTTTTTCTGAATACTTGATCTGGTAACACATACTCAAGGTGCCTGTTTCATCGACATGGCTATCAAGCAGGGCTGTGACAGTAGCTACTGTGAAGATAACTATGATCCCATATCTAAATGTAACGTCCGTGTCACTATGGCCCTCAGGCTGGAGCCTGAACATTTAGCGGCTTCTTTTCGTGGCCGCCCCAGGCGGAGTGTCTGAGGGACAACGGTATTTAGGACCACTTCGCACCCAGTCCAAATGGTATGTGTGAATGGGCAGACGGGGCGGGGCATTTGTGCCACCCAAATCTGGACGCGCCACTCTGAAACACGCCTCCTAGGTCTGCAAATCACCCCCAACGTGAGCAGCAACATCCAGGCGACATGCGGAGAGAGGAGAGATAGTTACTACTGCAACCACATGGATGGGTCTAGCCCTTATGCTAATGGTGTTCTTCTTGGTCGGGCCTCTCACTGGGACAGCACTACAGAATTGCCATGAGTGTGCGCTGTCACAAGGCGGTACACATCTTGAAATGACCTTAGTTGTTGCTAGGAAGTAAAGTCTCAATAACAAATAAATAATCTTACATGGTCTGGCCCTTGCCATTACTTGGATAGACCAAGGCGTGGTTGGCTCAGTGTCAAGATACTAGGATTGAGTGGGATATGGTATCGTAGTGCTGGAATGACAGAATATAGCTGGGAACTCGTTATATGAAGCCACTATGAGTGCATGCGGCACTAATTCGCTACCCGCTTCAATTAGGTGGGGCGGTGCCATGACGTAAAGTCCAATCAGAATGTATGGAGTTGAGCCCACAGGGAGTCATATGTTCTCCCACAGATTACACACATGGCTGAGGTTAGTTGAGTCAAGGGGTACAACTGGCTTAACTTATCTGAGGACAACTTGTAAATGTAATGTAATGTAATGCTACCTAACCTATCCGGCATATTGTGACCAAAACGCCGCCAGAACCACATGACCTCTAAACCGCCTCCATTTAACCACGGTTAACTCATGTTTCTATAATTCCCGACTTCCCCAGGCAAGAAACCTACACGATATAAGCCGGCGGTGGGCATTGCTTGCTGAGATACTCCAGTAGTCTCAAACATCAGCTATCATATTTTGCACCATGATACAGGTGAGTAGAGTTAACATATTGTGCACCATGATACAGGTGAGTACAGTTAACATTAACATACACACTGTGCACCATGATACAGTGCGTAGATAGTGCACAGGGGCACAGGCGAGGTGAGTACAGCATACCCTCTGTGCATCATGATGCAGGTGAGTACAGTGAGAGTACCCTCTGTGTACCATGATGCAGGTGAATACAGTGAGAGTACCCTCTGTGTACCATGATGCAGGTGAGTACAGTGAGAGTACCCTATGTGCACCATGATACATGTCAGTACAGTGAGAGTACCCTCTGTGCACCATGATACAGGTCAGTACAGTGAGAGTACCCTCTGTGCACCATGATGCAGGTGAGTACAGTGAGAGTACCCTCTGTGTACCATGATACAGGTGAATACAGTGAGAGTACCCTCTGTGTACCATGATGCAGGTGAATACAGTTGAGAGTACCCTGTGTGTACCATGATGCAGGTGAGTACAGTGAGAGTACCCTCTGTGCACCATGATACAGGTGAATACAGTGAGAGTACCCTCTGTGCACCATGATACAGGTGAGTACAGTGAGAATACCCTCTGTGCACCATGATACATGTGAGTACAGTGAGAGTACCCTCTGTGTACCATGATACAGGTGAGTACAGTTAAAATACTCAATGTGCACCATGACACACGTGAGTACACTGAACATACCCTCTGTGCACCATGATACAGGTGAGTACAGTTAACATACTCACTGTGCAACATGATAGAGGCGAGTACAGTTAAAATACTCAATGTGCACCATGATACAGGTGAGTACAGTTAACATACTCACTGTGCACTATGAAACAGTTGAGTACAAATAACATACATTACACCATGGTACAGGTGAGTTCAATTAACATATTATGCACCATGATACAGGTGAGTACACTAAACATACTCATTGTACACCATGATACAGGTGAGTACAGTTAACATATTGTGTACCATTATACAGGTGATTACAGTTAACATACTCACTGGGCACTATGATACAGGTGAGTACAGTTAACATATTTTGCACCATGATACAGGTGAGTAGAGTTAACATATTGTGCACCATGATACAGGTGAGTACAGTTAACATTAACATACACAATGTGCACCATGATACAGGTGAGTACAGTTAACGTACTCACTGTCCACCAAGATACAGGTGAGTACATTTAACATACTCACTGTGCACCATGATACAGGTGAGTAAAGTTAACATACTCACTGTACACCATGATACAGGTGAGTACAGTTAACATATTTTGCACCATGATACAGGTGAGTACAGTTAGCATACTCACTGTGCACCAATATACAGGAGGGTACAGTTAACATACTCACTGTTCACCATGATATATGTGAGTACAGTTAACAATAACATACACACTGCACACCGTGATACAGGTGAGTACAGTTAACATACTCACTGTCCACCAAGATGCAGGTGAGTACAGTTAACATACTCACTGTGCACCAGGATACAGGAGGGTACAGTTAACATTAACATACACACTGTGCACCATGATACAGGTGAGTACAGTTAACAATAACATACTCACGTTGCACCATGACACAGGTGAGTACAGTTAACATACTCATTGTGCACCATGATACAGGTGGGTACAGTTAACCTACTCACTGTGCACAATGATACAGGTGAGGTGAGTAGAGTTAACATACTCACTTTGCACCGTGATACAGGTGAATACATTTACTCACTGCAGACCATGATACAGGTGAGGTGAGTACAGTGACAGTCACAGATAAAAACAGTGTCGCTCTGTCCAACTGTCCTGCCCCATGCCAGGTCCCATGACAGTCAACTGCCTAAACGCACCTCACAACACCCACACCTGTCCTCAGCCAGTTTGCACATCACAATGATGCCGTGTAGCAGTCTTAACAGACTACCGGCTTCTTTTGCTGCTTTGTAGCTATTTACCGTTATATACTAATATGTGTAATCTGTTCTTTACTATCACAGTAAATATCAATACTGCATCATGTTCAACTTCCAATTATAGCAACCTTCCTGGTAGACGCTCTGTGCAAGTCAACTTCCGGCCAGGTTTATCAGCTGGGTATCCTAGCAGAAAGACCAACAGTTCACAGATATGTAACGCAGGACAAGTAACAAACAAATAGCAACCAGTTATGTGCGTTTAATAAACACACTGAAGTAATTAAACACCTTCATTTTAGATGTATTTTTCATATGTACTTCATGTACAAAGAAAGTCAACATGATATTGGTTCTCTGCAGGCCGAGTCAGGTGCACTTCCTACACATAGATATTGGATCCCTAGTGTTCAATCAGGACCGCACCCATCTTGGTTCCATTTGATACCAGAGTTGAGTACTGAACTCTCAGTAAAACGGGCCTGTTGCGTTATCTGGTTCACGCTTGGGGTGATCAGCTTGTACTAATCTTTGCGATCAGCTCCTGTCCACAAGCTGTTCTTCCTTAGCCTGTACTAATCTATGCGACCAGCACCAACCCGCCTGCTGCTCTTCCTCAGCCTACATCTGGTTATCTCTCATCAGCATGGCATGTTGAGTAGCACTGTGAGCTGATGCAGCTCATAAGATGAATGTGTGGGTAATAAGGGCACTGCGTCATGATAACTGCCGACTAAAGAGGTGGCGCAACGTGGCGGCCCCTAGTGGCGCCCTCGCACGTCGGCCCGGCATGATGGATGGCTGCGATTTCTTAGAGCAGGCCAGTTTTTCAGTGTTGTTGTTTATTTAACAATCCCCACAAGCATGTGCCCCACAAGGTACCAATTTTGTCACTGATTGATTAAGGTAGTTTCCTTTAAACGCAACACACTCTAATATCGCCTCCATATTCAGCGTTGTTGTTCATTATGATGAAACATACACAATTAATGGGTAGTGTATAATTAATGTACAAGAGACCCGCTATGGGCATGTAGGGGAGCGATAGGGTAGAGGGAGTTTCACAGACATTCTCGTCGCCCGAAGGCTCCTCTGAGTTCATCTAATTATGAAAATGCAATAAGGCCTATACTAAGCCTATTATGCAATTATGAGCTTATATGATTACCCATGAGGGATAGTAATCATACAGGGCGACCTGGTTATTCAGTCGAGCCTTGTGAAAAACTACCGAACTCAAAACCTTATATGCTGGGGGATATGTAAATAGGAGTAGGCTAGTCTAGTAGTAAGAGTAGAAAAAGTAAAACACATATATGCCAAGAAAATCTAAAGAAATTAACACAAACTACTAACCAGACCAAACAACTATCTACTGCTGAAATGCAGGCAATCAAATACCTTATCAGCAGCTATTGTGTGATAAGATAACACCAACACTACAGCTGGCCAGCATTGAAAACAAGCCTGAATACCCAGGCTTATATGCTATGGACAGTATAAATACAGCCTCAATAAACAAAAATATTTAAGAAAATTGGAAATATCACCGGAGGCTGCGGCCCGCGGTGCAGTGCATTGTCAGCATTACCTTCCACCATGCATTCTTCAGGGCCACAGAATGTACACATAACTATAGGTGCATTATTAATTAGGCTTGGCCCTGTGGGTACACGGAAGATGCACCTAAATATGTATTCTGTGTAAAATGTAAATTCTGCAAACGTAAGAGCAGTTATTGAATACCTTCATTGACGGAAAATGTTGATTGCATGCTAAGTTGGCAGGTGATACAACGTTTTCCATTATCTAGAATTTAGGATTCGAATTAAATTGAATTCAGTTTGATTGATTTTTTGCTGAATTTCTTTTATCGGAATAACTCCGAACAATGGTTCATGTAGAATATTCTTGCTGATGTTGGTAGTTTATATTTGAAATGTAGTCATTGTGTGAGTGTTGTGAATGATGCTATTACACTATATAGTGTACGGCTTGCTACCCTCAGAACTTGTGTCTTTGCCGGCATACCGTGGGGTAGTCGCTGCTACAACATAACCGTGGTTTTCACTCTACAATATATACATATATGGGGACCGGGAAGCAGGCTACAACTGACTACATTTACTTTTAGGCGCATTTTGGCAGGATGCACTTTAAGGGAATGAGAATGCGAACGTGTAACCTGCCTGTTTGAATCCTCGGTACATAATCTGGAGTTCCTTCCGTGAGAATTTGGTGTTTCGGCAGAGGGCGTCCAACCCCTCGGGCTTGTAACGCACCACCTGCATCTCAAGGTCATCCAAGTCATGGTCTGCAATAAACGAAAACAGAGCAGCACGATTAACAATTGGGCAAGTTAGTTCAGGGGACAGCGCAAGGGGAATCGACTGTAATTGAATTGTCCTATTTCAAAAGTATAACTGTAATAATGCTAATATGACACATACGTGCATGTAAATAAGGTGGTATCCACAAGGAGCCTTAGTGACTATCACCAAGACCATGGCACATTATTTAAGATGTACATGTATACACGTGTGAAGGTTCGCCACTGTAGCCTAGTTCGGATGATCTGTATCGTGTATGGCAGTCACTTACAGAAAGTAACCCAAATTTTGAACAGTCATGTTCAGTGTCGACTCAATATGCTCGCAGTTTGACAACTGCGGATAAACATCAAATAAGCCACTGACCGGAACTTCCGGTTTACCGGTGCCATGGAAGTCACCACACAGGGCCCAGGTTCCTGAGGCCTGACGCCGCGTACCAGGACCGCGCACCAGGATTGCGCACCTGACGCTATGTTGGACTGGGAGTCAGGTTGTGGGCGATAATACACCACACTCTGCACATCCCTTGCACACCTGGACTATCAGTATCACGCGGCACACACGGCCACAGTTACCGGGCTATGTCCATATTCACAGTACCAAGTGATACCACGTCACAGGCGCTGTCTGAGGCAGCGATGTCTGTGACACAGTGAAAGAGGGAAGAGTCTGTCAGTCATGATCATATCTCCTATGTAAACCACATCACGCTCGCTACAAGCCAGCCTGTACAACAACCTGCCAAGCACCTTTACAGGATCTGGTCAAAACGTACAGCTGTATAATCTGCCCATCTACCATCGCAGAGGGATTCCTTATGTCAGGCATATCAACAGTGAATTAATGTTCCGTACCACAGCGCCTCCTACCGACCAAATCCATCCGATATATCACCCTATAAGAATTATGGCGGCCACGGTAAATGTACAAACAGGCTGACAAACATTATCCTGCAGGACGCATATTTAGCTCAACACAAGCAGGACTCATGCCACACAGAGTCCTGGCAACCCAAGACGGGTTGCCATGCCAATGAGTATCGCTATCACCACAACCACTCGACGGAGGGTGATTTACAACAGCCTCAGGGCGTTCTCACGTTACAGACGACATGAACGTGCGGATAGGCCTATCTGAGGCGTAATTAATCACACACCGGATTGATTTGTGCCTGACTTTACATACCGCAATCATAAAATATAATTGTTCATAAGAAGTAAGGATATTCAGTGATGGCAATAAATCTAGTCCATAATAATGTTATACGAACATTGACAAAGCCCCAATAAGCGGGCGCATATAAGTGATAATTGATATGGATTAACATGAATGTTATACCATTGAATATATATTCCATTGAACGCCTTCTAATTATTACAATGTCACAAATAATCTTTTTAAATTTGGGAACCAATCTTAGTGTGTTACCTATATTTACTAAAACTATATATGTTTATCGGAAATTGCAAATAAACTTCAGATGTTGCAACAGAAAGCCACTGCTTATAGACATCCCATTGATGGGATGTCTATAAGCAGTGATTTGGGAGGCTTCTGAGCCATGTTTACGCGATGTCCTTTTGATGTGGCACACCAAGCTTCACCTATTTTTTGTCATTATGCACCATATCATTGGTTTTGTTGGAATTTTACGTCCTGGCAATATCTAAGGTCGCATCAGGAAGTGTACCGACTTGTGACAGTGTGCATTCACGGCAACTTTTATAGTGCTACCCCATTGGGAGGCCATACCGCTGGCACCATGCCCCGATATCCCACACAGTCATATTATCCTGATAGGCTACTGTGCTAAGCTATTCTATTAATGCTGAGCACCAGACTAGAAGCGACAAGTATCAATTTCATAAGTCATTGGTTTGACTCGATCGGGAATTTAACTTCCGATATCCCGTACAGGAACATGCGCTCTACCGATTCGGCCACCGCGCCCCGGCATATATCATTGGTATGCCTCTCAGCTAATGCCCGAGCACCACCCACCCTACCACACAAGGCTTACATATAATAGAACAAGGGGTTAGCAGCGGCGTGGCCTCCTGCAGAACGAGTTTCTGATCAACTAACATACAGTCTCGGTGTCTCAGTCCTCAAAGGACTAATCACTAAACTTGGGTCATTATGGCAACTACCTCCTCGATAAAGACACAGCGCCGCCCTGCGACACTTTGAACTGCTCTGATTGGCTGAGCAGTTGCCCAGGAGGGGCACACATGCCACTGTCACAACCGGGCATGCAGCAACGCACCCTCGGACTGAAGAGTGACACGATGCGCATGCGCACCGCTCGTTACGACTGCGCAGGTCAGAAGGGACCCGGGTCGCTGCTACCTGCCCCTGGCAGCACTTGGAAGCCAGTGACAGAATAGTACAGTTCAGTACCAGGGAGGCGCCTTTGTGGAAGGTACAGGCGTGTTCCCCTGTAAGATAACCCTCGGAGGGGGCCTTAGGATAGTTATGAGATGGCTACTGATCCCTCCTGACCAGTCGCCTGTTGGGTGACAAACAGTGACAAATAGTGCAAACCAGGAGCGAGATATTGGTGCAAGTATGTGTATGTTAAGCAGTTACAGCCCGCTTTGGGGATATAAGCACGGGCCACTCAAATTCTGTTTTCTAAACCGTTTAGGAAATGACTTTAGTTTCACAATTTAGCTATTTAATACAGTAGAAAGCGGAATTTAAATAAATTACTGAATAATCAAACTATCAAAAGGTAATATCGGTCTGTCTGGTCTGATATCAGCTTCCCGAACTGGGCTGGTCACACAGGAATTCTAGTTGATATCACAATACAAAATGTGCCATCAGCACCACTTAGGCGTTTAATATAGCTCGATATAACATCGGTGCTGGTGGTATTGGGACTGGGAGTATTTAGAATTGTCCACCAGATTCAAAGTTTTAACTTGAACTAGTTAAACGACTCCAAAGTGCACATGGCTTCAATGTGATAGCAGCTCACTCAGCCACTCGCAACATGTCGAACCGACAGGTCTGGCATCGCTGGTTGGACCGAGTCCACGCCTGTCGGCTGCGCAACCTTCACACGTCCGACACGTGGCGTTTTGTTACTACAGCACTGGGGACACGCGCACACAGTCGGCAGTACCCGCTCCGTCACCATGGTTACAGCAGTGCGGCGTCTGTGCGCGTCTGCAGGCAGCGCCTGGTGGGGAGTGCAGGTGGGGTAGACGCCCTATCGACCGTTATCTCCGCCCAGCAGAATGTCTGACAATGCCAGCTTCCTGTTGTCTCACGGCGGAGGTCGGTTACAAATATAATTCGTGAGCTGCTATATTCTCCTGCCTTATTTTATAGGCAACGTCCACTTCAAAGCGTTTCTATTTGTTTACACGCAGGGTGCGACCGATGATGCACTACCGATAGTTGCGTTGGGTCGACAACTTACACGAATATACGTTACTGATGAAGCACAATACACGTTAATAGTTACTGGTACACCATCTCCTGAACATGACGTGCGGCCGGTAAGCTGCACTGTTGTGATTCCTCACGAAGTGTTTACATCAGGTTTGTTTATGTCGGGTTAATATCTCCCGGCCAGTTTGCACCTGTCTTGAAATGTTCTTGCCGGTGTGAGACCTCTATTTGTTCCCCAAGAGAGTGCTGCTAGTAACTTGCAAAAGCCAGCAGCACTTCAACACTTTGCAAGCAGCTTTTATGAAATGCACAACCGCACAAAATAACGGTGGTTAAGAAATAAAAGCAGTCTTTGTCGCATTGGACCTACAGCATGATGATGAGGATGTATATATGTACACTCGTATCGGAATCAGTTCCAGTCGGGCTTTCTGTACAAGTGTACTGCTGTACAGCTCCCCTGTCCGTCCATATCCAGTTTGATGCCAGATGACTGGCAGCAGACGGGTCCCTTTATGCATGCTGAGGTCTTCTCGGGGAGGGACCGATAGCACACCCGAGGAAGGACAGATAGCACACCCGGGGAGGGACTGATAGCGCACTCGAGGAGGGACAGATAGCACACCCGGGTAGGGACAGATAGCACACTCGAGGAGGGACAGATAGCACACCCGGGTAGGGACCGATAGCACACCAGGGGAGGGACAGATAGCACACCTGGGGAGGGACCGATATCACACACCAGGAGGGACAGATAGCACACCCGGGGATGGACAGATAGCACACCCAGGTCGGGACAAATAGCACACCCGGGGATGGACCGCTAGCACACCTGGGGAGGGACCGATAGCACACCTGGGGAGGGACCGATTGCACACCCAGGAGGGACATATATCATACCCGGGGAGGGACATATAGCACACCCGGGGAGGGACCGATAGCACACCTGGGGAGGGACAGATAGCACACCCGGGAGGTACCGATAGCACACCCGCGGAGGGACTGATAGCACACCCGAGGAGGGACAGATAACATAACTGGGGAGGGACATATAGCACACCCGGGGAGGGACAGATAGCACACCCAAGGAGGGACAGATAGCATACCCCGGGAGGGACATATAGCACACCCAGGGAGGGACAGATAGCACAGCCAGGGATGGACAGATAGCACACCTGGGGAGGGACAAATAGCACACCCGCGGAGGGACCGATAGCACACCCGAGGACGGACCGATAGCACACCCAGGGAGGCACTGGCCCGGCCCTCTTGGCACTTCCGGTTGCAGTAATCACCTCTTGTTTAATAAAAGGGCGAGATACCAGTGCTCCCTCACCCGGCCCATGGCAGCGCCCCCCCCCCCCCCCCCCTGAGTCACGCCAGCATCCTTAATAGGGCACCGCTCATTTGGAAGCAATGATTATCGGAAAATGGCCCTGTTTCCATCACCATCAGCTAAGTAGTGCGCAGGGATTAACAAAACAACCTCAAGGAAGACATTCGAACTTCTTACTGCTGGCAGACTCGGGCTGTGGCATTGATTGCAAGACGGGCCTGTTGGGCAGACACATTAATCTCCATGCGCCTATCTGCTCCCTTAGGAATACAGCATGCTGAGTTCCAGTACAGTGTGACATGTCTCAAGTGGGAAATTCAAGTGTCACATGTTGCAGCTTGAGTGTTCCCTTTTTGCAGTGTGAATTGTCCAATTTTGCAATATATGATGTCTCCAATATTGCAGTGGATAGTCTCTCTTAGGTTACACTGTGTACGGTTTCATATGTTGCAATGGAAAGTGTCTCCCATGGTGCATTGGGTAGTGATTCATATGATGCAGTACGAGTACCCCATATTGCAGTGTTAAGTGCCCTATATTGTAATATTAAATGTCTCATGTTGCAGTGTTAAATGTCCCCTGTGGTAGTGTTAAATGCCCCATATTGCAGTGTTAAGTACCCATGCTTCACTACTCAGTGTCCCATGTTGTAGCACTAAGTGTCCCTGTTGCAATGTTAAGTGCCCATGCTGCAGTGTGAACTGCCCATGTTGCAGTGTGAACTGCCCATGTTGCAGTGTGAACTGCCCATGTTGCGGTGTGAACTGTCCATGTTGCAGTGTTAAGCATCCCATATTGCAGCATTATGTGCCCATGATGCATCACTAAGTGCCCACATTGTGGTGTTAAGTGCTCATGTTGCAGTGTTAAGTGCCCTCTGTTGCAGTGTTAAGTGACCATGATGCAGCAGTAAGTGCCCATGTCTCTGTGTCCATATAACACTATCACTTCTTTGAGCTGGTGAAGCCGCCTTAAGGAAAATAATACCCGGATTGTGTTTGGCGAGGCGCGCTTCTCGTCTCACTCGATACTCACTCCCCCCGTAAGAGGGCTAAGTGGCAGCAGATCGATTCTACAGTGGCTACCAAACTTCTTTTCTGTAGAATAAAGATGGGCACACCAAGTATCATCATGTCGCCAGCGTATTGGATGCACACAGCGGTGCAGTGTCAAATGGGCGCAGAGAGACGTTCACAATGCTGTAGAGACCAGTGCAGTGTGCCTTTAGCATGCGTTCTTCCAGGGTGTATACCACGCGTATGTCAAATGATCTGAACAGCATTTCCTACTCACTATTCGCCTGTTCAAGTACTGCTGTGTGTTTGAGTTGCCACGTACGCTCATTGCCGCCAGTGCCGCCTCACTCATGGACACAGGCGGGTATAGCGACACGGTCCGTCCACAGGGAATGGCGCAGGCGTCATTATACCAATCTAGTGACATTTTATTTGCTAACCATAGTTGTGAAATGATCATTGAATATCAGCTCTAGCTATTTTAGATTAAACCGTTCCGGGAGCTGATTTGACACAATTAGGCGGTCGTCATTAAAGACTTTACTGAAGTGCAAATGCGGTGCCTAGGCTGCAACACCAACACTTTGTGGATGATTATTCATCAAAATAGAGACTGACGTGTAAGGTATATGTGTATGTAAGTACATAGCATCCCTTCACTGTAAGCCATATTAGTGCGCTGCATGAGAGGGATGTATGCCTATATGTGTATATATAGTATCTCTCGGTAACACGCATTGCACATTAGCAACCATCCGTAGTTATGGTCGGCGATGACGGTGGACTGTTGTAACAACATCTGACGTCGCTGAGTGCCTGCTGACACGTGTGGGAGTTAATGACCAGTTGCATTCTCTGCGAGCCTCAAAAGAGACATTTTATTATTCACATTATTCACTTTTTTATTTACATCATCGGGTACTTTTAATATTGATAGCTCCTAACTACCCTTAAGAAAGTCAAATAACTGTTAATGGTTTGACATTGGCACATGGGGTAACCTGCTAATATTGACAACTGGATGCTTGAATTCATTAGTAATATTTATCCACAGGTAGAGATATCACGTCTGTATGATGAATCCACCAAAGAGGACCCAATGAGCAACACCAGTGGTGTCAGAGTGAAATGAGCTGTTGCAAATACCTGGGGATAATTCACATTTACCTAACTACTCTCCTGGATCTATAACGTCACCGTGCATCCACCTACTGGGCCACCGGTCGACACACGCTGCACCACGTGGCGTTGATTACCTGGCTGGTGCTGGAGTGGCTGCTGCTTCCCGCACTGACCTTCTCCCTACATAGAGGCCCGCAGGGCAGCTCAGAGTGGGCATGTCAAAGCGCGCAGGTCAGAGCGAGCAGGTCAAAGCGCGCAGGTCGCTGCGCTGATTGAATCGTGTAGGTAGATTGTGCGGGCAGTTATTCTAACGAAGTGTCATCATTTATGGGGCCTATCCATTCATAGAATACTCCTATGGTGCTAAGCAGTTAGCAAATGGAGTCTTAAGTCCCTGAAACATTTGATCCCATATCTAAGAAGCCTTTATATCGATAGACACTCCTGCCAGCACTTGGTGTGGCGCAATGCGATAGTCGCCAAGAGTGGTGGTCCCCTCATGTCCACGTTCATACACCCATCAGTAGGGATATAGATGCAGTATGTCACCCTGGAGTCAAAGCCAGCCCGTCAGGTAAATCTGCCTTCTAACTGGTTGTGTCGATGTCCAGTAACGTTAGCAATATAAACTAGTAAACCATTAACACTACAAACATCACGCATTATCCAGATAACAACTAGTACATACAGGAGCAGCATGGAACAGGCAGTCCCCCTTCCTTCTTACAGGCAGACCTGCCTTATCACAGATGGCAGGACCATGCCGCAGTATTTACTGAGTTATAAGTGACAACTCCGATGATTTCAAGGAGTTTCTGTGGGTGAGAAGCGGCACAGTGCCCACCATGCCTTTACCATGGAATAACTGCCCTCGTGCCGCCTACTGAACAGTTAGTAGGGACAAAATGCGAGAAACCTGGCATCGCCCCTGAGTACCATGATGCCCCGTGCACTCCACCTGATCACCGGGCCAGCCCCGGTGTTGCGGATTCCGAGGGACACCAGTTTGTCAGGGACACTTCCATTCAAATGCATTGTCAATGGCCGTGAGCAAATCTTCATACAGAAAAAATCAAATATCTCTAAAATTACACCACCTAGAAACAAATCGCTTCGTACCCATATAGAAAACATTTTACCATTAAGATTATATTAAATTGATAAGGTTAGGGTTCTTGATTTCTATTAATTCCAACTCAAGGCATTGTCAATGGCCATGAGCAATTGTCATACAGAAAATACAGGAAAAGTTAAATATCTCTAAAACAACACCACCTAGAAACAAATCGTTTGGTAGACATATAGAAAACATCTTTACCAAAAACATTATATTAAATTTATAAGGTTAGTGACGATGCTGTTCGATGTTGACGCATGCGCAGAAGCAATGTGTCCCTGGCAAACTGGTGTCCCTGGGAAACCGCAACACCAGCACCCGCTCATCCAGACACAATTTGACCACCCCGTGCAATAATTATAGTAGCAAAATACTGCACAACTCCAAATAACTGCACGGTTACATAATGTCGGTAAGCAGAAAGAGTCGCAGTCCATTGGATTGTGAAGCTAACCGAACACCCGACCTCGCTGTTAGTTCACACAGGTCCTGGTGATATAGCCAGTGGACGCAAGATACCAGCAGCTTCTAGAGTCTGCCATCTTGTAGACGCCATTACCCAGATGTTGTAGCCTTAAACATTCTACTTCCACCGCTCTCAGGCGCCACTTAAACATGAGGCAAAAATAGGCAAATAGTTAATGGAACAGGGCTTCAGTAGTGTCCCGTGAATCACCTGAAGGAATCGCCATTGTCTCTTGTTTGAATTCATCATTTTATATCTCGTTATTCAATTAAGGATACAACTGCCCAGTGGCAGTTCTGAGACGGTAGCAACACACCGCCGCGCCTTTATCTCAACATGCTGCCATTGTGGTCTGCGGCCTGCGGCTTCCCGAACCTTCTGATCCAAGTATCTGACATATGCAGATGGTCCCTTATACCGGAGGCTCGACCCGGACAGCAATCAGTCAGCGCCTCACGATAAGCTTCATGATGATTCGGGCGTAATTAAAACGCCTTACGTCGCACTTAGCCGACAGCCTCAGATGGTGCTTCCTGTTTGCTGCAGGCATGCGCAGTGGTACAACGCAACCCAGTGTGTGTGCTGGTCCCACACGTCGGGCACTGACGAAACCAGCGGCGCCATAAGCGGGCGGTTTGCAAATCGCTCTGCAAACCGAGGGGTTTGCAGAGCGGTTTGCAGAGTGGTTTGCAAAGCAGTTTGCAGAGTGGTTTGCAGGGTGATTTGAAGGGTGATTTGCGGGGTAGATTGTGGAGCAATTTGCGAGGCAGTTTATGGGGTGGTTTGTGAGGCATTTTACAAGGCGCTTTTCGGGATGGTTTGCAGAGCAATTTGCAGGGTGGTTTGCAAGGCGGTTTGCAGGACGGTTTGCAGGGTGATTTGCAGGGCAGTTTGTAGAGCGGTTTGCGGGAAAGCTTGCAGGATGGTTTGCAGGGAAGCTTGGATAATGGTTTGCACGGTAGTTTGCAGTGGTTTGCGGGGCACTTGGCAGGGCGGTTTGCAGGGTG
This sequence comes from Branchipolynoe longqiensis, assembly GCA_030323885.1. NCBI lineage: Eukaryota > Metazoa > Annelida > Polychaeta > Phyllodocida > Polynoidae > Branchipolynoe > Branchipolynoe longqiensis. The sequence goes on along the minus strand of CM059190.1, from coordinate 54,723,279 downwards.
GTTTAAGGGGCGGTATGGAGGGCGGTTTGGAGGGCAGGTTGCATTGCGGTTTGTGGGCTGTGAGCTGTTTTGGCGAGCCACACGTCGTTTGCAGAGTGGTTTGCAGGGTGATTTGAAGGGTGATTTGCGGGGTAGATTGTGGAGCAATTTGCGAGGCAGTTTATGGGGTGGTTTGTGAGGCATTTTACAAGGTGCTTTTCGGGATGGTTTGCGGAGCGATTTGCAGGGTGGTTTGCAAGGCGGTTTGCAGGACGGTTTGCAGGGTGATTTGCAGGGCAGTTTGTAGAGCGGTTTGCGGGAAAGCTTGCAGGATGGTTTGCAGGGAAGCTTGGATAATGGTTTGCAGGGTAGTTTGCAGTGGTTTGCGGGGCACTTGGCAGGGCGGTTTGCAGGGTGGTTTAAGGGGCGGTATGGAGGGCGGTTTGGAGGGCAGGTTGCATTGCGGTTTGTGGGCTGTGAGCTGTTTTGGCGAGCCACACGTCGGGCCAGGGCAGCGACACGTACGTGTCCGTGTGTACGTAGGCGCATGCCTTAATGGGAGATGAGCGCGGGGCGGATCTCAAGGCCCAGACTTACTCAGCATTCACTAACACGCGCCTGCGCCATCAGTGTTGAAAGTCAGTGTTAAGAAATAAAACGCAGAATTCAGCAACTCAACACAAATCACACACGCATTGTGGTGGTTGTAGTGTCGTATGGTATGGTATGTGAAGACCCTCACTCGAATGTGTAATGTGCAAGTTCTCAACTAGGGACACTTACACACAGAGGGCGGTCTGACTGTACAGCCAATCACCTGCACACAGAGGGCATGCTGACTGTACAACCACTCACCTGCACACAGAGGGTGCTCTGACCATACAGCCACTCACCTGCACACAGAGGGTCCTCTGACTGTACAGCCACTCACCTGCACACAGAGGGTGCTCGGACCATACAACCACTCATTTGCACACAGAGGGTACTCTGACCATACTGCCACTCACCTGCACAAAGAGGGTGCTCTGACCATACAGCCACTCACCTGCACAAAGAGGGTGCTCTGACCATACATCCACTCACCTGCACACATAGGGTGCTCTGACCATACAGCCACTCACATACACAGAGAGGGTGCTCTGAACGTACAGCCCCTCACCTGCACAAAGAGGGTGCTCTGACCATACAGCCACTCACCTGCACCCAGAGTGTGCTCTGACCATACATCCACTCACATGCACAGAGAGGGTGCTCTGACCATACAACCACTCACCTGCACAAAGAGGGTGCTCTGACCATACAGCCCCTGACCTGAACAAAGAGGGTGCTCTGCCTATACAGCAACTCACCTGGACACAGAGGGTGCTCTGACCGTACAGCCACTCACGTGCACACATAGGGTGCTCTGACCATACAGCCACTCACCTGCACACAGAGGGTGCTCTGACCATACAGCCACTGACCTGCACACAGAGGGTGCTCTCTGCCCTGACATCAACTCACCTGCACACAGAGGGTTCTCTAACCATAAAACCACTCACATGCACACAGAGGGTGCTCTGACCATCCAGCCAATCAGCTGCACACATAGGGTGCTCTGACCATACAGCCACTGACCTGCACACAGATGGCGCTCTGACCATACATCCACTCACATGCACACAGAGGGTACTCTAACCATACAACCACTCACATGCACACAGAGGGTGCTCTGACCATCCAGCCAATCAGCTGCACACATAGGGTCCTCTGACCATACAGCCACTGACCTGCACACAGATGGCGCTCTGACCATACATCCACTCACATGCACACAGAGGGTACTCTAACCATACAACCACTCACATGCACACAGAGGGTTCTCTGACCATACATCCACTCACATGCACACAGAGGGTACTCTGACCATACATCCACTCACATGCACACAGAGGGTTCTCTGACCATACATCCACCCACATGCACACAGAGGGTACTCTGACCATACATCCACTCACATGCACACAGAGGGTACTCTGACCATACAGCCACTCACATGCACACAGAGGGTTCTCTGATCATACATCCACTCACATGCACACAGAGGGTACTCTAACCATACATCCACTCACATGCACACATAGGGTTCTCTGACCATACGGCCACTCACATGCACACAGAGGGTTCTCTGACCATACATCCACTCACATGCACACAGAGGGTACTCTGACCATACAGCCACTCACATGCACACAGAGGGTTCTCTGACCATACATCCACTCACATGCACACATAGGGTTCTCTGACCATACATCCACTCACATGCACACAGAGGGTTCTCTGACCAAATAGCCACTCACATGCACACAGAGGGTTCTCTGACCATACATCCACTCACATGCACACAGAGGGTACTCTAACCATACAGCCACTCACATGCACACAGAGGGTTCTCTGACCATACAGCCACTCACATGCACACAGAGGGTACTCTGACTGTACTGCCACTCTTGTGCACACAGAGGGTGCTCTGACCATACAGCCACTCACCTGCACCCATTGGGTGCTCTGACCATACACCCACTCACGTGCACACAGAGGGTGCTCTGACCGTACAACCACTCACCTGCACACAGTGGGCACTCTGACCATACATCTTTCAGCCACTCACCTGCACAGAGAAGGTGCTCTGACCGTGCAACCTTATGACTCGTTCTTTACAGTCTTTCTACCAAAACGAACAGCTTCTGCTGCTTGTTGTTGGCGTTTTCCATTACTGCTCTCGTGATGTTGTCTTGTTACCAAAGAGATGCAGGTCAAACGTGAACACATTCTCACAGCATAATCAGGAAATGAGCTGCCGGTTGTGTTGGTACCAGAAGGTTCTCATGGTCATACAGACTGAGCTGGTCGCAGAGGGGTAAACGGGTACAACAGACTGGATACAATGTGGGAGTCAAGTCGTTGAAATCCAATGTATGTCCACATAAAACAATACGGGTTAAATACCCGGTGCACGACTCAAGTGACTACATTGCATTATATTCTTGAGTTTTAAAAGATAACCCTCCAAATAATCAAGGTACAGTCACAAATAGTGCGCAAACAATCACGCCGAACATTGCCATGTGAACATTCATATATAACTTGCAGCTAGAAGTTGAGCAAGCGGCCGTTAGCTGAGTTCCGATTTGACATCGCTTTATACAGCAAATACAGAGGAACATATTTAAAAGAGGTACGAGTTAGCAATTAGCTGACAGTGACAGCGAATTATCTCCATGATGGACAACTCAGGCATATGGCAGTGGGACTTCTTTTGATCCCACGTTGCAATATGTTACTTCATATGGCATCTGGGTATATCTAGCACCGTAAATATAAACAGTTACTATAAATAACATTGCAAATAAATTAAGCACAATACTGTTTTTGAATGCAGGGACTCTCCAGCCAACCCTAGACATTCAGTGCAGGCTACCATTGTCAATGCCCGTTCTCTACCTGGACTGCTCGAATGTCGTCTGCTGTGCCAGGTAATGCGGCCGCCTGGTGGGGCTACAGGGCCGCGTTCAGTGGGTCGCAGGAAGCTTCCATGTACTCGCCTTGCAAGCACATTCTGTCTAATTTACTAAGTACATAACAACCTAAGGGGGACAGGAAGTATAATCAATGCAACCACATCTTTACTACGACGCGCGCGTCTTCCTGAGCGTTCACTATCGCCACTTCCGGTGAGTTACAGAGGATGCCCAGAGGTTTAGACGCCACTCATCGTTCCAAATTGAGAAGCGTCTTCACAATGCCAGCACACGTCGTTCAAGCCATCCCAGAATGCGCCGCCCACGGTGACAGCGGTCCGGACGTGCTGGGCCCCAGTTCACTCAGAGGTTATCGCGCAAATATTCATAAGCACGAGGAGTGGCGCTCACCACTCATAGGGTCGAGCCCTCACAAATATATGAACATTGGGGAGCAGGTGCACTAGCAGCTGGACAACAGCACACTTTTATGTGAAGGCTAACAGAGTATCTTCCTAAGCTTACAGTGCATAACATGGACTCTCAGCCTGAACTAATAGAGGGGCATTGACTTCGCTACAATAACTGAATAAACTGTTTTCCAATTAACTGCTTTAATTATTTAAGCTCTGACTACATAATTATTATATCTTGCATATCTTCACTACATGTTGTTACATTCACTTCCTAGAAAGTCCAACCATAGTAAGGTTAGAACTGATATGAATACCCACTCGGCCAAACAGCAAACCCCATTTATTCATTTGCAACTTCCTATTCTGTAATGTCAGGGAGGTATGGAATGGTGGAAGTCTCGCAGGATATGGGGTATAGGATGAGCTTCAAATTCATAATTCGCTAAAAGATTCTTTTGTCAGGAGTTCCCCGATACCTGCCCGTTACCATGTAGTGCATGTCCGCATTCCGCTGTCGTAATTTAGTGCCCTATAAGCCTGGAGATATTTCATTACAATGTGACAGACGGTCGTGTGCGTGCTCTCTAACCTTGGCACTGTGTCAGTGAAGATATTCATGAGTTCTTATTAACCCCAGTATTCACAGCTTGAATCTAAAGTCCTCAACCTGGGATAGGCCTTTAGAAATTCACAGTGAATAATTAAATTCATACTAAATCAATTGCAAATATACATACTTCACCATTTTACTTGTGATAGTGTAGAATTGTCTGATCACAAACACATCGCTTATTTGTTGGTGAACCACCCGGGAGGAGACCCTCGCTGAGGCACGCCATAACTGGACTTTCCCGCCATAAAGCACGCGGCTCTACAGCACTTCCGGTGCGGGTGGTGGAGTTCGGATGGGCGGAGGAAGTGGTCCTCTGCCCATGCCCTTAATGAGATAGATGGAGTACCGTGTGACGCAAATCTTACATCGACTAGTGCTGCAACTCGCATGGGTTTGATGTCTCATATTCTCCTTTACACCACCATACCAAGACAGACCAGGGAGTGTGGACACCGGCGTGAGTGTCCACGACACAATGCGCAGGGGTCGATCGCCCAGAGCTCCTCTCCTATATTTAGTACACATAAGTAACACACGGTTTACTCTGAATCATCACCTGAGAGCAGCATTCAGCTATACTGGCTATAACTTTGCAACTTATACCCCCTGGACGGTCTGCTGAACTAACAATAACCAAAATCTGACTCTAGAAACAAATGACAGGCATCGTGTTACCTGCACTAGCCGTGGGGAACTATACTCTCATTAGTTCCCAACCAAACCAGCCCGACTCTCGGAGATAGTACAAAAGAGGCTACAATATATTGACTATAGTAGTATATACATGTGCATAAATGTGGGTGTATGTATTGTTTTGTAGGTGAATCTACAGATGGGGTGGTAACATGGATCTGTGCTAGCGCCTGGGCTAAGCGGCCACGTTATGTGCACCTCTAGGAACACGGGTTGGCTGTAGCAGTCTGTTGCTGAGACGTATGAGTCGATACAGCTCCAGTCTCCCGGTATACCCGCAGCTTTCCGCATACACACAACCGGTCGATACCGACACACCCGGTTCTCCGTCAGTAAAAGTAATGTGTACCTTTGCGCATGCTCCCTCCTGTCGGCGCCCCGTCCATACGAGTCCCCACGCCCTGCTGCTTCCTCCCTAAACGCATCTGCCGCCAACATGAATATGTGCCTAGACCCGCCCTTGTTGACACCGCCACATACCGCCTCAGAACTTGGAGAATAGTTGGCCTTTGCTACCTCGCGACGTGTGTGTAGTTGGCCGGCCGACTTGTGCGCTGTGCACAGGGAGACCCCGGCGCCAGATTAAAAAGGGCGAGCGTGGGCAGTGGGGCGGGTTGCACCAATACTCCGCGCGCCACCTCTCCCGCCGATTACTCACTATGATCCGCGCATCAGAATGTCAGCCTCACCCTGATTAGTTGTCTGCGAGAACATCCCCTTGGTGTTAATTCCAACCTGCCCACATAGGCCTCACTTCACAGCGGCGTCTTGGGGCGTGCTTTATTGACTATACCAGGCAGGGTCCGCGTTGTGTCGCCTCCATGAAATATGGCCGACTATTTGGTCAAACCAAGCCCAGGGCCAGATGGCGCAGGTACAGTGAAATGAGCGCAGACAAACAGACAGCGCCGGCATTGGTGGTACGCCGCCAACAACAGGGCGGTGGTTTATGCTGAAGGGGCGGGGAGGGGGCCGGGAGGGGCTGGGCGGGGCGCGGCGGGCAGCCATAGGGCACCGCTGTGCTAAGTGGCCGGGGCCGCGTCCCTGTGTGAAATGTCAACGGTGTCCCGACGCTGGCCGTACCATACAGAGGCCGGCCTGACGCTGCTATCACGTGTCACCGCGGTTCCTGAGCAACTCGCCTGGAAGAGCGACTGGTGCATGAGCCTACTGAACGCACGCCCCTAATGTGCAATGACCGACACAAACCTGCTGCGCCAGTGGGAGTGGAATCTTCCAACACTGAGCCTGGCTCCTGCATTTTGGGCTATAATAGAAATGGTTGCTTGTGTGTGCTGTCAAAATACCCAATTCCACACATGGGCGCACCGAGGACAACACCATTTGCTGTGGTCAGGCTTTTGCAAAGTGGCCGAAAGAAGAATATCTCTAATAGGAGATAGGGAAAGTAATGGGGGATATGTGGCATAGTTAATTTTTCCGACACTTGGTGGCGCATCGGTACTAGTGAGCCTAAACGGCCATTGACAATTCTTTGAGTTTGCCAGTACGCGCAGTGCAAAACGTTTATTTTATTCAAAATTAATTGAAATGCAGAACCCTAACCTTATAAATTTAATATAATCTATTCGTTGAAGATGTTTTCTATATGTGTACCAAGCGTTTTGTCTCTAGGTGATGTGGTTTTAGAGATATTTCACTTCTTCTGTATGAATATAATTCAAGATTGCTCACGGCCATTGACAATGCATTGAGTTTGCCAGTATGCGCAGTGCAAAACGTCTATTTTATTCAAAATGAATAGAAATACAGAACCCTAACCTTATAAATTTAATATAATCTATTCATTGAATATGTGTTCTATATGTGTGCCAAGCGGTTTGTCTCTAGGTGGTGTGGTTTTAGAGCTATTTCACTTTTTCTGTATGAAGATTGCTCATAGCCATTGAGTTTTCAGTGTGACAGTTTGCCATTTAGGCCCACTAGTTCAGTGGCGACGCGAACGGCAGGAATTTGAACTAAAAAGTCGGAGGTCCCCCATTGATACATTACATTGCTGAAAAACATTGGTTTAATTGGATGGTGATCCTGTGGAAATGATATTTTAATGTGCGTATGTAGCATCTTTCAAACAAACGATATGATCAATTTAAATCAATTATATCTTCTTTAATTGGGTTATTTTCCTTTATAAGCAATATTTATATCGACTTCTGCATTGGCCTTTTAGAATTGCAGCAATATTCCTGTATTAGATGACAATTATTGTTTTACTTGAATCCGGATAATGATACTCTGACAATACGTTGCTGCAGTTAGTTTTAAGATATTTCCAGTGACATTCGGTTTAGTAAACTGGTGTCTCTGACGCTCTATCAACACTATGTTAATTACCTATATGCCACTGATTAGAGTTGGGTAATAAACCTGCATCGACTCGACATGTCTCTAGTTTTGACGTTCTCGGATTGGATGAATCAAGTACCGAGTGTAGGTGGCACCTGTTCTTATTGATATATATACATGTATACGTGTGCGTGAGTGTTCATGTGTACGTATATGTATGCTATTTATTATATATATGTATACATATATATATATGTGGAATTTAGCATTCTACAAAGCATCTATAGTTTTGGTTTATTTCGCATTGCTCTGACAGACCGCATCTATACAGGAGGAAAATGCTGACTGAATCAACCTTCAGTTATTTCCAGAAACCAGCTGAGCCGGACCTACACCGCCGTCTGCTGGAGGAAGCAGCGCGGACATCGGAGGCACCCCGCAACAATCTGCAAACATGGTTCCTATCCTTACTGCCGCATTCGGCTCACATAGCTACATAAACACGTGTAACCTGAGGTGCGAGGTGACTGATGGGCGACACACAACCGCTCAGACTGGTCTATCCTGGATGTAATAGATGTCCACTAACGCTGCTTCTAGTTTCAATTTCAGTAGCTAATTGTGTAATTAATCAATTACATAAACTCCCTGTGCTGCAGTATGTTCCCCATTGCTTGTTACCGGATGACGTCTGAAGAGTCACCTTTAAAAGGTCACGACATCTTTAGCATCTATCTATAGCCCTACTCCCATACACAACCATACACACAATAGCTGCTTCTTTACTGAGGCTGGGTTTGAGTATAGCACCAGTAGGCGAGCTGCTCGGGGCGGGCTCGAGCTGCTCGGGGCGGGCTCGAGCTGCTAGGGGCGGGCTCGAGCTGCTCCAACCCACCACAGAGACTGACAGAACACACATAACGACGGTACGCAGGTGAAGGTCACAAAGTCAATATTAATCTGAACTGCAAAGCTTAAATGGATTTTTAAGTAAATAGCCCAGCAATTTGATTTGAATTGCATCATCTATTTTGGTGGAGATACTTTTCCTTAACAAGTCGTGCAGCTCATAGAGAGGATATGGCTATGTCCATAGCTACCCTCCATTATAAACTCATTATTGGCGTATGTTGCCTAATCCTGAACCTGTGCAGTCATTAGATACGTTAGAGTAGTGAACATATTGTGGTCATAAATGATTTCCTGGACTGGTGCACATCTAGAACGGAGACAACAACGGCTATGATGGGCATGAGAATACTGCACATATGTTTTACCCCAAGGGAAGTCCTTATTGCTAGTGTAGACAGGCAGCAGCAGATAGTAAATGGGCAGGTTGTGTCTGGTGGGTGGGCGGCGCTTACCCTACCATTGGCACCGTACACCTCCCATCGGGGAGAGCGGGGATCTGGTACGAGATAAGATGCAGTTTGCAGAAAATTTCTCTTCTAACCCAAGTCCTGCTATGGACGCTCCCTTGATTCACTCACCAACACCTACGCACGTACTCACGCCCAAAACCAGCTGTAAATAACGCCACATGGATCTGGAAGTGAATATGAAAAGCCTGCCAAAATACTGCCCCTCCCACCCAATCCATTGTCAACAGATTCCGCACAAAGAGACAGGTGGGGTTGGCGCTATACGGACGCCATTGTTATGCCAGGTCCGATGCGCTAAGCCTGCAACGCCACCCGCAGCGCCCCTGCAGGTGACAATGGGAACTAGTCGGAGAGCTAAGTGGAGGCATGGTACCTTGATTGTATGTAGACTGGCACCCCAACAGCCGCAGCACCTATCAAGGCAGAGGGTGTCAGACAGGCTGGCTACATTGCTGCAAGTTGCACCATGCTGTATTTGCATGGACCGATCCTTCTACTAAATATCTGGTACTAAAGGTCCAACATGTGGCAACACCAGATTCAAACACGTTACGGAAATAATATGTTCGAAAATAAAGCCACTCGAATGTGATGCATGTTGCTTTTTACCTGATAATTTATTTTGCATGTATATAAATCATGTTGTGTGTATGTATACCGATAGTACAACTCCACAAAGTACACGACCTTGACATTGTAGACTAAAATAGATATGGCCATGTTCTCCAGCTACCTACCCAACTAATCACGCGAAACCCAATTAGTTTCTACCGTGAATCTGGCTAGGGAGTCTGGCGAATTGTTGGAAGTGTCTGTTTTCAGAATAGCAAGTGCCAGCATGGCCTGAGTCTGTTGCGTTTGCCATGTGCACTGATTCTTAGAACGGGGATTCTCGAGCTATTGTACACGCATCACATTGCACAGTCACCAATAGCCGATAAAAGCCTCGGTCGGAAGATGCCCACTGTACACTGCACAAGAACAAGGAACCTGCAATATAGCCACACCATCACTGCGCACCGCGTACACATAGACACTTGCGTCCTGACAAGCCAGTAATGCAAAGTGGTCTCATCAAACCACACCTGACAACAAAGACAACGATACAGCACAGCGCTCCGCTGGTCGCTACACCAATACTCAGGCAGCAGTCTGCGCGATTCTTTATGCACCAGGCCATGTAGTGCGGCAGCAGTGTGGGTGCGAACTGAAGCTGGTGCCTGCACGGCCGGGCAACCGGTGCCTGCACGACCGGGAAACCGGTGCCTGCACGACAAGGGCAACCGGTGCCTGCACGACCGGCAACCGGTGCGTGCACGGCCCGGCAACCGGTGCCTGCACGGCCCGGCAACCGGTTCCTGCACAGCCCGGCAACCGGTGCCTGCAACCGGAGCGGCAACCGGAGCGTGCACGACCGGCAACTGGAGCGTGCACGGCCTGCAACCGGAGCGTGCACGGCCGTGCAGCCCCGGCAGGTGTAGCGTGCACGGCCGGTAACCGGATTTATTCGCTCGCTTTGTTCTGTTGGGCACGTTTCAATACCCCACTCAGATTCCAACGCACAAACTTTACATTACTTAGTAATCAATTTCTCAGCAACCAGGTCTATCAGCAATGGGGAATGCATTTGAGATTGCCTGCTTTGCGGTAACGGGACGCCGTCACACGGATCTACCCTCAGGTTCACAGAAGCCTCCACAATAGCGGCCAGACTGACTGACCGTGTGGGGCTACGCAATGAATACGAGGGCTGCCGTCCCCACGATATTTGCCACGCACCTCCCGGTGTCCGGGCAGCTATGGGCGTTAGTTAATTAGGTATGAGCTTGGTGGACAGTTAGCGTGCCTAATGATACTGATCATTATATCCTAATTATATCCTACATTGCCTACCTTTCTTGTTATCTGGGAACACAAGGCTTCCACTGTTTGCTCTGGAGATTCAGTAACCTGCATCTACCAGGTGCAGTTTCAGTAACCTGCATCTCCCAGGTACAGCTTCAGTAACCTGCATCTACCAGGTGCAACTTCAGCAACCTGCATCTACCAGGTGCAACTTCAGCAACCTGAATCTAATGGGTGCAGCTTCAGCAACCTGCATCTACCAGGTGCAGCTTCAGCAACCTGCATCTACCAGGTGCAGCTTCAGCAACCTGCATCTACCAGGTCGGGCTTCAATAACCTGCATATACCAGGTGTAGCTTCAGTAACCTGCATATACCAGGTCCAGCTTCAGTAACCTGCATCTACCGGTGTAGCATCAGTAACCTGCATATACCAAGTGCAGCTTCAGTAACCTACTTATATCAGGTCCAGTTTCAGTAACCCGCATCTGCTAGATCCAGCTTCAGAAACCTACATATACCAGGTGCAACTTCAGTACCCTGCATCTACGATGTTGTGGCGTCAGTAACCTGCATATACCAGGTGCATCTTCAGTAACCTGCATCTACCAGGTGCATCTTCAGGAACATGCACATACCAGGTGTAGTTTCATCAACCTGCATTTACCAGGTGCAACTTCAGCAACCTGAATCTACTAGGTGCAGCTTCAGCAACCTGCATCTACCAGGTGCAGCTTCAGCAACCTGCATCTACCAGGTCGGGCTTCAATAACCTGCATATACCAGGTGTAGCTTCAGTAACCTGCATATACCAGGTCCAGCTTCAGTAACCTGCATCTACCGGTGTAGCATCAGTAACCTGCATATACCAAGTGCAGCTTCAGTAACCTACTTATATCAGGTCCAGTTTCAGTAACCCGCATCTGCTAGATCCAGCTTCAGCAACCTACATATACCAGGTGCAACTTCAGTACCCTGCATCTACAATGTTGTGGCGTCAGTAACCTGCATCTACCAGGTGCAGCTTCAGGAACATGCACATACCAGGTGTATTTTCATCAACCTGCATTTACCAGGTGCAGCTTCATTAACCTGCATATACCTGGTCCAGCTTCAGCAACCTGCATCTACCAGGTCCAGCTTCAGTAACCTATATCTACCAGGTCCATCTTCAGTAACCTGCATCTACCAGGTCCAGCTCCAGTAATCTATATCTACCAGGTCCAGCTTCAGCAACCTGCATCTACCAAGTGTAGCTTCAGTAACCTGCATCTACCAGGTGTAGCTTCAGTAACCTGCATCTACTAAGTATAGCTTCAGCAACCTGCATCCACCAGGTGCAGCTTCAGTAACCTGCATCTACCAGATGCACTTTATCACATTCCTGTATGTGGGTGATGTGAATCAAAAGCGACATAAAATAGAAGCACGTGTTACTAAACAGTTATCGAAAGAGACTTAACTGGCATGCTGTGATGACTATTTCAGCATTCCAGTGCTATTATTAATTGGCAATGAGGCTGCGTGGTGTGACGGGTGGGTGTAGGAAGGAGGGGTCCCACCCCACTCCGAAGGTTGTGCCCCCCGCTACACACTCAAAGCGTGCAGCAGGTCATACTCACACTGCATGCTATGAACAGTGCTGCTACCGTTAGTGAAGCAGCCTCTTATTTACTGCAGCAGCTCATGACAGACATACAGGTAGGTGTATAGGTAGGCATGCACAAAGCTTACCCGGCCACTCAACAAGCAGGTGCAGGCCTCCTGGTCACATAGTCAGCCACTCGTCACTACATGTTTTCATTGATTGGAGCTTCACATCATCCTAAGATCAGGTGAGAGTGTATCATGCATGGGGTATCCAGCCCCACTCCATGCGGGTGGAGAGTGTGTGCTTCTACATGTGCTTGGAGGGTGTCCGTATAAAATGTGTTCACTGTGTCAGGGTGCATCAGGGTAGGGGACTTTGCGTATTCAAATTGATATGCAAACAGTCTTCTTCCTGTCAGTCAACCATCACTGAAGGGCGTAACATGCTCCACACATGTCACGGATGAGTGACTCGCATTCAACCCATGCAGACGCCCTCCGTCCTACAACCAAGAGCGCCGTCCCGTCACCACGCAAAGCCCTTCTACCCCGTCCTGAATACGAATTTACGTAATCACCGAATGTCAGTCTGAATAACGAACGTCCCTAAAACTATCATAGTTATCATACCTGCTGCAAATTGCATCTTCAGTGACCACTGCACATAACAACTCTTGATAATTTCCTCGATTGCCAAAGCTCATGAGATTTGATTGCAGAAACTTGATATATAAGGGAGACGCCTGTTCTCTGTCGCCTTTCTGCAGTCATTATCTGCAGTTTATTATCTATATGTGTACTGCTCTAAAACTATGACTAATCTGTCATACCATCTGTGTCGGTGACTTTCGGCCTAATTAAAAAACATAATTCAATGTGTCGGTAATATTTCAATTATAAACATTAAGCAACTGTCACAGCATTAAACAAACATCACACTAATAAGCAAATGTGACAACATGGGGGGAGGGTTGGTGGGATTAAGATACAGAGCCATAATGATAAAACGATGTATTCCAGTTCTCCACAGAGTGTGTGCATAATACAAGTACACAACGTACTAGGTTTTCAATCCCACCATGCACTGTCAGGAACAGCACAACACATCGCCACCTTCCCGACTGCTGCTGATTGGATTAAAAAGGCTTCACTGCTGCAGCCTAACTGGCAATGTTTGCCAGCAGACTGCAGGTTGACAATGAGACCACGTTTTATCTGTTTTTATCTGTGCCAATCCTAAACTTGGCTAACAGTGTGGGAAGCACCCACGTGTCGCAGATAACATTCACAGTGCGTGTATGCACGAGGAGAATGTCACTTGTCGACTACAGCTTCCATGGCTGCAATCGACCACAACTTATTCCGCATGCACTACTTGTGCACCGAGATAGTTTCGGCTCGGCCGAATGGCACTAATTCCGAATGAAATCATTGGAACCTACTTCCATGAACTCTCTCAGAGCGTGTGAGTTCATGGGCAGGCGGAGGTTTCAAGTGGGTCTCGGCATTCCACTTGGGTAACTCGGCCAGTTTCAGTCAGGAACTGGTTACTATATTCAATGCAGTGAAATGATCTGCCTCTTTGCTACCGTCTACAATAGACCAGTAAAGATGAGGCGCGAGGCATTGATGACCTGATGTCTTCTACTGATGCAGTGTTCCCGAACCAGCTCGACGCGCCAAGAGCCGCGTATCAGACAAATCACTTGTACTTGGATACAAAACCCCTGAGTGTTGAGTTCGGATCGGATCCAATATCAGATCCACACAGAGACGAGTGAAGTCAAACACAAGCTATGGCGTGAAACACGAACGAGCGACACACGTTGGTGAGTTCTTGACTTATTGAGGGCACGTTCTAATGTGTCCCTAGTGATGTACTTGACGACACATCACGATCTGGCCATCTTACATTCACCTAATGTATATATGAGCCCCTTTAGAGCAAGGAAGGTGTGATGTGTGCACATTGTGATACACCCATAGTACACACAGTTCAATCGTGGGGGAGACCTTGATTTGTAACAGAAACATTCATGTGAATAAGCCAGTCTGCGTGTACCGATACAGGTGGCTTCCTGCTCACAGGCTGCACCGATATAGGTGGCTTCCTGCTCATGAACTGCACCAATACAAGTGGCTTCCTGCTCATGTGCTGCACCAATACAGGTTACCTCGAGCTCATAAGTGGTTTACTGCACAGACTGCACCAATACTTGTGGCTTCCTGCTCATGGGATTCACCAATGCAGGTGGCTTCCTGCTCATGGGCTTCACCAATACAGGGGGCTTCCTGCTCACGGCTACACCAATAAAGGTTGCTTCCTGCTCATGAGCTGCACCAATAAAGGTTACTTCCTGCAGACATACTTCAGCAATACAGGTGGCTTCCTATTCTTGTGCTGCATCAATATATGTGGCTTCTGGCTCACAGCTGCACCAATACAGGTGGCTTCCTCCTCATGGGCTTCGCGAATACAGGTGCATTCCTGCTGATGGGCTGCACCAATGCAGGAGGGGCCCCGGGAGTCGGCCTGTGCGAGTGTTCGGGCCGACACCTCGGTGCTGGTGCACACAGGGCTCTCGTTAATCACGGACCGATGTCAGAGACCTGCATATTGTATGAAGCTTCTACCCGGGTGCTGGTTGGGGCCGCGCAGGCCCATGTTTACCTGTGCACACCCACACCCTACCACTGTCCGTCCGAGGGTCATATACGTATAGCGCCACGCCCATGTTGCCTGTCCGCCCGCCATGACGCATCACGGCGCACCGGCGCTCCACTCTCAACGTACCTTGATAGGTGGTGCGGCTGGTCGTTCAGGTTTGCAGACAGAAGCCAAATTGTCAGCATTTTGAACCGTAGAATGTATATTGTTTATAAACGTGTGAGGTCATATTTTAATTTGACACAACGGATTTTACTTCTTAGCACCATCTATGATCACTTCAGGACGGATACTGATTTTTGGCAATAGCCACTCAGTGTGACTTTATAGTGATGCCTCATTCAAATACCATTCCACCATTGTTATGTACATATATACCGCACTCAGTCACATTACCTTGACACTGTGATCCAGTCTTCTCTCATCTAGTCATGTTGAATATAAGGTAATGGGGTGTCAAGAACCAATTTTAGAAGTCTTTGGTTTACCTCGATCGGGGATAGATCATATTACCTCTCACATCGGAAGCAGGCGCCATAACCACGCGGCAATCACTCGACCGGACATGTATATGAAATACATTGGTTATAACTTAATCGGATCTAAGATGTGTTGACAAGATATTCAACGTAGCAATAATATTTTCAACTCTGGTGAGGGGCAGGAGGGGAAGGAGAAGCAGGAGGGGCAGGAGGGGCAGGAGGGCCATGAGGGGGCAGGAGGGGCAGGAGGGGAAGGAGAAGCAGGAGGGGCAGGAGGGGAAGGAGGGGGCAGGAGGGGAAGGAGAAGCAGGAGGGGCAAGAGGGGCAAGAGGGTGGAAGGGGCGGAAGTGGCAGGAGGAGTTTGAGGGGCTGGAGAGGCAGAAGGGGTTGGGGGTCTGGATAGGCAGGAGAGGATGGGGGCTGGAGGAGCTGGAGAGGGTGCGGAGCGGCTGGAGGAGCTTGGGGGCTGGAGGGGCTGGAGGGTCTGCAGGGGCGGGATCTATTGTTTAAGGCCGGTAAACTGCTTTCCAGTATCATACGCTACTCGGTAGAAGTGTACTTGGCAGTTCGCCAGCAACCGATGTGCACAGCACTGACTGCTCATTAGAACCCTGATCTAGCGGTGCCAGGCTGTCGTCACGTCACCACAGGTATATATATATATGTGTCACGCCGCATTATACAGGTTTACCTGTAAAGACGTAGTTATTGCAGGGAATGAATTTAACGGTACACAGCTAGTATATGGACTATATGTATATCTAATGTACATGTGCATTTTTGTGTCACTTTTCACTGAAATTCTGAGTAAATAAACAGGCACTCTATCACCACCAAAACGCATCTGCCGGTTGTGGCTATGTCAATGCTGAAACCAGACCCATATTCTTAGTGGTTGGACAAGTTAGAAAGGTAGACCAATATTGTCAAATGTATACAATGTATATATTGTCAAATTAGTGATTATTAAAGGATTGATTCTCTACCAGGATGCTCTGTCGTCAGGTATGTGTGTTGTGTTCTGCTGGACTGTCATTATTATTCATAAGAAGGGTCATACCCATAACTAACTTGTAACTGTGACCAAGCAAGGTTATCTGTGGCATTATGATGGGGTTTACCAAAAATACTTAAAAGGCGGTAAAGTAATATTGCTAAGCTTCACACAAAACTTCATGAAGGCACCCGGTGACACAGCGCATCGCCGATAGGGCGCGGGGCGAGACTTACCTCCCTCTTCCGGCTTGTGGATGAAGGCTGTGAAAGTCTTGGAAAACTTGCGGGAGAACCGTCTGGACAAAGCAAACATGGCTGTGCCTATAAGTAGGACCCCCTACAGGACCTCAACGTGAGCAGTTTGGGGGGGCCAGCGAGCCGGACTCAGCTGTCACGTCACGTCACGTCATGGCACGTGGCGTCACGTCACGTCAATGGCGTTACGGCGGCTTCGTTCCGCGCCGTGGTGATAAGCACTTCACAGTGGATGCCACTGAGGCTTAACCACACGACTCAATATGATCCTAGATAACGACGGACCGCTCGTGAATCGCTTGTCTCCCAGGACGGGATTCCCATAGTGATGACCATAAGTTTAAATACCAGTGGCCGCACCGAGGAAGACTATCTGGATTTGACCGACAAGGCCCGTGCACGGATCAGACACACATACGGGAGCCTCCTGCGGGGGGATGCCGGGGAGTCAGTGCGCTGTGGTTGGAGCAGCCCGGCTGGACATGGTGCATGTGGCTACACTAGGACGACACCCCTGGACGCGTAGCAGGACACATCCCTGCCTGTGGGGATGCCACGTACCGGGCATGGCGCCCCGCTCTGTCCGGCCCAATACACATCTCTCAGAGCCCCGCACGTCAGCGGGCCGCCCGGCGACATCCAACAACCAGGCTTTGGTTGATTCCTCCAGCACAGCGCCCCTGCAATCCGCTACCACCCACCTCCACACCCGGCTGCACTCCTCCCGTGTCTGTTCCAGCGGCGGCTCGCAACCAGCGCCCTATCGTACCACCCGACAGCCTGGAGGGATGCAGTCTCACGGCCCCGGGAGAACCTTAGGAGGTTCAAATTGCCTTCTCGTTGCCGCGCTCCACTGAGGGGCGGGCGGCGGAAGGTGGGCGCGACGCGGTGAGACCGTGGAGGAATGGTAGCATGCTCACTGCATGCTGCGGGAGCAGTGGGGCTCGTTAGGCGGGGAGCGGCCGTCTGCGGCACGCCCGCACCAGGCGCACCTCACCCCACCAGCACTGCTGCGCAGCGCGCGAGCAGGGCGCGCGAGCAGGGCGCTATAGCAAGGGGCGCTAGCAAGGGGCGCTAGCAAGGGGTGCTAGCAAGGGGCGCTAGCAAGGGGCGCTAGCAAGGGGCGCTAGCAAGGGGCGCTAGCAAGGGGCGCTAGCAAGGGACACTAGCAGTTTGCACGCTTGGAGTGATTGTGGTAGTTGCCGACCAAAGTGCCCGGCCCAGACACCCGTCGTGACGTCGTGAGATTGTGGTGCAGTAATGGATGCACGGCTACGCCTGGTGTTCCTGTGAGTTTGTGAACGCCCGCCTCCAGGGCGCTGATCCGGGCGCAGCGGTGCCCGCTCCACTAGGCCCTGACTGGTAGCGGCACGGCGGTGCGCTCTGTGCTGGTGGCGGGCGTGTACTGGAGGAAGGAGCTAGCAGCCTGCAGTGGGAACTGGGGAAGGGGGTCGACTGGAGGGGACTGGTGGCACGTCGGTGCTCGCCGCACCGAAGGAGAAGCGACCGCCTCATCTACCCTTACCCCAGTCCCGGCTGAATTCATCCGTACCATATTACCACGGGCATCCATCCATACCATATTACCACCTCCCTTCATCCTAACCATATTCCCACCTGCATTCAGCTTTACCCCAGTCCTGGCTGAATCCATCCTTACCATATTCCAACCTGGATCTCCCATATTCCCACCTCCATCCATCCTGACCACGGACACGGCTGAACCCATCTTTACCACAGTAACAACAAAAACGATGTTATCACAGTCCCATCAGCGATCATCCTTACAACACTCCCAGTAGTGACCAGTCTCCCTACAGTCCCCGACCTGATATGACCGTCGAAGTTGCTAGGACGTAAACCCCTTGCAAACAACAATACCAATCCCAGTCCCACCTGTGCCCGGTCGTACCATAGCCCAGCAGCGACCATCCGCACCCAAAGATCCCCCAACCGAAATGGATCAGTAGAGACGCATACCAATTGAAAAATAAATTGATGAAAGGGGTTATGATTCGAAGACCGACATTGCGAAAATTGATGAGAGTTGCTATATATTTCCATCTATTATATATTTAATATTATTCGCAGTATGAATGAATCACCACCGTGCTTGTTTTATCAATCCTGTGCTCGTGGTGCGGGAACCAGCGTTGAGACATGACGCTGTGAGTAAAGCCGTCAGCGTGCTTTACACCGAACACAGCGCTGTGCAGACACCGGTAAGCTCACGGCGCTCGAGCGGAAACCATTACCGCATCACATCAGCATCCTGGTCAGCCATGCATGACCGAGTCAATAGTTGTTATGTGCATAGGCTGTCGGGCGTGAACGATGTGATCGAAGGTGGTTCCTGTCCCTAAAGGTTTGCGTACTGCGTGAGCACGCCTGGCCCTCCAGGTACCTGCGTCAGAGCACCAATTACGGCCCTAATTACTGAACCTGACGCAGGATTAACCAGGTCAGTTATCATTAGGGACAGAGCGCCTGGCGGTCACCAGGGGTAAGGCCTACACCCAGGGCTTAAGCCACCATTGACAGGGCTAAGTACACCCATGGACAGACAGTTAGAGTTTGACACCCCAGCAACATATGCGGTCATATCAGGACAGTCCCGACTTACGACTTTATAGTGCTTCACCACTGAGACACCGTGCTGCTGGTCCCACGGAATGATTGATACCACATTCACTATTGATATCTCCTGACAGTTATCCTTCCACAGAGGTTCCTGTCCAGTAAAATAATAACAAGTGTAATTTCTTTGTAATTCTTAAACTTAGGTCAGGTGGCGGGATTTCGAAATCAGGACCACCAGCACAAGAGCCTGTCCTTTTACCTATTTTTAGAACTCTGACACGATAATAAAAGATAATTTACAAATAAATTATGAGAAAATTAAAGCATGGCTTTAATTACATCGATTACAGACAAACGTCATGCCAGCACTGGATCTTGATTCCAACATGGATACATGACGCAAATCTTGGCTAACATTTGGACAATGAATCTCAAGAATCGAAAGTTAACTAAACTTGTAATGTTATATATGTTTTGGAGTACAAGGCCTAATTTTCCTTGCAAATACCTTAGGAAAGTAGATCAGATTGTATGGATATTATATTAGATCAGCCAGGTAGGGATCACTGAAGCCTGACATAGGTTAGAGAGTAAATGAGTCAGTGTCTAACTACACAATAGGACATACTACATACAACGTTGTTAGAAAGTTCTTTCCACTT
This sequence comes from Branchipolynoe longqiensis, assembly GCA_030323885.1. Taxonomy (NCBI): domain Eukaryota; kingdom Metazoa; phylum Annelida; class Polychaeta; order Phyllodocida; family Polynoidae; genus Branchipolynoe; species Branchipolynoe longqiensis. The sequence continues at coordinate 54,703,312 of CM059190.1, read as the reverse complement.
ATAACAACATTTCCGTCAATAATCGATTAGGTATTTAAGGTTCCACATGGGTTCAGCATAACTCCTTTGTAATATGTGACTATTCCCTTAGCACAGACACCTCCCCATCGACCAATTGTATTAATTAATAGCAATTAGCATGCTGATTAACCAGAACGGTATATACAACAGCCACATACTGAACTAGCATGGAGTCCCAGCTAGATTTGGTGATAAAGAATGCTCAGCTAGCAGTTCGTTTAACAACAGGTAATGTGTAAAAGGCCGTATTCCATCAGGACAAGAAGGGAGTTTGAGAAAGTCACAAATTCATCTTTGGAAATGTGCAGTGTAACATGACGACAGTGTGGGGTGAGTGCGGTGTACGGTGAGGGCAGTGTGGGGTGAGGGCAGTGTGGGGTGAGGGTGGTGTGGAGTGAGTGTGGTGTGAGTGTGATGTGGGGTGAGTGTGGTGTGGGGTGAGTGTGGTGTGGGGTGAGGGTGGTGTGGCATGAGGGTAGTGTTAGGTGAGGGTGGTGTGGGGCGAGTGCAGTGTGGGGTGAGGGCAGTGTGGGGTGAGGCCAGTATGGGGTGAGGGTGGTGTGGAGTGAGTGTGATGTGGGGTGAGTGTGGTGTGGGGTGAGTGTGGTGTGTGGTGAGTGTGGTGTGGGGTGAGGTGGTGTGGCATGAGGGTAGTGTGGCATGAGGGTGGTGTGGGGTGAGTGTGGTGTGGGGTGAGGGTGGTGTGGCATGAGGGTAGTGTGAGGGTGAGGGTGGTGTGGGTGATGGCAGTGCGGGGTGAGTGCGGTGTGAGTGTGGTGTGAGATGAGTGCAGTGTGAGGTGAGTGTGGTGTGGGGTGAGGGTGGTGTAGGGTGAGGGTGGTGTGGGGTGAGTGTGGGGTGAGTGTGGAATGGGGTGAGTGTGGTGTGGGGCGCATGTGGTGTGGGGTGAGTGTGGTGTCGGGTGAGTGCAGTGTGTCATGAGTGCAGTGTGGGTTGAATGCGTTGTGGGGTGAGTGTGGTGTGGGGTGAGTGTGTGGTGAGATGAGTGCAATGTGGGGTGAGGGTGATGTGGTGGTTAGGGTGGTGTGTGATGGGTGAGTGCGGTATGGGGTGAGGGCAGTGTGGGGTGAGGTTTGGGTGGGGTGAGTGCAGTTTGGGTTGAGTGCAGTGTGGGGTGAGTTTGGTGTGGGGTGAGTGTGGTGTGAGATGAGTGCTGTATGGGGTGAGTGTGGTGGGGGGTGAGTACAGTGTGGGGTAGGTGCATTGTGGGGTGAGTGCAGCATGGGGTGAGTGCAGTGTAACATGAGGACAGTGTGCGGTGAGTGCAATGTGGGATGAGTGCAGTATGGGGTGAGGTCAGTGTGGCGTGAGGGTGGTGTTGGGTGAATGCGGTGTGAGGTGAGTGTGGTGGGAGATGAGTGCAGTGTTGGGTGAAGGCAGTTTGGGGTGAGGGCAGTGTGGGGTGAGGGTGGTGGTTTTTTTTTGTTATTTTTTTTTATTGAGGCTGTATTTATACTGTGCATAGCATGTAAGCCCAGGTACCTAGGCTTGTTTTCAATGCTGCCCAGCTGTAGTTTTGGTGTTGTCTTACCAAGCAGTAGCTGCTGATAAGTTATTTGATTGTCTGCATTTCAGTAGCAGATAGATAGTCTGTTGGTATGTTTAGTAGTCTATGTTAGTTTTTTTTGGGGCCCTCTTGGCATTGTATTTTTGTTCTATTCTTATTACTATGTTAGTTGTTTTCTTAAGGTTCTATGTTAGTGTTTTGGGGTTTTCTTGGGAAGAGTTTTCCGCTTTTTTCTACTTAATTCTATACTAGCCTATTTTATTTACATGTCCATAGGCCTGTACATAATAGGTGGTTGAGTTATGTTTGTTTGAATTTGATTTGACTTATATTGTTGTTAGATATGTTATCTGGCTTTTATATTTCTGGTTGTCCCGCCCTGGGCTGTCCAGTTGGGGGCCATGACATATCACCTGCCCCCTTGTGGTGCAGTTCAGTTTGGGCTTCCAGTTTTTATTTTGCGTAGATATTTTTTGTATGTTTTTAGGTCAGGGATTTGTCTTTCTTTCACCATTTGGGCATTCCATGCCTTGGCGGCCATTTCCAGTGTGCTCCTATCATGATCTTTGATCTGGCTTCTGGTCTGCCTTAGTAGTGGTGCCTTGCTTGCTCTGGTGTCCCTTAGTGGTTGGGTTAGATGCTTAATGTCTTGGCTATATCCATATGCTAATGCTTTTAGGTGGATTATTCTTCTGTTTTCTAGTAGCTTTACTTTAGTTCTTTTGTGTAGGTCATAAGTGGGGTGTAGTTTGTCTACTTTCAAACAGATTTTCAGGGCCCTATTTTGTAGTATCTGCAATTTTTTAAGTAGCTCTTTTTTAGCACCCATGTAAATTACATCCCCATAGTCAAAGTAGGGGAGTACCATGCCTTTGAAGATTTTTATTGACATATATTGTGTCATATAGTGTCTTAGTTTAGCAAATAGCCATAGTTTGTGATTTACTTTTTGTATGATTTTTGTTACACACAGATTGTAGTTTAGCTGGCTATCTAGTTCTAGGCCTAGGTATTTGTAGTGGTTTACACTTTCCAGTGTTTGGTTTCCTAGTGTACATTGTAGGTTTCTTCCTGTGATTGCTGTATGTGAGAAGAGTACAGTTTTAGATTAATTGCATTGATGTTTATTTTATTGGATTCACACCAGCCATCCAGCTTTAGCAGGATGTTGTTCAGTTTGGTTGCTACCTCCTCTACTGTGCTTCCTTCTGCATATACGACAGTGGCATCCGCATATAGCTGGAGACATTATGTCTCCAGCCATTTTTCTAGGTCGTTTATGTATAGTATAAATAGTAGTGGTCCCAGGACTGATCCTTGGGGTACACCACAGGTGACAGTTTGTTGGTCTGAGAGTGTACCATTTACTTTAGATTTTTGCTGCCTGTTGTTTAGGTAGCATTTTATCCAGTTTATTGATTTGGATTTAATGCCCATGTTGTTTAATTTTCTTATTAATAGGCTGTGGTCTACAGTGTCAAAGGCTTTGCTGAAGTCGATGAAGGCTGCTCCAACTAATTTCTTTTGGTTCAATGATGCCAGCACATCACTTGTTAGGTTTGCTATTGTTTTTGATGCGGAGTGTAGTTTTCTGAAGCCTACTTGCCTCTTGTTTAGTATATTGTTTTTTTTCCAGGTGCTCATTTATGTGCCTGTGGAATATTTTTTCAATTAGCTTGCCTGGTGTTTGCAAGATTGATATTGGTCTGTAGTTCCCCATGTTTTGTTTGTCACCGCTTTTGTAGATGGGGGTGATGGTTGCCATCTTCCATGCTGTGATGAAGTGTCCCTGTTCAAATGATATGTTGAACAGGTCGACCATGGTATCTGGGATGGCTTGGAGTGCGTCTTTTAGTATTTTTGTGGGGATTCCATCTATTCCACTTGGTTTGTTTTCATCTATGTCATTTATTAGTTGTGTTAGTTCTTTTAGGTCAGTTTTGAAGGTGGGGATTTCATCCTGGATATTTTCTGACTTGTTTTCCCAGATTCTTGTGAATTTCTTTGATAACCTTTGTCCGACCATGGCAAAGTGAGTGTTTAGTTTGTTTGCTGCATCACTATCTGTGTGCGTATTTCCATCCTTATCCTGGAAGCTTATGCGTTCTTCTATCTTATTTTGGGGGAATAGTAAGCTTACATTTTTCCAGAAGTTATTTGCGTTGCTTCCCCAGTCCTTGTCTTGTTTTACTATATATTTCTTTTTTGCTGTCCTTACTGCTTTGAGGGAGTTGTTTCTGGCAGTATTATAGGCCTTTTTATCCTTTGGGTCTTTAGTACGTTTCACCTGTCACCTAGGGCGGGAGGATGAGGGCAGTGTGGGGTGAGGGCAGTTTGGGGTGAGTGAGCTGTGGGGTAAGGGCAGTGTGGGGTGAGTACCATGTGGGGTGAGGGGAGTGGGGGTGAGTGCAGTGTGAGGGGAGTCCAGTGTGAGGGGAGTCCAGTGTGGGGTGAGTGCAGTGTGAGGTGAGGGCAGTGTGGGGTGAGGGTGGTGTGGGTTGAATGTGGTGTGAGGTGAGTGCAGTGTGGGGTGAGGATGGTGTGGGGTGCAGGCGGTGTGGGGTGAGGGCCTTGTGAGGTGAGTGCAGTGTGGGGTGAGTGCAGTGTGGGGTGAGTACAGTGTGGGGTGAGTACAGTGTGGGGTGAGGACAGTGTGGGGTGAGGGTGGGATGGGGTGAGTATGGCATGCAGTGAATGCATTGTGGGGTGAGTGCAGTGTGTGGTGAGTGCATTGTGTGGTGAGTGCACTGTGGGGTGAGTGCACTGTGGGGTGAGGGTGGTGTGGGGTGATGGTGGTGTGAGGTGAGTGCAGTGTGCGGTGAGTGCAGTGTGTGGTGAGAGCACTGTGGGGTGAGTGCACGGTGGGGTGAGTGCATTGTGGGGTGAGTGCAGTGTGTGATGAGTGCAGTGTGGGGCGAGGGTGATGTCTGGTGAGGGTGGTGTTATGCGAGTGCAGTGTGGGGTGAGTGCAGCATGGGGTGAATGCGGTGTGGGGTGAGGGTGGTGTGGGGTTATGGTGGTGTGGGGTGAGTGTGTGTGGGGTGAGTGGACTGTGGTGTGAAGGTGGTGTGGGGTGAGTGAGGCATGGGGTGAGTGAGGCATTAGGAGAGTGTGGTGTAGGGTGAGGGCAGTGTGGTGTGAGGGCGGGGTGGGGTGAGGACAATGTGTGGTGAGGGTGGTTGGAGGGTGGGGTGAGTGCCATGTGGGGTGATTACGGGGTGGGCTGAGTGCCATGTGGGGCGATTGTGGTGTGGGGTGACTGCAGTGTGGGGTCAGGGAAGTTAGGGGTGAGGGCAGTGTGGGGTGAGGGCACTGTGTGGTGAGCGTGGTGTTGGGTGAGTGTGGTGGGGCATCAGGGCGGTGAGGCGTGAGTGTGGTGTGGGGTGAGTGCAGTGTGGGGTGAGTGCAGTGTGGGGTGAGTGCAGTGTGGAGTGAGTGCAGTGTGGGGTGAGGCTCGTTTGGGATGAGTGCAGTGTAACATGAGGACAAGGTGGGGTAAGGGCAGTGTACAGCTGAGGGCCATGTTCTGATGTAGTGTGCTTCATGGACACTATGTGGCGCTTGTACCTTACGTGTTCCTTATCTCCAGGCAGGGTATCGCATATCTTTGTTAACCGCTAATTGATCCAGCTTACTTTGCACATACAAGAGCCACACACCTGCTAGGACTGATGTAGAGCAGATTAACCGATCCACCCGACGGAGACAAGTCAAAGTGGCCAAGAAGAGCAGAAGCGCGAACTGTGTGTAGAGTTACAAGACTCCAACAATGAGGCAATCCAACTCCTATGTAGGTTATTTTGTGTACATATAAGGCCTCTGTTTGACTATAATTCCAAAAGAGTGTTGTGAGATTTCCTTTGTATTCGTTTATTTATCACCTTCCTCCATAATCATTGACATATGACCCTGAACACCTAGTACAGGTCCTCAATCCCTTTTCCAAAATCATTGGGGCCAGTTGTATTTCAAAATTCAGAATTGTTTCGGATTTCAGAATAAAGGTAGCTGTACAACTTAAACATGTACACATTCAAATGAATCATAATCAAAGGACATGAAGATTTCCCCAGAGAAACATGAATATTGAAAATATGTGAGATACATATACACTATAAATAACATTACAGTTTATTTACATGCTTCATGATAAAAACCTTGGTTTTGGAGCTTTTTGGATTTTAGAATTTCAGGTAAAGGATCGTGGATTTGCACTATTTCTATTTCACAGTTGGACTGTATCGGTCCGTGTAAGCTGCTCCTGATTCCACGTCACTAAAGCTGAGGAGCAAGACTGACTGATCTCACCAGACACAACTTGATCGCAGAGACCCACTACTGCATTGATAAATCCATAAATAATGCTAAAAAAAAGTGTACCTTCAATATATTTGATATGCGACGAAGGAAGGAATAGGAGGCGGGGGTGGGAAATAAACATTATAGTTTCACAAGGATGAAATGCTAATGTCTAATTGTCAATGTAAAATCGGAAATGTCAATAACAATATGGTAAAACCTGACACCCGACTACACCCCCGCGGCATCCTTCCCTCCTTATAACGTGGCCCGCCGCTGCCTCCAGCCACTCCGCCTCCTGCCTCCTGCAACTCCACGACTCTATGTCCACCCACCCACCCTTGCTTTTTCTTTTTTCTTTTTCTTGTTTTCTTTATAGGGTGGAGGGCTCTTTGGGGCTCTCTCAAACAACCTGACATTCTTCGAGTCGGGTGGCAGGAGGAGGAAGAGAGTGGGGGGGGGGGGGGGAGGGTTCGTCGCCGCGAATCAAACGCAATGCAAGCATTACGACCATTGGGAATAGCCATATTAGGTTCCCAACTTTGTAAACATGAAGTTGTTTCTGTCTTGTTAGTCCCCTTTAATAACACAGTGCAGCTAGACTGAAGACATCCACTAGAGAGACAACTGAAGGAACCCAGAGAATTGAGGTGGTCTGCGCCTGCTGTGGTACCGTGTTTCGTAAGGGTCACTTCCGAAGGCCGGCCCCCAACTGTACACTCCACCTAAGCACGGAGTCAGGATCCATTCAGCGGTGGTGGTTTCCAGGCGGTCCTGGGTGCCCGAATGGAGCACTGAGACGCCGGAAGTGGCCGAGGGTGGCGGGAGATGTGGCCTCTCACTTAGCAGCGTCACTCAGCTGAGTGGTCATTAGGACCAGACAATGAACTCCGAAATGAACAATTTCACTTCAATGAGCACTGCGAGCCGGCTTCTCGATGGAACACACCCACAGGGGAACCATAGGAGACCGCATCCCACCTGCACCCACCCAGTGTCAACACCCACACCCACACCCACACCCACACCCACACCCACACCCACACCCACACCCACAGGTTAACCGCAGGAGCACGCATCCTACCGCAGTGTCAACACCCTCACCCGCACCAGTGTCATCACGTATACCCACACCCACACCAACACCCACACTAACACCCACACCCACACACCAGTGTCAAAACCCGTATCCTCACCCGCACCCACACCCACACCCGCACCCACACCCACACCCACACCCACACCCACACCCACACCCACACCCACACCCGCTCCCGCACTAGTGTCAACACCAACACTCATACTCGCATCCACACCCACGTGCTCATCCATGCCCCAAACCCGCATCCACACTCTTTATGCCCTTACCCACAGCCATTCCCACGTCCATCCCCGCCTCCATCCCCGCGTCCAACCCGGCATCCACACCTGCGTCCACACTCGCGTCCACACTCGCGTCCACACCCGCGTCCAACCCCGCATACAGACCCGCGTCCACACTCGCGTCCACACCCACACCCACCCACGTGTCCACACCCGCGTCCAACCCCGCGTCCACACTCGCGTCCACACCCATGTCCAACCCCGCATACAGACCCGCGTCCACACTCGCGTCCACACTCGCGTCCACACCCACACCCACACACATGTCCACACCAGCATCCACACCCGCGTCCACACCCACGTCCACACCCGCGTCCAACCCCGCATCCACACCCGCGTCCACACCCGCGTCCACACCCGCGTCCACACCCGCGTCTACACCCGCGTCCACACCCGCGTCTACACCCGCATCCAACCCCGCGTCCACACCCGCGTCCACACCCGCGTCCACACCCGCGTCCACACCCGCGTTCTCGGTACATACATAACAACACCAGCGTCCACACCCGCATTCACATCCCAAGTGTGCAGCATCTCTACTCGCTCTCCCCAGTTAAGTGGTGTACCTGGGCTCTGGGACTGTGGCCCTGCCCCAATGTGCCCCTGCCGACCTTATCCATCACGCCGGCGACCTGCCTCTTGAACCGGCCGCCATCTTGCATCAGTCATGGACGCCTACTCACCCGGTGCGCGCTTACCACAGGAAAGGCTGCTGAACCAGTTGCACGCCGCCTGGTGGCACACCTACACACACTTTGCCCATCGGCTTTCTATTTTAGCCGTCGCCTGTTTCCGACTTGCTTCCTTCTCATCCATATTGCTGGCAGTTAAGAAATGTGCTGCAGACAACAATGAAGCCCCATCGGCAGCCGTCCAGTGTAGACATCATCATCATCATGCTGTCGGTCACGATGCGACAAAGACTGGTTGCATTACTTGACTGCCACTCTCCATTTAGCTCTCTGCTGTGAGAGTGATGTCCATGAGTCGATCTTAATGTCTCTCAGCTTCAGGTTTCTCTTGATGGTATCCTTGAACTGGAGACGAGGGTGCCCTCTCTTTCTGTAACCAGAAGACAGATGAGAATAGAGGATCTGTTTTGGTAGCCTGTCTGATGACATCTTCCTGAGGTGTCCAATCCACCGGAGATTCTTTTTGATCAGAAGATCTTCCATAGAGGGCAGCCCCGTCCATTCAAGTATTTCCTTATTTGTTATTTTGTCCTTCCGGGTTAGCCTCATGATTGAACGCAGATGTCACATCATGAAGGCTTGCAGCTTTTTCACCTGTCATCTGTACACTGTCCAGGGCTCGGCTTCGTATAGTAGGGTGGATAGCATGATTGCACGGGAGATCTTGCCTTTGACCTGCATGGACACATATTGGTTGTTCCAGAGTCTCTGGCGTAGTCGGCCGAAAGATGTGCTAGCCTTGGCCATCCTCCTCTGTATTTCAGCATCAATGTGTCCATCACTTGATATAGTGCTTCCGAGGTAGGTGAATTCCGAAACAGAGTTCAGATTGTTTCCGTCAACCATGATATCCTCCTCTCGCATTCTTGTAGGGTTCGGTTGGTACAGCACCTCCATCTTCTTGATGTTAATCTTCAGGCCAAACTTCTTTGATGCATCGGAGAAAGCGTCCACTATTTTCTGGATCTCTTCAGCAGAGTGGGCAACCAGTGCACTGTCATCTGCGAATAGCAGCTCTCTCACCAGTATCCAAGTAGTCTTGGTCTTCGCTCTGAAGTGTGCAACATTGAATAGGTCAGTCCTCTGTCTGGACTGTATATAGATGCCATCCCCCCATGTCTCGGAAAGCCTCGTCAAGCACTGCTGATAGGAAGATGGAGAAGAGCGTGGGGGCCAGTACACAACCTTGCATGACCCCATTGGTAACCCCAAACGATTCCGAGACTTCCCCTCCAACACTAACGCTCGCAATCATTCCTGTATGTAGAGCCTCGATCATAGTTGTGACATTTCATGAAAGCTGCCTGCAAAAGTGTTGAAGTGCTGCTGGCTTTTGCAAGTTACCAGCGGCACTCACTCGGGGAGCAAATAGAGGTTTCACACTGGCAAGAACATGTCCAGACAGGCGCAAAACTATTTGTCCCTGCAGTGGCTGGTCGGGAGATGCTTGTTTGTTTGTTGTTGTTTTACGTCCTCAAACAAACAAACATCTCCCGACCAGCCACTGCAGTTCCATACATCAACCGCCCTTAATGCTGCCACAGTGACTTGGTTTTCTGTTAGGGTTTGCTCCCTTAGCCTTCAGTTCTGTCAAGAACCTGTACCACTCTGCAGGGTAGGGGTGTCAAACTCCCTGAGGTATTGCAATACCTGCAATACCTGCATACTCCAGACAAGTGGTCTATAAATGATGGCCGAAACAGCTTCACATGTATACATAAGGTGCTCTATTATAACTCGACCACATAATCATATGCAATTGTAGGCCGGCTGGGTGGCCTCAGTGCTGTTAAAAGGGTCAGAGCCGCAGGCTGAGCTCCATGTGAAAGCAATCAGCCCACCCACTACTATAATACCCATCATCCTGATTTCAATGTGGATTGTACATGTACAGAACTGATTTGCTATTTGCTATGGACCTATATTCGTGTGACTTCGTATGGCCGATCAGAAAGCGGCCCTGTATTGAAATAGCAATGCACTGGTTCCATTGTTGGTCGAGTACACAACACACACAACCCAAACTAACTGCTTCTAGTCTCCGTCCTTTATTTTATACTCATCTCGATCACCCTTTGGGTGCACCGTACCCCGCACATGCGCAGTTCTACAATATCAGTCCCTTTCTTCGAGACTTCATCAGTCCGCTGATACAACATGAACTGGCACTTGAGTGTCACGTGGGTGCCTGCATACCACGGACACCGGGAAGAAATGGGAAGGGGGGCAGACAGTCAACGGAACAGCGCCACATGCCTGCTTCCCACTCACTTGGACTTTTAACTATTTTAATTGCCCGGCATGGTTCTGTTAATGATGCGTATCTGTAGATAATAAATACTAGATAATGACTAATTGCGAATCAATATTGCTGCTTGATGGTTGTTAGGCAAGAGTTAAATTGGATTGTTTTAAATATTAATTGCGGCATAATGAATAAGGTTTGCCTGATGACAAAATGCTGTTACTTTTTTCTTTTAGTCAAATACTGTATTACAATGTGGCAACATTATCCCAGTTTGGATGAAGTTAGCGATTAAAAAAATAACCACTGACTAACTATGGAATGGATGTGTGACATAGAAACAATGAGCTATGATATGGAAATGTGTGTTCTGACGCTAACTGCTGCAATTTGAACTGACCAAAACAATCCCATTTCAAATTAATGATGTGGGAATAGACGATCACTTTTCTAATTACGTTTCGCTGTCGTGACTGGTAAGTATTGTGTTCCTCTGATTAGACATGTTGATACGGCTGTCGCATTGGTTTCCAGCCGGTTTGTGGTTTGATGTCTATCAACTGTGTAGGTGATTGGCGTGACTGTATGTATGGACTAAGCATCTGAGTGGTGGGTGCTCACATCGGGTGCTTGTTCGGGTAGTGTGTGGATATTGCAGGCGCGGATTATAGAAGTATGCTATCGGGCTCTGGGGTCCAAGCCTGTTCTGGCAGCATGGCCGGCAACATGACCATCAACACGGCCAGCAGGCATGGACCCAAACCCGTAGTTTACCACCAGCAACCAACACTCGCTTTAACTGGTCTGTTAATGCATCTCAAGCTTTGTGCCGCCCGGTACGAGCAGCTGCCGACGACCTGGTCGGAGGGTTAGTGGTACCCAGTACAAGCAGCTGCCAACAACCGGGTCGGAGTGTTCCTGGTACCCATTACAAGCAGCTGCCGACGACCTGGTTGGAGCGTTAGTGGTACCAGGTACAAGCAGCTGCCAATGACCTGGTCGGAGTGTTAGTGGTACCCGGTACGAGCAGCTGCCAATGACTGGGTCGGAGTGTTAGTGGTACCTGGTACAAGCAGCTGCCGACGACCTGTTCGGAGCGGTAGTGGTACCCAGTACAAGCAGCTGCTGATGACCGGGTCGGAGTGGTAGTGGTGCCCAGTACGAGCAGCTGCCAACGACCTGGTCGGAGCGTTAGTGGTACCCGGTACAAGCAGCTGCCGACGACCTGTTCGGAGTGTTAGTGGTACCCGGTACAGGCAGCTGCTGATGACCTGGTCAGAGAGTTAGTGGTACCCGGTACAAGCAGCTGCCAATGACCGGGTCGGAGTGTTAGTGGTGCCCAGTACGAGCAGCTGCCAACGACCTGGTCGGAGTGTTAGTGGTACCCAGTACAAGCAGCTGCCGATGACCTGGTCAGAGTGTTAGTGGTACCCAGTACAAGCAGCTGCCGACAACCTGGTCGGAGCATTAGTGGTACCTGGTACAAGCAGCTGCCGACGACCTGGTCGGAGAGTTAGTGGTACCCGGTACAAGCAGCTGCCGACGACCTGGTCGGAGTGTTAGTGGTACCCAGTACAAGCAGCTGCCCACGACCTGGTCAGAGCATTAGTGGTACCCAGTACAAGCAGCTGCCCACGACCTAGTCAGAGCGTTAGTGGTACCCAGTACAAGCAGCTGCCAATGACCTGGTCGGAGCATTAGTGGTACCCGGTACAAGCAGCTGCCGATGACCTGGTTGGAGGTTAATGGCCCTGTCACATTATGGTGCATAGCGCAAGCGCATGGCCAGTAGCTAAAATCACTTTCAAACATTGAGATGTGTCTAACTTTTTTGCACAGGGGCAAAGTTGGACGTATGCATACTGTATACACAATGTAGCAGAGCGTATGGCCAACATATGTCCAATGTACAGCTAACGCGCCTCCTGGCTAAAAATGCTCGCAATATTTGTTGTTGTTTTTGGGGAGTTTTCAGTCGCATTGGTGTGCTGAAGGCTGCAAATCTGCAGCACTGTTTGGGCACTGCTGAAGGCGGTCCCATGTGGTCAGGAGTTGGCTTCTGTTGGGTAGTGGTCAGAGAAATTGGGGGGCGGGGGGAATAAGGAAAAAAGGCAGCCTAAGAGCCCAACCACAGTCCTCTGAAAGGGCCGGGGGAGGCTGGGTGGTTGGTGTAATCTTATGCCCCAGTAAGACCCTAGGCCATACCAGGATGTGCACTGACTTGTGACAGCGTGCACTCATGGCAACTTTATAGTGCTGCCCTCTGGGACATCAGAACGCCAGCACCATGACCTGATGTCCCACAGAGTCACATTATCCTGACACTGTGCGCCCAGTCCTGTCCTGACCTCATAACATCAAGCGCCAAGCAGGAACAGGTACCTATTTTATGAGTCATTGGTTTGACTCGACCAAGATCTAAACATCAGTCCCTCCAGATTCACCGGTATGCACAGTAATTCCGGCCAAGACCAGAGGAAGAAGTGAAGTGAGGATGGAATTAGTTAGGCAGTGGGTGGGGTTACCTTTTAGTTGTTAGTGAGAATTAGTGGTTTGTTAGTAGTGGTGTCAAGTCAGGTATGGGGATGAGGTGGGGCCTGCTAGTCCTCAGTGTCAGGGTCTGGGCGACTGACAGCATTGATGATATCTGCATTCTGGAGGTAGAAGCGAGCACATGCATTCCTGGATGACTTGGCAATCATGGAGAAGATGGCCAATGCAGCCCTATTGTCGCTGAGTTGGTGGTCAGAGTCCTCCATGAAGTCCCTGATGGCAGATCTGTTGACGGCGCCACATGAGGCGAGTATGTGGGCCACATTGAAGATCTTAGTGCTGCAGGGACAGCGCTGGAGGTTGGGGACATCAATCAAACTGCGGTAGCCAGTCCTGAAGCAGTTGATGGCGACTTGGGTAGAAGCAGGAAGGGCGACTGGATGGGGGATGTTCGTTCTGACCAGGGTGTACCAGAGCCAGCTTATTGAATAAGGGTTCCGTACTTGTTCCTTCTGTGTGGCTCGTTCCCAGAGTTTGGTGGTGGCTCGAGAAACGGCGGTGGTCAGTTTGGTGATGGAGGGAGGGATGGCTGTCTCCATGTCAGCTTAGTTGGCACTAGCTAGAGCGGCACAGTCAATCTGGTCATTACCATATAGTCCTATATGGGAGGGGACCCATAGCAGGACTGTGTTGAGGCGTGCCTGATGTCTGGTCGAGATTATAATCAGGATCACGTTGGCAAGGGAGTGCCAGGCATTTGGGTGGGTGATCTCTTTGATGGCATTCAGAGAGTCGGTATTGATGATGGCACTTGAGTTGTGGAGGTCTTCAAGGGCCAAGTGAATGGCAGCGAGCTTGGTATTGAGAGTGGAAGCAAAGTCTGACACCCTGGTGGTGTTCTTTGTGTTGGAGAAAATGATGAAGATTCCGGCTCCGGCTCTACCTGATGTTGGGTTAAGGGAGCCATTGGTGTAGACCATCTTAGCGAGGGGGAAATCAGCCTTCACCTAAGCTATGCCATCAAGAGCCAGGGAGTGGAGTTCTGGGGTGGCGTAAACTGCCTATCAGCAACTAGGTTGGTGGTTTGGGTTTCCACTGGAATGGAAAACCATGGTGGCTTGTTAGGGCTCAGCGCGGAGTCTGCAATGTGGCATCCTTGAGGCGGGAGGAGATGTGAGGGTGACCACCAGTCCCATGTCGGAGGTATGCCACGGCTCTGTAGATTGTTGATGAAAGGCCTGAGGAGAGGGTTCTTGTGAGCTGGGTGGTGAGAAGGTGTTTGCCTTGGAGGTGGAGGGGAGGGAGGCCAGATTCAAGGATGAGGATCTCAATCCTGGTGGTGCTGGGAACAGGGAGGACAAGCCTGGCATCCTGATGTTGGATGTTCTCAAGTTTCTGGAACTCATTCAGGAAGATCTTGTTCTTGGGTAGCCGAGTTTGGGGGTTGTCAAACCCGAGGGCTGTGAGAGCGAGTGTGGGCGCAGCCTAGTCGAAGAGGGAGTGGACTACCTGGTGGTAGAACAGTGTGAGTACACCGTCCTGGGCGCCCCATGAGAATCCAGAGATCCTCTTCATGAGGAGGAGTCTGTTGGTCATTCTGGTGGCCAGGTGGTGGAAGAGGGCTCTCATGTTAAGGTCTCAGTCTAGACAGATACCTAGGTAGTCCATCCAGGTAGAGGGGGTGAAGCAGTTGACCTCTGAACATGTGCATGATCTTGGTCTTGGTGGGGGAGATTTTTAGTTCAAGGTCCCGGCAAGCATTTCCTACCATGTAGAGCACCTGCCCAGCCAGATCCTGTGCATTGATCATATGGGAGCAGCTGATGGTGATGTTATCTGCATAGCAGACTATTGGTGTGTCTATGATCTCTTGGTTGGTTAGGTCTTGTTTAAGCCTCCTCACGAGAGATGCCATCACAGCATTGAAGAGGATGGGGCTGAGCACTGCACCCTGGGGTACACCATTTTTTAGTTGGAGGTAGGGAGAAGAGGTGCCTTGGACACATACCCTGGCTCGCCTATTCTGGAGGTAATTTCAGACATAGGCAAGAGGCCAGCCAGCCAGCGGTGCCCAGATAAGCCATGCATGTCAGTACCCCATTGTGGTTGATTAGCTCAAAGGCTTTTTCGAGGTCAAGGAAGATGGTTGCTGTGTCATGTCCATTACCGAGGCCATAGGAAATGCTCTCGATGAGGGTGGTGATGTCATGCTGGGTGCGTCATCCTCCTTGGTAGCTGATCACCTCCTCTGGTAGACCAGTGGTGGGGTCTTCTGTGACCATCTGGAGATGGGCGAGGACGATTCTTTCACTAACTTTCCTGAGGGATTGGAGAAGGGAGATGGGTCTGACTTCACCCGAGGTTTTCTTGGGGATGGGGATCATATCAGCATCCTTCCAAGATTGGGGTGTGTCCGCGTTGTTGAAGATATAGTCGAGGAGGGGAGGAGAGTTTGCTCGTAATATGCTCATGGTACTCTGGCAGAACGCCGGTCAACGTTATATATGTAATTTGATTGCCAGAAGTATGCATTATATGTTACATACTTCAAGACATGGTGGAGAAACGCTAAACATACATTGTACATATGTTAGACATACGTTATCCATACATTGTCAATATGTTGTCAATGCGTTGTACATGTGCGCTTTGCACGGGTGTAAATTGTCTATGCTCATATTATACTATGTCGACTCATCCATATTCATATCATGTATACATCCTCACACAAATCGATAGGTAACAATTTCCTAATATAATAGTCAGATAGTTTCCCATGTGCACCGATAACCCCTCCCTCGTCCTGATATGACCTTTGATGTTGGGGCGTAAAACCCTATAAACAATGTACAGACAATAGATAATTGTGAATCAAATATATCGCTTTCAATGTATATCCTCTGACCATAGAGAGAGAGGAAGATAGAGAAAGGGGGAGAATGAGAGGGGGGAGAAGGAAGGAGAGAGGGACAAAGAGAGGGAGAGAGGGAGAGGGGTAAGAAGAGAGGGTTAGAGCGTGACACGAGAAGAGAGGGGAAGAGCAAGAGAGGGAGACAATGGGTGAAGGGGAGCTAGAGGGGTAGATAATACAGAGAGAGAAAATAGGTAGAGAGGTAGCAAGGTAGAGAGGTTGAGAGGTAGAGAGGTAGAGAGGTAGCAAGGTAGAGAGGTAGAGAGGTAGAGAGGTAGAGAGGTAGAGAGGTAGAGAGGTAGAGATGTAGAGAGGTAGAGAGGTAGAGAAGTAGAGAGGTAGAGAGGTCGAGAGGTAGAGTGGTAGCGATATAGAGAGGTAGAGAGGTAGATGTACAGAGGTAGAGAGGTAGAGGGGTAGAGAGGTAGAGAGGTAGAGAGATAGAAAGGTAGAGAGGTAGATAGGTAGAGAGGTAGAGCGGTAGAGAGGTAGAGAGGTAGAGAGGTAGAGAGGTAGAGAGGTAGATAGGTAGAGAGGTAGAGAGGTAGAGAGGTAGAGAGGTAGAGAGGTAGAGGTAGACAGGTAGAGAGTGACGTTGGCCTGTCACACACAATAGTGCTGTTAAAAATGCATGCATGTGGCGCATGTTGAGGACTTTCACTGCGGCCACAATATAATACATTCATGTAAGTGCATTTATTTTTACAGAGTATTGGTTGGCCCTCTGTAGATCTGCCTCCTGCCTTTCCATTTAACCACCCAGTACAATAAGGCCAATAAACGACAATCTGCTCAACACCAGTTACGGACGTCAGTGGTATGCGCTGTTTACACGGAGTGCCTCTTTGTGAATCTGATCGATCTAATATTCGTGTGACAGATTATCGACCTGTGCAGGTTGTTTACGGGTGAAACCCGTTGAACGCAATAATGGAGGCAACGAAGGATCGGGAAACTAACACCCAGTATTCAGCATTAAGTCAGCGAGTCAGTAACACTCTGAAATAGTGCCGAACGGTGTCGATCGTGACGTTATCGCAAGGTGGCCGAAAGAATGGAGTGAACGAAGAATCTTAGACGAGGTAATTGTCTTTATTTCCTCGAGCGGGGATTCACAATGGCCGGGTAATATGTTCCAGGGCTACCACTGAGGACTCGCCTGGGTTAGACAAGCAATATCACAAGGGAGCTAGCTTCCTGGTACAGCCGCGCCTGTATTGCACGCCGGTACTGAGAGCCGGTACTGCAGCCTCAGTACTGCCACACCTCATGTATTTGAGACCGTGGGGAGGCTGACTGCACAATGACTCGTAACTGCCTCAGTCAGTGCTTCTCCCAAGTTGCGTCAGGTCTCAAACCCCATATGGGGCAACACCTGCTTACTATTGATGTTATTCAATTAACATATCCAATTAACACTGTCATTATTCATGTACGCTGTTGTTCCAATGCCAGCTGCATGGACGCATTGACATAGTATGAAATCCCATCCTCCCATTTGGAATCCTACTATGAAATCCTACATTTGCAGATCCCCGCATTTATACGGGGTTTCGAAAGCTATTGAAATGGCCAATCGAGCTAGGTGGCACACAGAGTTATGACTCTTTTCACAGTTGGCACTCATGTCGTTGGCTGTACTGCCCCGATATCCTGTTTAGTGTATACAGTTCATAACTACCTTTCCCTCCCTTCTATCTGCTATGAATTATACATTAGAGCTTAGCCCATAGTAGACACAACACACAACACACGATCCGAGTTCAGCACCAGCCAGCAGAAGAGTAGATAAGATACTGAATGCCTAGTTTTATTCAGTTATATATGTTTTTAGATACATACAAGTATGGATAATACCGGTCTCCTTATTGGCTATTACACCCATGCACACCAGTCCTTCCTAGCCCGAATCATCTCTCCCTAACATCGCTCCCCATTGGATGCCTTCATAACCACCTCCCTCCCACACAGACCTGGCCACCACCCAGCTATCATGGAATTACCACATAGCATGTGGTGACCGTGTGGCTGGGTGAGATAAGGGGGAGGAATCCTGATTAAAGGTGTACCTCTTCCCTCCCCCGGTGCGAGCATTATAAAGGGAGTATTGTTTCCCATTTAACCATATCGATACCCACTACATACTTAATCGAAGAATTTTACAACCTTCGGTACATCCCTCACTAGCCTCAGTGTGGGCCTTTAAAGCTAGCTTTTCAGGCACCCACGTGATGCTAGAGATAAACCCCAGAATAGTTGAAAATGTCTCATCATCATCATGCTGTCAGTCGCGATGCGACAAAGACTGCTTTCATTACTTGACTGCCGCTCTCCATTTAGCTCTCTGCTGTGAGAGTTGCGTCCATGAGTCGGTCTTAATGTCTCTCAGCTTCAGGTTTCTCTTGATGGTGTCTTTGAACCGGAGACGGGGGCGCCCTCTCTTTCTGTAGCCAGAAGACAGTTGAGAATAGAGGATCTGCTTTGGTAGCCTGTCTGATGACATCCTCATGAGGTGTCCAGTCCACCGGAGATTCTTTTTGATCAGAAGATCTTCCATAGAGGGCAGCCCCATCCGTTCGAGTATTTCCTTATTCGTCACTTTGTCCTTCCAGGTTAGCCTCATGATTGAACGCAGATGTCGCATCATGAAGGCATGCATCTTTTTCACCTGCTGTCTGTATGCTGTCCAGGCCTCGGCTCCGTATAGTAGGGTGGATAGCACGATTGCGCGGTAGATCTTACCTTTTACCCGAATGGACACATGGTGGTTGTTCCAGAGTCTCTGGCCTAGTCGGCCGAAAGATGCACTAGCCTTGGCCATCCTCCTCTGTATCTCAGCATCAATGCGTCCATCACTTGATATAGTGCTTCCGAGATAGGTGAATTCCGGAACAGAGTTCAGCTTGTTTCCGTCAACCATGATCTCCTCCTCTCGGGTTCTTGTAGAGTTGGGTTGGTACAGCACCTCCGTCTTCTTGATGTTAATTTTCAGGCCAAACTTCTTTGATACATCTGAGAAAGCGTCCACTATTTTCTGGGTCTCTTCAGCAGAGTGGGCAACCAGTGCACTGTCATCTGCGAATAGTAGCTCTCTCACCAGTATTTGAGTAGTCTTGGTCTTCGCTCTGAAGTGTGCGACATTGAATAGGTCAGCGCTCTGTCTGGACTGTATATAGATGCCATCCCCCATGTCTCGGAAAGCCTCATCTAGCATTGCTGATAGGAAGATGGAGAAGAGCGTGGGGGCCAGCACAACCTTGCTTGACCCCATTGGTAACCCCAAACGATTCCGAGACTTCCCCTCCAGCACTAACGTTCGCCATCATTCCTGTATGTAGAGCCTCGATCATAGTTGTGAACTTCTCTGGGCATCCGTACTTCCTCAGTAGCTGCCATAGCCCGGTCCTCCGGACTGTATCAAATGCCTTAGTGAAATCAACAAATACCATGTACAGTGGTCGGTCCTGCTCAATGCACTTTTCTTGTGGCTGTCGGAGACAAAATATCATATCCACAGTGCTCCGGTTACTTCTGAAGCCACACTGTGACTCCGGAACTACACCAGGTGTTATGTGAATAGATAGTCTGTTGAGTAGGATCCTGGCGAAGATCTTCCCTGCTATGGAAAGAAGACAGATTCCTCTATAGTTCCCACAGTCTGTTCGATCACCTTTCTTGTAGATGGTTACAATGCTGGCATCCTTCCATGCTTGGGGTACAGAACCCTCCTCCCAGGCATTGGTGATTAGTTGGTGCAGTCTGTTGAGCAGATTGTCTCCTCCATGCTTCCATACCTCGGCAGGAATTCCATCACCCCCAGGTGCTTTGCCATCTTTCAGGCTGGCGATTGCTCTAGCCATCTCATCCATGGTTGGAATCTCATCGAGGCATGTTTTGGTAATGCGCTGCTGGATGTTGTTCAGAGCTTCGTGATCTATGTCGCCAGGGACGTTGAGTAGCTTCTGGAAGTGTTCGCTCCATCTTGCCACAATTCTCTTGCTGTTGGAAAAGGTCTCCGTTCCATCTGTTGATTTCAGGTGAACAGCTCCCTTCTTCACGGGTCCCCACACTTCCTTCAGTCCGCTGTAGAAGCCCTTCATGTTGTTTCTGTCTGCAGCTCTCTGCAGCTCCTCTGCCTTCATTTCCCACCAGTCTGACTTCAATGCACGGGTGCATTTTTGTAGCAATCTGCAGGCATCTTTGTATGCTGCAGTGGTGGATCTAGTGTTCCTGGTCTGCAACACTCTCTGGTGGGCTTGGTCTCTTCTGCTCATAAAATTCTGTAGCTCCTGATTGTTGGGGTCGAACCAGTCCTGATGTTTTCTGTCTGGCTTGCCGAGATAAGTCTTAGCTGTGTTGTATACAACCTGCTGCAACCCTGCCCATTCCTCATCTGGTGTTGGGCTTTCCTTCTCCTCCCATTGTGCGAGAGCGCTGTCCATCTCCCGCTCGAAGCTCTCCCTGTGACTGATGGTACTTAATTTTGCTGTGTTGAGCTTTGTCGGTTTATTTGTCCCTTGCCTGTTGTGTTTTTCTCGTATTCTGAATGCCACTTTTGACCTTAGCATCTGGTGATCGGTCCAGCAGTTAGCTCCACGCATGGCTCGAGTACTGTGGATGTCCATCTTATCCCGGCACCTTGTGATGATGAAGTTGATCATATGCCAGTGCCTGGAACGAGGATGCATCCAAGTGGTCTTGCGTTCATCCTTCTGCTTGAACATGGTGCTTGTTACTATCAGTTCGAACTCAGAGCACAAAGCCAGTAGGAGCTCACCATTGGAGTTGCATTTCCTGATTCCATGTTTGCCCATGACCAAGGGCCACTTGTCATTGTCTCTTCCTACCCTTGCATTGAAGTCTCCTATCAGCAGTAGCTTATCCGTGTGAGGGATGTCATTGAGCGTACTTGCCAGCTGGTTGTAGAAGGCCTCCTTGTTATCATCTGGGTTTGTCATTGTTGGAGCATACACACTGATAATTGTAGCAAAGTTGTCCTTGCTCAAAGGTAGTCTCATCGTCATAATTCTGTCACTTACTGGCCGTGACATTTCTGTCAGCTTTGTGACAATGTCCTTTTTGATAGCAAAGCCCACTCCTGCCTCCCTTCTCTCTCCTTCAGGTTTGCCACTCCAGAAGAAAGAGTATTCCAGGTCATTGAGACTACCAGACTCTGAGAACCTTGTTTCGCATAGGGCGGCAATGTCGATGTTGTATTTTGCCAGTTCCATTGCTACTAGTGCCATACGTCTTTCTGGTCGGTCAGCTGCTTCTCGGTCGAGAAGAGTCCTGACGTTCCATTGGGCAATTGTCAGTAGTTGTGTTGTGTTGCGTTGTGTTCCTCCTAGCTGATTTTCCGCTGTCGACGGAAGATGAGCTCGAGCAGCGCGGTCCTTGATAACCCGGGCGACGACCGAGCCGGTATGGTGTTTTGTGCGGTTGTACATTTCATGAAAGCTGCCTGCAAAAGTGTTGAAGTGCTGCTGGCTTTTGCAAGTTACCAGCAGCACTCTCTCGGGGAGCAAATAGAGGTTTCACACCGGCAAGAACATGTCAAGACAGGCGCAAAACTATTTGTCCCTGCAGTGGCTGGTCGGGAGATGTTGGGAGTTCCATACATCAACCGCCCTTAATGCTGCCACAGTGACATGGTTTTCTGCTTAGGGTTTGCTCCCTTAGCCTTCGGTTCTGTCAAGGACCTGTACCACAAGGCAGTGGTTTAGAACTCTGCAAGGCAGGGGCGTCAAACTCCCTGAGGTATTGCTATACCTGCTATACCTGCATACCAGAGTCTACCCCCACATTATATCTCCCAGCTTTTCCTTGAAGTGGTTCTATGTTAATTCGTTAAATTTTGGCATGCTTCTTTAATTATCGATGGATTTCCATTTCCCCCTTGACAGATGCTACCTAGTGATACTGATTTACTTTGACAGACGGAATTTCAGCCCTCCGCACCCGTTTGCAGCCTCCATCGGTTGACTGCCCCCCCCCTTCTTGGGTGCATGGTTTGGGTGTTTTATGCATTCCAGTCGGGCAGCGCCCTTCGTGCGTGGTTGATTACCCGACTGAGCACTATGCATGTCACATGGCGTCATGCCGGTCTTCTCACGCACCCTGTGGGTTTCCAAGGGTTTTGAGATGTTCTAACCGATGGCGTCGCCACTGTCTGGGTTGGGTGCACCATTCTTGCCTGGTCCTAAGCTGGAATTTGGGCTCGTGTTGTCTCATACTACATCTCTTTAGTCAACTTTCAATCGAAATATCAATAACTAGCTATCCTGCATGCTTCATCCCCTTCAACGGTCTATGTTACCTGGGAATCCACTTCGTTGAGGCGCTAGTAGGTCATGGCGGCGGATGTAAACCATGGCGTTGATTGGGTCGTTTCCTTGTTCCTTCCGACCTCCCCCCGCCTTTACGTTACTCTTCCCTGAATGCCTCTTACTTCCATCCACAACTTTATATTATTTCTTGCTTTCCTTATCATTCCCGTCTTTGCGGGTTCCCGCATTCATTCCTTACCACTTTCACACTGTTTATCCTTCTTCTCTCATTCTTTCTACTCTTTCCACCGGCTTGTTCTTAAAAGATTTCTTTATATAATATTTCTTTATATAGCATTTCTGTATCGTATAACATTTCTTCATATAACATTTCTTTTGTGTATAACATTTCTTCATGTAACATTTCTTTTGTATATAACATTTCTGCATCATATAACATTTCTTCATATGACATTTCTCTTGTATATAGCATTTCTTCATATAACATTTTAACATTGTGGACTTTTCCTGGAGGATCGTATGTGGTCTTCCTGCGTTAACAGTTGCATCTCCAGGTTCCCACCTTTCTACGCTTTTCTATTTGACATTTTGGGTTGAAAGTTAACGATATTATATTATCAATATTTAAGTTTTATTACACATGATACCCCCCCCCCGACCTAACCCATAGCCAAAGGTTATGTCGGATGCCTTGTGTACTACTTCGCTTTCGATACACATGCCGTAACAACAATGTAACTGATACTTTTTACTTCTTGTACCAGATTCGGGTCGCTACTTAGCATGTTTGACTCGGCGTATCACTAGTGTACTGACCAATGGTCCCTTGGCTCTCCGAAACATAACTACTACTATCTACTGGTTATACAAGTGTATATTTTGTGTGTATTCTTTTGGAGTTACGGATACATTTTGGCAGATACAAATGTTACACTTTTCTTTATTTTTACTTTTAATTAGAGGAATTAATTTCGCGAAAGTTGCCTAAGCAGTGGTATTCCTTGTTCTATACTTATGCCTACCTACATGCGTCGGTTACCGTTTTTGCAGGGCCCCCGGGGTCTGGATCTTTAAATATTTATCAGCACTTAGTTATGATTCTTAATCCAATTCCATTCTTAACTTATGATCTATGGTATGTCAATGGTCATGCCCGCAAGCAGGTTTAGACTTAACACTAGGTAAGTTGGGAATTCCCATAACCAGGCAGTGAGGTCAACTTGGTGACAGAACTAGGCCACCTTGATCACCGCCCGACTTCCGACCATCCTACTTACCATGGTACTGTCCCGAAGTCCTGGCGGGTGATCAGAATGATACTCTATTGCTTATTCTCCAGTTTGTTTTATGCCAGCGGCCACACTTAACTCATCTTATTTTGCCATCCTTCATTACTTACTTAAACTTTAATAGTCACCATCCTTAAACTCCTCTTATTTCACCATCCTTCATTACTTATTTAACATTAAATAGTCCCGGCCCCTGGGTCCATCCCCCCCCCCCCTCCGCTGGATCCTAACCATCTCATTGCTACTCTCCTCCTCCCTCTCCTCGCCATTACCTTTCTCCCTTTTACTCTCCTATTACTGATTTTAACTCCCCCGCCTTTGCGGGTTCCCACATTTATTATTCTTCCATTTGTCTTTCCCTTATTCCCCTCTGTGTTTTCCCTAGTGTTACCCTTGCTTTCCCTTCGGTTAATCCCTGCATCTCTTCCCCTTCTTCTACCTCTATTCCCAGTTTTCCTCAGCCAGTGGCTTGGATTTTCCAATCCCCCATCGGAACCTCCATGGTTTGGGGTGTGCAGTGGTACCTCCTTTCTTCCCTCACCTCTGCTTGCACTGGTAACTATAGTACCCCAACACTACTACTAGTAACACTCCTGTACCTGCGGAAAACACCCCCCAGGCATGCTACCAGCTGTCCTCCATGGGAAGATCCATGGGTAACTCTCGGATATCCCCAGATCCAGTGCTGGGACCTATAACTCTTGTCGGTACCTGAGTTGTTTCGTTAGGACTGAGTGCAATACCACCACCCATGATAGATTGAGGGGTGGTAGCGATATCATCGGTATCTCATACTGCAACACTATGTTTTGCATTCATACCTGGATTGACCGCAGCCTCCACCCTTCTCCCTCGATGGTGCACCTTTGTGGTAGCTCCACCAATGTTGGTATCGAGATTCTTACCCGGGGAGTATGCAGGTATTGTAGGTATAGCAATACCTCACGGAGTTTGATGCCCCTGCCCTGCAGAGTTGTAAACCACTGCCTTGTGGTACAGGTTCTTGACAGAACCGAAAGCTAAGGGAGAAAACCCTAAACAGAAAACCATGTCACTGTGGCAGCATCAAGGGTGTTTGATCTATGGAACTCCCAACATTTCTCAACCAGCCACTGCAGGGACAAATAGTTTTGCGCCTGGCTTGACATGTTCTTGCCGGTGTGAAACCTCTATTTGCTCCCCGAGAGAGTGCCGCTGGTAACTTGCAAAAGCCAGCAGCACTTCAACACTTTTGCAGACAGCTTTCATGATGATGATGATGATGATGACCTAGCTAGGGACTTTTCCGGGGCAGTGCACCGACATGGCTGTGTCTGCTCCATGCGGTGCAACTGCTCCCCATGCCTTACCATGCTGGGGAGGTATTACTGTTGCTGACCCTGTAGGTGTTTGGCGCACTCTCAGTTTACATTGCACTGGGAGTGCACCCGTGACCATTGCGGCTTCGCAGCCCTTTTATGGTTGTCTTGGGCACTGGCCAGCATACCTCCGGTCCCCTACCCGTACAATCCGTGGGCACAAAGCTCACACTTGTCTCTGTGCTCACTGCCACCCGTGGTGCACCCACCACCGTAAGGACATGAGTGTTGCCGATCCGCACTGGTAGATAGTTGAGACCGAAGAGTAGGTACTGTTCACTCGCAACTAACGGCAAGGCGAGACTATATGCCAAATGGCCTTCTCTGCCCCATACCAGCACAACCGCTGTATACGCATAGTACCAGTGCACTGGCAACCCCTCAAATCCTGACTCTCGAGCGGCTCGTAGCACCTCCATTAATCTAGGTTTCCCCAGGAGGTCCTCCGTGAGTTTGCCCCTCTCCAGTTGCATTTCCATATGGTGATGTTGGGACTGATTGGTGTGGTACGCCACCATAGCTGTCTCAATTACTTGTATAGAATGGGTAATTCTCTGCTTTAGCCTCAACTGATCCACCACCGTCTTAATTTGGTTTTTATCCATCGCCAGAGACTCCTCAGTCGTTTCCTCCACCATCCCCATCATATGAGCCAGCTCTCGTTGTATATTTCGAGTGCCGTACATCAAGGTCAGCATCACGCCCTGATTATGCTCGAGTGCCGCAGTACACAGCTGGCCCCGTTTGACAACTTTGTCAACCTGGTCCAGTTGGTCCTGGGTAACTACCCCGAACAGCCAAGAAGCCCCTGCACCCACAAAGTCAAAGGGGGACCACTTCACCCTTGCTGGTCCCTCTTCGCTCAGCCCCAGTCCCTCGGATAGCTGGATTTTATGGCTTCTAGTCTCTTACCCCAGTTCTGCTGCACTCCCCAACACCGGTTGTTGTTTGTGCAGGCTATGCACCTCTCAACAGAGGCGATCCATCAGGGCACGGGTGGCCCTCACCAGCACTCCATCCTGGCTGAAAAGATCCCTGTTGGGGACCAGTCCGGTGGTGAGTATGGCCAGGAGGCTGCCGAGTAGTGCCACCCCCCGCATGGCGATGTTGAAACTTCTGGTCATTCTCTGAAATATGTCCATGTATCAATGATTAGCGATAGCTTCCAATTCCGGTTTTAACTACCCATTTTAAATACCCCTCGTTACTGATACCCATATATTATTTTAGTAAGCCAATAATCCTGAACCACCAGCCGAAAATATAATTTAATGCAATCAAAACAATGCACAACAATTTTGAACCATCATTCAAAACACCTAACAATAATCAAAAGTGTTTCAGATCCCAGTCACAATGCTAATTTCCTGAAATGGGGATGTTGGCCTGCTAACATCTGTAATTCGCCAACGAGACGCCAGGTGGATCCTGGGTCAAGCCGCGCCTTCGTCACTCGCCCACCCATTCCCGAGCCGGCAACAACTAATTTCAACTTGCTCTCGTCTACAATGCCTCCTCCTACTAGGAAACGTCGAGGTCGACCTCCAGGCTCATCTGGGGTGTCACGGAGAGGTTTGAGACCTCGCACACAGCTCTCCTCGTGTCGCCCTCATTCCTCTTCAGAAGATTCGAGTTCAGATGCTTCATCAATCGTGGACAATCCGCTAAAAACCCCGGGCTCAGTTACCGGCAGTCTATCAGGCTTGGAGGCCAGACTGCTTGCCCTAGAGCAACTCGCTGACAAGCCGACTGGAAACTCTCAAGTTCCGGGCCCCTACTCGCCTCCGGATCTCGCCTCAACCCCCAGATCCGGGTTCTCCTCCTTCTCTCCAACACCTAGACATCGCGCTCCCGAGAGGGTGCCTCCTGCCGTTTCACGTATGGCCTCCACCTCGCGCCCGCTGGCTGCCTCCCCTCTGCCGGCCGCTCCGCAGCCGTCTGCCGTGACTCCGACGCCCGCGCTGGGCGCTCCTCTCTACCATCAACCGCAGCCTCAGCCCCCGATCACCACAGACTTCTTGATCAACTCGACACACGCCCTCCACAAACCCCCAGGTACGAAGTTTTACCCACATAACTTTATAACAAGGGGCGATACTTTTAAGAAGATAGGCGTAGGTGAAGCAACCTGGGCTGAATATTTCTTCGCCATTAGGCTAATGCTGGCTCAACCTGATTTCCCTCGACCTTGGGTCTCGGCAGTCTTCCAACATGAGGAAGATCTCGCAAGAATGGCGATCACGTGGGACTGGCCCACCTGCCGCCGGTGGTCTGAAACGACCTTCCAGATGGTAGCAGACGGGCGTCTGAAAGAAGGGTGGTTAGATCCTATTGCGATCAAGGACGTTCAACGTGACGTTTCCACTGAGGCAGTGCGGGTGCTTCAATCACGCGGGGGTGGTCGATATGCGACTGAGTCTAGGTATACCCCAGCGACAACCGCTCGCCCACCAAGTCAACCTACTGCGAGTGGGCATTCTGCTTCCAACGCGCCTGTTAACCCCCTCCCTGTTAACCACTCCCTGTTAACCAACGAGAGGAATACTCCAGAGACACTGACGGCAAGCCCTGTTATAATTGGAACTGGGGCAAGGAATGCGGTTTCAATATGTCACACGGTACTGTTCCTGATCGGGCCCCCCATATCTGCGCATGGTGCGCTTACAAATTTAAGTGAGTCCTGCAACATAGAGAGCAGGATTGTCTAAAGAAAAGAAAATTTCTAGACAAGAAGACCATTGGAGTTTAAGGACTCACTACGTAATTTCTGGCCCTATACCGCTAAATTATCATGGGTACCTCACAATTCGTCCTATGGTCATATTTACAATGAAGTTCGTTCAACTGGTCTGCCTAACTATATGGGGGCAAAAATACCGCTTCCCTCTGGTCTAAATATTCCAAAATGGCGTGCCGTTCTCCTTAACTACCCAGATGTTTTACTAGTAGATCATCTAGAATTTGGCTGGCCTATTGATTACTCCTCCACGACGATACCTACCCCCACGTATAAGAATCATTCAACTTCCTCCGATGATATCAGGCACATCTCTGCGTTTGTAGACAAAGAAATATCCTTGGGTGCGCTTCTAGGGCCATTCCAGGACCTGCCCTTTGAACCCTGGTGTCAAGTTAGCCCAATGATGACACGCCCAAAAAAGAATTCACTACAAAAAAGAATAATCATTGACTTAAGTTTTCCTAAAGGGAAGAGTGTAAATGCGGGCATAGTTAAAGGCTATTATCTAGGCAAGCCCTTTAATTTTTCCCTTCCCTCAGTCTCAACCCTTACCGATAGACTCACGATGTTAGGTAGGGGTGCCTGGATGTGGGGCGGCGATCTGGCGCGCGCCTATCGCCACCTGAGAGTTTGTCCACTCTCCCTCCCGCTCTTGGGTATCTCAATCAATGGCAGTCTCTACATAGATCTAGCGCCTCCCTTTGGCTGTAGGACGTCTGCACTAGCATGTGCGCGTACAACCAGGGCAGTCGTTTGGCTCTTACGCAATCAAGCTATTTTTTCTCTATGCTATTTAGATGACTCTATAGGTATTGAGGATACTGAATCAAAAGCCAATGCTGCCTATGCCGAATTTATAAACTTGACTTCACAGCTCGGCCTCAGTCTAGCTCTCGAAAAGTGCACACCCCCCTCTACCTCCATCACATGGTTAGGTTTTCTGATCGACTCTGTTACAATGACAGTTACCCTGCCTCAAGATAAGCTACAAGATGTACTAGACGAATGTCGACTCTGGGAGAATAAACGTACGTGCTCTAAGAAGCAACTGCAAAGCTTAGCAGGCAAGCTGCAACATTTATCTAAGTGTATCAAACCGGCAGTTAGGTTCTCCAATAGAGTCCTAGAAGCCTTAAGGAAAGCTCCCTATACAGGTCAATACACGTTCGATAAGGATATGCTGAGGGACCTCGAATGGTTTCAATGTTTCGCATCCGCATATAACGGTAAGCAACTAATTCCACAAGCCCCCCGAACCGAATGGGTGATAGAATGTGACTCCACCTTAAAGGCGGGAGGAGCGTTCTCCAAAGTAGCGTTCTACAAGTCTATCTATGACGAAGATCTATTGCAAAGAGAGCTAGCCATAACTCAACTAGAAGCCCTTAATTTAGTACACGCTGTGGCACATTTATTGCCACCAGAACCACATGACTATTTGATTAAAGTAAACACGGATAGTCTCTCGTCACAACAAGTCCTAGAGTCAGGTAAAGGTAAAGAGAAAGTGCTCTGTGCGTGTGCGCGACAGCTATGGTTGATCGCCGCTCATAAAAACTGTGATATCGAAGTACTGCATAAACCCGGTACTGACTTAATACTAGCTGATGCATTAAGTAGATCCCCACATTCCACTACAGCTGCCAGTAAAGCACGAAAAATGTGTGCTGATCGAAATCTTGTTGAAATAAACGTTCATGTCTCACTTAACCTACTATCATGTAACATCTAACTGCTTTCGCTGGAAGATAGTAATTCTTTTGCCTCTATCTTCCAGGAGGTGCAATGAGTCACCACAATCGGCTCATTAATCTCTACACCTGCGCCCTGGCTCCACGGACGTGGCAGAATAAGGCGGCGCATGTGCGATTGTATCTTGAATTCTGTAACAAGCACAAGTTACTCCCGAGCTCTCCGTCTACCTACGATCTTCTGTCGTTCTTGCTATTCTTGTCTGACAGGCTGAAATCGCCAGGTGCAGTGCTGAATTATTTCAGTTCAGTAAAAGTGTGGGTGCTAGGTACTTCAGGCGTTGGCTCGGCCTTCGAAGCGCCGGAGCTTAGAACCTTCAAGAGGGGTATTCTGAAAGTTTCAAAGCATGTAGTCTCTAGAGCGACCCCCGTTACCCCCCGAGATTTCAAGGCCATTATAGTGGCGTTAACAAACATGTCCCCTAGGCCGCATGTAATTATTGTTGCTCTCCTGATCGCCTACTTCACACTGATTAGGCAGTTGAACATTGCCAATCTCTCCTCTGGAGCAACAGGCTCCCCACATGTACTCAAGGGTAACGATATCAGACGTCGGAGGGGGTCACTCACAGTAACCTTGAGGTCTTCCAAGACGAGGACCACCTCTCACCCCCCGGTGGTGTTCCGGCTGCCGGCCATACCGGGTTCCCCCTGCTGCCCTGTGACTGCTTGGGCTAACCACACCGGAGTAGTAACCCCGACGCCGGAGTCCCCAGCGTTCCTCTTGGCTGACGGTACGCAGCTCACGCTGTCGACTCTTACTAGAGCCCTCAGGGTAGCGTCATACACGGCCTTCGGGGTCGATAAGGGTTTGACATTGCACGGACTCAGGCGAGGGGCAGCTCAGGCGTGTCAGGATTCTGGCCTAACCTTGGACCAGTTAATGGCGGCGGGACCGTGGCGTAGCTCGGCGGTCCACTCCTACTTGAAGGCCTTTCATATCTCGGCAGCTCCCGCAGCACTCGGAACTTTATTGGTTTGAGCGCTGTTCGGGAGCTGTTCGGGTATTTACGTACTATCTATCTCGTTAACATGTTTATTTTCAGCCTTGGTATTGAACTACAAATTTTTGTGACTTAACTTGATCTATGATGACCCTGACTTTGATTGAACGATTTTTACTCAAGAGGCCTCTGTCGCCGCCAAGCATTGTACATGAATGATCACGAACGATATGCAGCTCATTCATTGTGAGCATTATTCTAACATGTCTGGCCCTGTGCCTCCTAGCATCCGAGATTTGTTTAACTTGAGCAGATTCATTATTAAATCTGTCCAAATAATTTATATAAATGTGTTGTCTTGGTGTCTCGTTGGTGAATTGGGGATGTTGGCCTGCTAACATCTGTAATTCGCCAACGAGACGCCAGGTGGATCCTGGGTCAAGCCGCGCCTTCGTCACTCGCCCACCGATTCCTGAGCCGGCAACAACTAATTTCACCCTCCCACCCACCCCAAGATAACTACTTGAAAAGGGGTTTGAGCGCTGTTCGGGAGCTGTTCGATTATTTACGTACTATCTATCTCGTTAACATGTTTATTTTCAGCCTTGGTATTGAACTACGAATTTTTGTGACTTAACTTGATCTATGATGACCCTGACTTTGATTGAACGATTTTTACTCAAGAGGCCTCTGTCGCCGCCAAGCATTGTACACGAATGATCACAAACGATATGCAGCTCATTCATCGTGAGCATTATTCTAACATGTGTGGCCCTGTGCCTCCTAGCATCCGAGATTTGTTTAACTTGAGCAGATTCATTATTAAATCTGTCCAAATAATTTATATAAATGTGTTGTCTTGGTGTCTCGTTGGTGAATTAAACAACAATCACAATAGTTTTTGAACCACAATTTAAAACCACTGGCCAAAATGTGTAAACGCATACTACAGGCAACATCAACCAGTAACTAATACAATTTGGAATAATATAATTTAGCATCCTACATTCTTGCTATTCTAATCCCTTCCTCCTTCTGCTGATATAATCTTTCTAACTCCTCTACTTTTCCATCTGTTGTTGTGACTCCCTTTCCAATACATTAAGTGTGTCAAAATCCCCCTGTGCCCATGTCTCCATAACTAACTCTTTTTGCTCCTCCACCCGATCTTCCAACTCAAATCCCAGGTCCTGCTCGCTAGTTAAGCGTATCCCATTCACTGAATTGTCCCTTTCCCGTTCCAAATTATCTTCCAATTCCCAGTCAATAACCTTTCCGTCATTTTCCTCTAACATCCCCATTCCTTCTTCTCCAAATTCCCACACTATATTGTCCTCATCCTAGATTTCTTCTATGTCCTCCTCACAAAAACCCTCATCCCCCTGTCATCCCATGTGAATAGTCACCGTCACCGTCACAGTGTAATCTATGGGTTAATCCCTTTTTTGTAGTAGCGTTTGCGTCTTCGGTGTCTGTATCTGTCTGTTGGTGTGTATGAGTGGAGTAGCGGGAATTACTTTGCGGGTTCCCGCATTCATGTGGGGTACCGAAAGGTATGAATGGGTGGGGTGTGTATGTGTGTGCATGTATGTGTGGGTGTGTATGTGTGGGTGTGCATGTGTGGGTGTGTATGTGTGGGTGTGTATAGCGAGTGCGTGTCGGTCCTAGGTATTCAACGGTGGCGGGCATAATAACAATAACGTCTAAGCCCCAGAGTGTGCTACCCATGCCCAAGCGTTAACTACACTGAGAGATTACAACACTCACCGAGTTGGTGTTAGACGGGGATGCTGGTAGCTCGGCTGCGGTCGAGAGTCTACCTTGCCTGTTATCTCGTGACCTCCCACCACACTCCCACTCCGCCTATGTCATTTATCTTATCCCTCCCCATATCTATCATATCCTCCCGTCCCCGGATTATCCAAGTCTTTTATTGGCTGTGTGTGGGTGTGTGGGTGTTTGGGGTGTGTGTGGGTGTGTGTGGGTGTGTGGCATGTGCCCATCTCCCCATGCTCCATTTGTCCCCTTATCTCTCCATTGTTCCATCACCGCTGTGGGTTAACCAGCTTGCAGTAGGTAAGCATCAAATCAGGGTTCTGATTGTATTGGTGCTTACCGTCATCCAGTCTTGTCTGATTGTTCCGGGCTCCCACAAACCTGGTTACATCACCACTACTGATTATCTCCAATGCGCTTGTTCTGTCCCACTCCCTAATCCCATTGTCCATTTATCCCTACCTGGATTTTTGTGTCTGACTGTTTCAGTACTTGGCCATTGTACGCAGATAACGGGTGTGAAATCCCGTATTTGCAGGCCCTACTGATACCAACCATGCCGTCTGTTCCCAGAGTGCATCGTCCCCATGATTTCCTGGTGCACCGGTGGGCCGGTGCGAGCACTCACTGACTTTACAATTAATAAATTTACCACTGCGAGTACCTAAAAAAAAAACCATGACAACAATAAAATTACAAATGTTGGCACCTTCCCTATATCTTATATTGTTTGCTACTGCGTGGCAGCTGGCGCGGAGTTCATGCATGTCTGCACCCATGTTACTGGCCCGATGCCGAGTGTGCATTTCACGACTTGCGTTGGATTTGGCGGTTTGGTCCTAACGATCCGCTCGTCCTGCCTTCGCGCTGCACATCTTTGCGTGCGCGTTAATCGTGGTAGCATTCCTTCCCTCTGAATCCCTGACTCCACTTTTAACACACAACCTCTATTCAGAACTTTTCTGACATTACCGGGCCCTACCACCGTTATCGCCTGACCCCGTATCCTGGTAATCATATACCCCGGGTCATACTGCCTGTCTAGGGCTCCCTTCTCATTCACCCTGACAAGGACTGCTTCCCCCACCAGGTCTGGTGCGTTTGCTTCTTGGTTTAGGTGGCGTTGGTTGTATCGTCGGATCTGCCGCTGATTCTCCCCCCCCCCCTCTCGCAGCGCCAGTGACAAGTCTTCAATCAGGCATGCCAGGTTAATTTCCACTGTCTCCTCCCCCCGTTGCTTCAACCCCAGATATGGCCTGTTTAGATGGCGTCCATACGTTAGCTAGAACAGGGAGAATCCCATACTTCCTGAGCATACTGTCCGATACGCCAATACCACATCCCCCAGGAACTCTTCCCACAAACTTGCTCTACTGTTCACCAATTTCTTTAAAATGGTTTTAGGGTTTGGTGGTATCGTTCCACCCTCCCATTGGTTTGTGGGTGGTAGGGTGTGGTATGGCATATCTCTACACCATGGTCCTGCAAAGCACCCATGACTAGTCGTTTTTTTAATTCGGCACCATTTTCTGTTAAGAAAATTTCCGGCGCCAAGTATCGCAGTATGTATTCACGTATCAAGTAGTCCCGAATACCCTGCGCTGAATTGTCGGGCAGTGGCTTCACCTATACCCACGCCATACAGTGGTCCATAATGGAGAGCAAATAATGATTTCCCTCTGGACTGGTCAGGAAT
Source organism: Branchipolynoe longqiensis (assembly GCA_030323885.1). Lineage (NCBI taxonomy): Eukaryota > Metazoa > Annelida > Polychaeta > Phyllodocida > Polynoidae > Branchipolynoe > Branchipolynoe longqiensis. The sequence goes on along the minus strand of CM059190.1, from coordinate 54,669,899 downwards.
GGGCCCGTCAGGTCCGCTGCTACCATTATGCCCGGCGCTTTTGGTAGTGGCATGGTGGTTGTCGGCGATTTATCATGTTTGGTAGGATTCACCTGACACGTGGCACATGTGGATATGTACTCCCATACATCCCGTGCCATTCCGGCCCACTTAAAGTGTTCCTGTATTCATGCCATTGTTTTCGCCTGTGCCATGTGACCCACTTCTAGGTGCACCCGGTGGATCACTCTCTCCCTGAATACCCCCGGGAGGATCAATCTTGGGTACATTGATTTTCCCTGTGGTGCCCGTAGTGTGTACAGCAAGCTCTCCTGCAGCACAAACTCCTGGGCATCCTGGATACCTAGCTGGTATTCTGGCATCTCCCGTTGGGCTATTAGCAACTCTGCGTGGTCCAACTGATAGTGACCAAACGGTATCTCCTCTTCCGCCACGCAAATATCGACCGTGACCATTTCCTCCAGCTCAGTGGCTTCCGCGGTTGGTCTCAGTAACGACAACATGTCCACCCATGTGTTGTCTTCCCCCTTCATATACAGAATCAGTGCTGCATATTCCGCCAGTAGCACAGCCCACCTCAGTATCCGCATGTTCTTAATCTCCTTCATGAAGAGACAATGCAGTGGCGCATGGTCGGAGATCGGGGGACAATTTGACCAGTGTATAGATCAAGGCATATGCCTTCTTCTCCACAGTTGGGTGATTCAGCTGTGCAGCAGTGAATCTACCACTGATGAAGTGCACGGGTATGGCAACGCCATTATTATCTTCTTGCACCAGTATCACGCCCATACTGTAACATTATAACATTTCAACCGTACGACTCTGAGGCTTTGAGTGAGTTGAATAGAGGCTGCCATGTGCTTGGTTTACTATGTATGTTGTGGAGTACTACCCAGCACGCCTGCTTCACAAGGTGCTCAATTGAGTCAGTGACAATCTGTGGATAACACCAGTTCAACCCAGGGTGCTTCTGAGCAGTGAGCGTGGTTCTGAGATATCAATGCATCTCCTCTGGTCTGTGCGCATGCATGGCATTACGGCCAGCCCTCTAGTTACGTTCCCCAGTGCCACTGCAAGGGCTATTATTGCCACTCCATTGCGTGGAAATAGGGACTTCAGTATTGATCGATGTTGTTTGTCATTTTGCTGTTCTTGGATGGGAGGCTTGAATGTTATGCGTGTGGTGATGTTTTCAGAAGATGTAGTCTCTTTCCCATTGCTGTGCACAACTTGCCCCATTGGAATGCAATCATCATCTTCCTTCCTATTGCCGGAAAGACGTTCTATGGCGCTGTTTAGCTAAATTTAGTTGTCACATAGGCACGATAGACATCAATATTAATAACCAACGGTTGGCCTGAATATTGAATTGTTGGTCTATGCTCTTGTAGGGTAGCATATTAACGGTTGACAACAACACTTTCTTTAAGGGAACACGCCACTCCACTTGCGCATAACCTCGTTTTGAGTAGTATGTGTGCATATCCTCGTTTTGAGTAGTACGTGTGTGTGCACAAAGCCTCAGTTTGAGTACAATGCGTGCACACAACCTCGGTTAGAGGAACTCATGTCTGAACACGGCAGCAGATGGCCTTCCATTACATGCCCTCACCCAACACGGACGCAGCTTATAGAAGGCTCAGGGCAGTAACCATGGCAACCCAGACTAAGCGAGCCAATCACCGCCCGTAGGTCCGAGGGTTCATGGCCAATGGCCAGTCCCACGATTACCACATGGAGTGCTTTCCGTCTTTTCGTGCAAATGCTTGCAGCAAAATCTAAAACTCGACAAAATAAAAATTGCCGTAAAACAAGGTCATTTTCTCCTTTTCCCTTAAAAAAATAGTAAGACTATCGGTTGAGTCAGCTCCCTTGGCAGAGTCAGTGAGGATATTTATTCTACTTGGTTAAATGAGAATTTCAGTCTGTGAAATATTGGCAAGTGAATGCTCTGTTTGCACTGAGCCAAGGGTGGGTTAATTTTGGACCTGTACTCCGATCTTTGTTAACAAGTAACAAGTCACGAAACCCCACCTTCAAAACAAATCAGATCGTGGGAAATACCATTTTAGCATAACATGGGAAACAAGTGAGTTTAATATGTGCCTTTTCAACCCCCCCCCCCCCCCCACCTACCTGCTCCGCTTGCTGACTGCCACATCCGTCAACACGAGTAAGTAGCGCTACCAGTCACTGAGTCACAATAGCGGACATGCAGAACAGGTAATTGTGAGGTTGGTACTCAACAACCCAGCTCCCTTGCAGTGCTCCAGAAAGCGATGTGTGCAGAACTGGGAGGGAAATGCCATGAGGGCAATGCCGTGAGGGACATGCCCCCGTGGTGCGCGGTGTATGACCCCAGTACAGCGGACCCAGGAAGATGTCGGGCAGCACGTGGTAAGACATGACATAGTGTTTCACAAGGTCTAATTTGTTTAAGGATAGGGGAGGAAGTCCTTACATGTTACATGTAAAATAATGAATACAAAATATTGTGATGTATCTCGTTAATCCTGATCTAAAGTGGTTGAAAACAGACTCATTGTTTTGCCCGTATTACTGCTGAGGTTGCATTATGATATGCAACCTGCAGCAGGCTGCACCCCCACACCCTGGCGTGCCTACAGTATATTGAGTATCAAGCAGCAGGCCCCACCCCGACCCCCACACCCCGGCATGCCCACATTATATTGAGTACCAAGCAGCATGCTGCAACCCCACACCCCGGCATGCCTACATTATATTGAGTACCAAGCGGCAGGCTGCACCACCACACCCCGGCGTGCCTACATTATATTGAGTACCAAGCAGCAGGCTGCAATCCCACACCCCGTCGTGTCTACATTATATTGAGTACCAAGCAGCAGGCTGCACCACCACACCCCGGCATGCCTACATTATATTGAGTACCAAGCAGCAGGCTGCAACCCCCACTCCGGCGAGCCTACCTTATATTTAGTACCAAGCAGCAGGCTGCAACACCACACCCCGGTGTGCCTACATTATATTTAGTACCAAGCAGCAGGCTGCACCACCACACCCCGGCATGCCTACATTATATTGAGTACCAAGCAGCAGGCTGCAACCACCACCCCGGCGAGCCTACCTTATATTTAGTACCAAGCAGCAGGCTGCAACACCACACCCCGGTGTGCCTACATTATATTTAGTACCAAGCAGCAGGCTTCAAACCCACACCCCGGCGTGCCTACATTATATTGAGTACCAAGCAGCAGGTTGCAACACCACACCCCAACATGCCTACATTATATTGAGTACCAAGCAGCAGGTTGCAACACCACACCCCGGCATGCCTACATTATATTGAGTACCAAGCAGCAGGCTGCACCACCACACCCCAGCGTGCCTACATTATATTGAGTACCAAGCAGCAGGCTGCAACCCCACACCCCGTCGTGCCTACATTATATTGAGTACCATGCAGCAGGCTGCACCACCACACCCCGGCATGCCTACATTATATTGAGTACCAAGCAGCAGGCTGCAACCCCACACCCCATCGTGCCTACATTATATTGAGTATCAAGCAGCAGGCTGCACCCCACACCCCAGCATGCCTACATTATATTGAGTACCAAGCAGCAGGCTTCAACCCCACATCCCGGTGTGCCTACATTATATTGAGTACCAAGCAGCAGGCTGCACCCCCACACCCCGGCATGCCTACATTATATTGAGTACCAAGCAGCAGGCTTCAACCCCACACCCCGGCATGCCTACATTATATTGAGTACCAAGCAGCAGGCCCCACCCCGACCCCCACACCCTGGCGTGCCTACATTATATTGAGTACCAAGCAGCAGGCTGCACATCCACACCCCGGCATGCCTACAGTATATTGAGTACCAAGCAGCAGGCTGCACCCCCACACCCCGGCATGCCTACATTATATTGAGTACCAAGCAGCAGCTGTGGGTCCATCCCCCTCCAGGGCCTTAGTTACTTTTGAGTTTCTTGTTCGTGATTCTGTAACATTGTTCTTTTTTCTGGGGTGGGGTTGTTGGCCCCACACCCAATGTATGGTCCATAGACTTGGAGAACAACGGTCATCACCATGAAGAAAATCCAGTCCTTTATCAACACCTGTCTCAGACGAATCCTAAGAGTATGCTGGCCAAACACCATCAGTAACCTGGAGCTATGGCAGCGAACAGGACAGCAGCCTGTTGAGGAGGAGATCCTTCGGAGACGCTGGAGATGGGTTGGCCATCCTCTTTGCAAGCCTGCATCCAACACCGCAAGACATGCACTCTCCTGGAATCCACAGGGGAAAATGAAGAGTGGCAGGCCAAGAAACAGTTGGCGCCGTGACCTGATGTGAAGAGGTCTGGCCATACATGGAGACCGCTGGAGGAGATGGCCCAGGACCGGGATAACTGGAGAGCCCTTGTTTGTGGCCTATGCCCAAAGTTGGGCGGTAGGCGTAAGTAAGTAAGTAAGTAACCAAGCAGCAGGCTGCAACCGCACACCCCGGCGTGCCAGCATTAAATTGAGTACCAAACAGCAGGCTGCAACCCCACACCCCGGCATGCCTACATTGTCAATGTTAATATCAACATGGGTAATTTAACCCGCGAAACGGGTACACGGCTTTCTATGGACGAGACTTTGGCGCCATCTATATTCTAACTGAGAACTAATAATATCTACCGATTGACCTGCCACCTGGTGTAAATTCCTTAGAACTAACTGATGACGTGGCAACTTCCGATCACTTCGACTGGAACACCTGGGCTGGGAGGACGTGTCCATAAGGTTCAGATTTACCATCCCTCCCACCCAACTAGAGGGTGTTCATTGGGTTAGTATCTGGTATCCTCGAATCATTGAATTAAACTCACAAATCAAGACTAATGTAACAAGCTAAAAAAGATTTAATAAATGCCACTTTATACTGTACTTGTGTCGCGTTGGTTGAATAATATTGAGTACCAAGCAGCAGGCTGCAACCCCCACCCCGGCGAGGCTACAACATCCAGCTGTGGTCCTGGAAGCCGACTATAGCCAGCGGACAACTCTCAGACACGCACCCCAGTGCACTCAGCCTGACATGCACGTGGACCACGTGCAGTCACTAGAATACAGTTCCCTCTTAAATAAGGAGTTCAGTACACGTGCACTAGAAAACCCCAGGGGTTCAGATGCAGGTGTACCTCAGACTTTGTTGATGGAGAGTCATTTTAAAAGGGACTCAACCTTCAGACTCAGCCCTTACTCCACCACCAACGGGGACTGTATATGCCTACACATATGTAATACATTTCTTTCGATATTTTAATGACAGACTTGTGTATGCACATGCATGCATATGAAGTGGGCGAGACTACTCGCCCTGTGGCATTCATGGGCGTGCGCCGATTAACCCGTATTTGGAAATACGGGCTACTCGCCATGGCAGACTGCGAATGCCAAACATTCACGGGGCACCGGGTTTCCGGCCGTAAAGCGTTGCTAGGAGATGCAAGTTGCGACTCGCCTGGCAACGGAAGGAGGTCGGGCGTTCGGCCCAGACCGATCAGACGTATTTAATGACGCTCTGATGTTTTAGCCGAGTTTTAGGCCTATTTTATCGAAATTCTAAACTTGTTTGAAATTAAACATTAGGGGAGGGGTTTACTTGATGTTCCTACGATATGCGCTGCAAACGAATGTTAGTTTGGTTAAGAATAAACAAAGCCGTGAGCTCTTGGAAAAGTAAATTGGAACGTTCCTTGCATTCTTTACTATCCTCCAGTTTTCTATGGAGTAAACCGCTATGGTCGAACTTAACTTTGGATTGCTTTATATATATAATTAAGGGCCTTGAGCCTAACTAGGCCTTATGCAGCTACTTAGCCCATCTGTGGGGAGATTATAACAGACATATGAACAGAATTAACGTATAGATCATTTGACTAAAATAAGACAGTAATCTAGGCTGATTATCAGTGTGAGTGGTAGTGACAGTAGCGCATCTGCTTCGTTCGGGATCAATTTACACATATCAAATACACCGTAAGGCGAGTAGACCAGCCAGTTAGTTGAAATAACGAAGTAATTGCTTTCGGCCGATAAATACGGGAGGGGGGCAAACCTCTGTATTTAGACAATACTCTGGCTGGCCGGCTTTAGCCCGGGAAGAACACCGACGGACACGGACTACCTGCAGACGGGACGAGGGGCAGCATCGGCCCGCAGCCGGCCCAGGAAATTCACATGGAAATAATTATATAAATTAACTCGAAGGCTCGCCCTAAGCGGGGGTGGATTAGCCTAGATGGTTAAACATATATACACAACAGCTGTTTGTGCCGTTGTGCGTATTACACGGTTGTGTAAGCTAAGCTATATGTACACGGGGGAACCGTCTCTCACCGAACACCTACAATGCCGGAAACCAACCCATTGTAGTTCCATCTTGACCACACATCTAAGTAATGCACACTGAACGTGAAGTACATGTTTGATACAATCCCACGTTGGTTCCGGTTCCCTGTGCGCCTAGTCTTATTATAATTTCGGCAGATAGTGATGTTGCTTTGTTGGTAGAAAATGACGTTGGCTTGAAACAAAGGACAGCGGGGCCAAGTGACACTAATTGTTATTGATGGCAGCTGTAATGTCCCGCAGTGAAGATCAATTGCGACCAGCGGTACAGCTCCGATGGACTATGCGGGGCGGCTCGCCCGGCGTGCTGCAGGTGCGCATCTACTGTGTGATATAGCACGGCATCTACTGCGTGATATAGCACGGTGACGACAGCCAGCACCCGCCGCATTCTGCACGCGTAGGTTATGACTAATTCTTTTGCTGATTAACAGTTTCTGCAGAATAACATTGGTGATGTTTCACTCGTTGCGCATGCTCAATACGTAGCTGCGAACACCAACATGCAGTGTGCAGTAGCTTACTTGGATATGGTGCATGGTACAGCCGCTCACTGTGGTACAATACATGTCAATGCACGGGTCGCATGTTACAACTGGCGCTTGGCACTTTCAGCAGTCCAGGCGTTGAGTAGCTGCCTCTGTGATCGGCACACTCACCTAGTTTGAGCACCCATGTTCCTCAAATCTAGGTCCGTCCATCTCAGCCAATCAGCATGTCGGTAAGCTGGTGGGCGGAGCCTCTTTCCGACATCACAGTAAGTGCTGCAAAGAGGCCCTGATTGTGGGATTTGGGGGCTTCCAACCTGCACATGCGAGCTGTCTCGGTGTTAGGGAGTCTCTGTGTAATGTTGGCTTCACTCTCAGGACAGTGCCTAGATAAAGGATTCACCATGTAGTCGCAGTACACGGGTGGATATCAGCCCTATATAAAAGCTGTCGAAAAGTGGGGAAATGAAATGAGAACTTAATTTCACAATCTAAGAAGCAACAATTATTCTTTTTATATGTCTTCCTATTTCTCCGCTACCTTTGAGTTGAAAAATATAACGAAACATATAATTTAATAGAATTTAAAGGTGAAATCGATGGCGTTCTATGGTCGCCATCTTGTCTTTTTGCATTCTCTCCCATTTCACCAACTCTGTGCCAATATATGTAGCCATTTGATCCTGGAACCACAGTTTCTAGTTCCTGTTCCATACTAAAGCTATTTTCGCCCGTATTTACACTATGTTGTCGTTCACCCATGTACTACAAGTACAGGGTGAATCTTTTATCGAGACAGTGCCAGGCATCGTCATACTTTACACCACCACACATTCACGAAACCAGGGATGCTGGCGATTAAGTCATAGGTATCGTGCCACAATGCTGCCAGAGTCAATAAGATTGCCTTATGGTGGCATCTTGCCCTGTGTAGACATTACCGGACCTCGCCATCATTGACTCATCATTCGGCATACCGCAACTCGCCGGATGGCATGCGTGCATCGACACAGATATGACGGAATAGTTGAGTTTAAGTAGGTTAGTATGACCAATGAGTGGAGTCAGACATATGGCCAGATACGCTGCCCTGGGTAGTTAGCTAAGTGCTCAGTACCGCATTGACAGATCGTTAGCAGTTTACGATGCGCTGTCACTAGGGTTGACAGTCATGTTCAACACATACCCTGACAGTGTTTATAGTTCATTACTTGTTGCTCCATGCATAATACATATCGCTAGTTATACTAAAATCACATAGCTCAAACATTATATCATGCATTATATGTTGATTAATGTGAAGTGAACGATGCCATGTTAATATTACACAACTGGCTTGTAGAAAATGGTGGCCTAATATTAAGACATGTTGTATATGTATTTGTAGCAGAGCTGGGTGGTGAAGGCGTGTTCGGTGCGTACGGATATGAGGGTGACCAAGCTGCCGCTTTACCGCTATCATTATGCATGAGTGGTCATATCCCAGGCACATCACCATTACATCCTTCACCCATTACCGACGGTCTTGTATTCCGAGCATTTCCTCGAATGTTTGACAAAATACAGATTGCTGCACACGTCACTATTGATGACTGTATGACGGGTAAGATAAATTGATGTTCACTATGAGTTTGTGTGTGTTCATGCCTTTGATACATTTGTCATTCAGCATATGTTTGTCCGAGACTGTGCGTACTAACAATATCTGACACAGTCGGACACTCTCCAGGCAGAGCTATACTTTACGACCGACACAAAGGGCGGGGACCTGTGTCCGAAGACTGCAGCAGGGAAGGTGCCGACTCGTGTACCGGAAGCTGTTGTTGCTATAACTTCCTCTACCCGACAACCACGGTCAGGGCGCGGGCGATAACAAGAGTGACAGGCAGACAACGACCCGGAGATGGGCGGCTGAGGTGCGGGGAGATGAAGGGGTGCGGGGATGGGCGGGGATGTGCCGGGAGGGGCGAGGCGGGGAGGATCCGGGAGGGGCGGGGAGGGGTTGGGAGGGACGAGGGGGCGGGGAGGGTGGGGAGGGGCGGGGACGGTGGGGATGGGCGGGAGAGGCGGGAAGGAGCGGGGCGGCTTGGGTGGGAAGGAGGAGGGAAGTGCAGCTTTAATATTCGCGACGCACTTGAAGAACTCCGGGCGGGCAGTTCTCGCCGCCATCACCACCAGACCCACCTGCTGCCGCCTGCCCTGAGAAGCAGTTTGTGAACCCCGCGCGTAAGGCTACATGGCGGCGTTTACTTGGCCCTCGTGTGGAACTGGGGACCGCCCAGCTGACCTCCTAGTCCATTGCGCATGTCCGCGCTGGTCTTGTTCGAACCAGAAGCAGATGTGCGTTCGCTCTCTGACGTCACTAGCGGCCCGACTCGGTCCGTAATTGGCCTTGGACGAGAGCACGTTCATCGTGGTTGTGTCGTATCAAACAGACATGGGCGAGCACAAGCAACCACTGGTATACTACTCGTATACTACGTGCATAGTCAATTATTCCTCCAACCGGGATTTACTCTCAAGGCGGAGGGAGGGTCTCCACATTGCCCTGGTCGTCGAGAATCTTCCATATTAGAAATACAGTCGCCGGAATCATTTAAATGCATCTTTCGTGTTGTTAGCAATGACTGAGCAGATGCGATTTCAATTGCAGACAGTTAGTGTTTACAATGTAACTGTTCCTTCCCTATTTTAGTACTTCCAAGCACCAGGAAAGTTAGAAACCAATATTTTCGGTTTTACTTGACTGGACGTCAATCCCACATGAACAGCGAGCATTTCTCCAGGTCTGCGTTTCTATTAAGGCGAATACTTATACTGGTATCATGTAATTCTAACGTATTTAAAACTTCCACCTCTCTTACTTGTACCACGTGACTTCGATTTAAGGGAACTATGCCATCATGCATGTATTTATTCTGTCCATAGCATGTAAGCCTGGGTACCCAGGCTTGTTTTCAATGCTGGCCAGCTGTAGTGTTGGTGCTGTCTTACCAAACAGTAGCTGCTGATAAGTTATTTGATTGTCTGCATTTCAGTAGCAGATAGATAGTCTGTTGGTACGTTTAGTAGCCTATTTTACTTTTTTGGGCCCTCTTGGCATTGTATTTTTGTTATATTCTTATTACTATGTTAGTTCTTTTCTTAAGGTTCTATGTTAGTGTTTTGGGGTTTTCTTGGGAAGAGTTTTCCACTTTTGTTTCTACTTAATTCTATACTAGCCTATTTTATTTTATTTACATGTCCATAGGCTTGTACATAATAGGTGGTTGAGTTATGTTTGTTTGGATTTGATTTGATTTATATTGTTGTTGGATATGTTACCTGGCTTTTTTATTTCCAGTTATCCCGCCCTGGGCTGTCCAGTTGGTGGGCCATGACATATCACCTGCCCCCTTGTGGTGCAGTTCAGTTGGGGTTCCCAGTTTTTATTTTGCACAGATATTTTTTGTACGTTTTTAGGTCAGGGATTTTTCTTTCTTTCACCGTTTGCACATTCCATGCCTTGGCGGCCATTTCCAGTGTGCTCCTTTCATGGGCTTTGATCTGGCTTCTGGTCTGCCTCAGTAGTGGTGCCTTGCTTGCTCTGGTGTCCCTTAGTGGTTGGGTTAGACGCTTAATGTGTTGGCTATATCCACATACATTTCCTCGCTGTGATATTCCACGGCATCTCATAAAGTTGGGTGAAACTCAAGCTCTCTGCAGTTGATGTTCTGTTAGGAAAACTTGTTAACCACGCAAATGGTCCATGCTCTGTAGGAAACACGCTATGTCAGGAGCTCACAGTATTTTGGCGAATACGAAAGAATATCTACTAGGCCGATAGGCATTTGTTCAGAATATCGATGGCAAGTCGTCGAGTGTCGTCGCTCAAGCGTGGTAATCAAGCATTAATAGCGACCTCGTGTCTGCATTCACGGGCTCGTGCACCACCTACTCACATCGATTACTGATTACTTCTCAAGACATTGCACTTGCTTTCCATCTGACACACTCACTCATGTCATTTCGCAATTGGAGCAGAGCGAGGAAAGATAGAACCAGATTAGTACAATGGGACGAACAGAGAATAGAGAAGTGGACGTAGGACCAGTGTTCACAGCTTATCATGAGTGCAGGTGGTGACAGTGATCTACAGTGAGTTAAAGGAGCTGAGGGGGTCGTGACAGTAATCTCACCGAGCTGATGGAGGGTGAGGTCATGGTGACAGTGGTATCACTGAGCTGACGGAGGGTGAGCTGGTGGTAGCAGTGATCTCACCGAGCTGAGGGCGGGTGAGGTGGTGGTGACAGTGGTATCATTGAGCTGAGTGGGATGAGGCGGTGGTGACGGTTGTATCACTGAGCTGATGGAGGTGAGGTGGTGGTGACAGTGGCATCACTGAGCTGAGAGACGGTGAGGTAGTGGTGACACTGATGTCACTGGGCTGAGGGAGGGTGGTGGTGGTGGTGACAGTGGCATCACTGAGCTGATGAACGGTGAGGTAGTGGTGACAGTGACCTCACTGAGCTGAGGGAGGGTGAGGTGGTGACAGTGACATCACTGAGCTGAGGGAGGGTGAGGTAGTGGTGACAGTGACCTACACTATTTACAAATGTCTTTACACACAAAGCCTAACATTTGGACTGGCTATTTTTCATTTAGTTAAAACATTAAACTATGTCTCCTTTAATTTGTTGTTTGCGTTTCATTTGTTGGACAAGTGCCTACAATTACGGATTGCTTTGCCGTTGTACGGATATGGTGTGAGGAGACCAGATTACCAGAACCATTTCACCTGTGGGTCAGTGAAACGGGCCACAGCTGGCGGCAAGGTGCCCCGTTCTAATCTAAGCTCCAACTTCCAAGCGACCTACTTAGCAACCATATTCCCAGACCTAAAATCAAATTTGTACCGTTTATGTCTGGAAATGATCAATTAATCTCGAATGCAATCATCCCAGTTATATTAGGCAGTATTTGGCAATTTCAAAACAAAGAAAGTAGCATGTTCAATTCTGAGTCACTTTAAGCCAAATTCAACAAAACACGATTTGTGAAATCTATGTGGAGATGCATGCTTTCAAGATTGCGTGATTGTGACCACTCCGTGAACTGAAGCCGTTAAGCCGAGTGGGCACCGAATTGTTGACTCACTCAGCTTCCTTAATCATCATTATTTATGAGGTAATTTGATTTACAAGCGGCCTCAATTTAAAAACAATTTTGGAAACGAAGATGGTCTCAACAACGCGATTCAAATAATTTCGAATTCCACCGTTATTGTCAACAAAAGTGTGTTAGAAATTAAATGATGTCTCTAGATCTGTATGTAGCCATGGAATGAAATGACAAAATCGATGACCATTTCATTCACACCGCAAATATACAGCGATGTGTAACCGGGTACTTTAACAGTGAAGAGTACCATCCACTTTGCTACTAGGGAAGCTGCGGCTGGTGCTGCCACCTATCTGTAACGAAGTACACTACCTTACACAGTCAGCGCTGCTGCCACCTGGTGACAAACTGCGACATTCCCTTACCGTTGAAACTGGGGTGTTGTGACATTTGCTGCAATGTGCTCGCTTAGGTTACACTGGGTTCTACGCACAGACTATATACTGGCACTACGAGGACACGAGGTGGATGGTGCAGCACACCAACACACCAGTGGATACATCTATGCCCTTTCTGATACGACCTTGGATGTTGCTAGAATACGATGTAAAATAAAACAAACCAACCTTTATTTAGCATAGGACTTATAGGGAGGGAGCAGGTTTATAGCAGGGAGGCACCATTTTACCAGCATCATATTGGTGGTGTGTGTACAAACTAGACAGTCAGCAGAGGCTGGTCGTGAGTAGTGCAGGACAATGGGGTGAGGCCCAGGCGCCGCCAGCTTCACCTGGCGGGGCTCCTTTAAGGAGCAGTCAGCGCTGCTGTACCCGTGAGGCGCCATGGCACTAAAACATCACAGACTGCTACACAAACTCGTAGTCACCCTGCCCGCGTCCAACCACTGCGGGCCGCGTGTGAAGACGCCCGCGACGCCATTGTCATTGACTGGGCAGGGTGAGGTCAGAAGGCGGCTGATGTTCACAAGTGACAGCATTAGTTACATCTCCACAACACGCTGCAGTGGGCACCAAGCCTTCAACTGCATCTAATGTATGTGCGCCTAGAATGGTGACTGGACGCCTCCTGTAGGGGGCGCTGCGTTGGCAGTCACTTATCAAGAACGCTAAAGAAATTATGTCAACAATCACTGTACACCAGTATGCTGAGCGATGCAGTGTTAGTGTCGCCGACAACCACCAGTCGACGCCACCAGCCGGTAGTTGATTCCAACTCTGTCATGTATTATGACCAGGGCGTCCACTAAATGACGTACTGTCGAAAATCAGAGTGCTCACCCAGACACAAGTGCGGCTGAAGAGCTCTGCATTATTCTACTCTGTGTGTAAGTGGCTGTTCCTCAGCACACGCCGCTAGATTCGTCGTGGCGATCAGGCCGCAGTGAATTCAGGGCGGCTTCTCAGGTATTGACACTACTCTGTGCATCGACATGCGACAATACGCCCGTAATAATGAATTAACAGTCCACAGAATAATGCATGCACTACAGGGGACGGGTTGCCGGGCTTATATCTGCTACTTATATCCCATGCACAGGGAGGGACTCAAAATGTATCAGAAGAGGGGGGGGGGGGAAGGACACTATCAAACAGAAGATATTGACAATGGGTCACGTGTACTCTCACCCTGACTCGTTAACAAAGTTTGATTTCTTAAAGTTGCATGGTTCGATGACACATATTTTTTTTCAAACCAAAACAATTACTTATATTTGATTCTATCTATCCAACTTAGGTACTGGTGCGTTAACTAATGCTTTGGTACAGGATATACAGAATAATAAGTGAATTTATTAATCCATCCCTTTGGACACCTACTTTGAGACAGCCATTATGGAGAGAGTGCAGTGACCAATGAGATCAATCTCATGACCTCATTAGTCTGGCCCTCATTCCAGTACCATATATGGCTTTAGTCAGGTTCCGGGACATAAGGTCATTCCTCATCACGTGACCATCGCGAGATGTTAATCTCGACCACAACAACTGGACTTTTGGCAAGCTTGCCAAAATTATTTTAGGTTTTTCAGTTCAAATTGCTCCGAATTTATGCATGTTTTAATCAAAGTGACTCCGGAATAATGTATATTAGGTAATAATGGTCAACCTGATGCATTTATCTCAAAAATGAGGGAAAATTCGAAAGCCATCGGACTATGCAACTTTAACATGAAGAAAGATCCGGCTGTGAAACGGAAATCATAGGTGTTGTAACTGGTTGTATTTTACCTAACAAATATGGCGGCATTTTTGGACAAAGTTTTCTCTAGTACCCAGGTCAGTAATGACATATTCAAAATCGTTAATTCCATCTTCATAGTTCCAAATGGACAGAACTTCCTTAGAAATAATAACGAAGAGGTTTCAGACCAACGGCGGCAAGGTAACCAGTCCCAAAAGTCTGCTCGTTCACATATTTGGGTTAAATGTTCGCCAATGTATACGGAATCCACATGAGATTAAATGACTTGCCGTTCAAGCTACCAAGAGCTGTAAAGGTGCAGCCAACATCGTCAGTCAGGCTACCTTCACCTGGGTTAATATGTATGTGTTTGTCACCAGACGTGATATAGTTTCGTGGCACGAAACTTAGACTTGTATTACGTTATCCCATAATAGTAGATACGATCTTGGCTGTTCGAGTACTTTTATTACATTCATCATTTCAACCAGTGACTTAACCGCTCACACAGATCACCACTCACCCCCAGACACCGTCACCCCACCGTCACCCCCGTCCCCACCCAACCTCCCCCACACCCCTACCCGCACCTCCCCCCATCACCTTGCCGGCAGAAGGCCGAGTGTGAACTGGACAGCCAATGGCGGGCCGGTCCTGGGGGCATGCCACTGTGGTGGAGGGTGCGTCTTGTGGTAGCGTGGTGGCGGAGGGAGTCCCAGGAGGCTCCACGAGACGCCCCGGTCACGGATCTGGGGGGGGGGCAGGGGGGCGGACGTTTCATGAGAGACACATGGTCCGCACACAGCCGGCATGAGGGTCAGGGGGTGGGCGGGGGTATCCGGGTGGAACTATTCAGAAGTGGGCGGACCCGTGAGGAGGAAATGGTGTGTGTCATTGGGAAAAGGATGTGTAGCTAGAGGAAGTGGATTACATTGTAAACTATTCCGATATTCAGCAAAGGGGGAAAACAAATTTTCTATTACTGATCGGTGTACATGACCAGGTGCATGTATATATATATGGGTTGGTGGTGCCTGAGTGGGATGTAAATAGACATTGTGGTGCTGGCAGGTCTGGGTGTGATTGCACTCAGGGCCTAGCCCTTCTGCTGGGGTAGGGTCACCACACTCAAAATGTCAGAGTTGGTGGTGGCCAAGGGGCCATACAGCTACTGGTGGTGGGCAGACCACTGGTATCCATGGAGACCAGGAATGCTGGATTCCTATTGGTGAGGCCAGC
Organism: Branchipolynoe longqiensis; assembly: GCA_030323885.1. Classification (NCBI taxonomy): domain Eukaryota; kingdom Metazoa; phylum Annelida; class Polychaeta; order Phyllodocida; family Polynoidae; genus Branchipolynoe; species Branchipolynoe longqiensis. The sequence continues at coordinate 54,654,480 of CM059190.1, read as the reverse complement.
AATGCTCGATTCCCATTGGTTGAAGGAGGTGGTATGATACTCTACCATGAACCCATGTAACTATATAACAATAAACCAGAGGGCTGGACTCTCTCTCTTACACTTTACTCTCTTCCTTTCTTTGTCTGTATTGTTTTCCTCATAGCATACATACACAGCCACAGATCTGAGCATTAGATTCTACAACATGGTAACCATGACAACATATTAGGTTATTGAATATCGCATTTGGTCACTACGAGTACGAGCAGGTTCAACCACTTTTAAGTACTGTCACAAATACGTGCGTAGAGAGATATCCACTTCCAAAGCGAACCTAGCACTTGAGAGGCACTTCATCTCTGAGGAGTTAAAACAAGGAAGTGAATATCATGGGAATAAGTGAGAAAGTGGATCGTTTAGCACTAGCAACATCTCAAGTCACCAGGACGCGGGCTGACTTGTGATAATGAGCGTGTGTGGTGGCTTTAGAGTGCTGCCGCACTGACACTGGCACCATGAAATAGTATCCCACACAGACACATTATCCTGATACTGAGCCAACCAATCTTTCATGAATCCTGCTGATACCGCTCACCAGGCCAGGTACTGACAAGTAAGTATCCACTTTGATTAGACGGGGGATTGACTTCATAGCCTCCCGGAGTTAAGCGGGTGCCGTACCTACTCATCCACACGTCCGGCAAGTCACCATGGAGAGGGACTTCCCGTAGTGGCTATGGGACTCAACTTAGATTCTGATCTTTCAATGAGGTCATTTCATGAATTAAACGTAGTTTTTCTGCCGGGTCCAATGGCTCAAAATTGAGGTGGCTCGGTACCTGCCAGCAGAACGCCGGCCGTGACGTCAGACTTCCTGGTTCTACAGGCACACCTCGGCGTCAGATTCAAATATGAGGGCGACCTGCACCTCGCTGCCCCGCCCCGCAGACTGGGTTGTGGCACCTGGTTGTAATCCAGGCTTGTTATGACCCAGTCCTCTCCTGTGGTTGGGCCGGCCTCACTGCCCCCATTATAGCTGCAATTAGGTTCATCTCACGCCACATACACACCAGATGTGTGAAGAAAGGCTGCTGCCCTCACGTCACATACATACAGGTATGTGAATAAAGGCTGCTCACTTCACGTCACATACAGACAGGCATGTACATAAAGGCTGCGCACATCACATCACATACACACCAGGGGATGTATAAAGGCTGCTCACCTCACATCACATACACACCAGGGGTGTGTATAAAGGCTGCTCCCATCACGTCACATACACACCAGGGGTGTGAATAAAGGCTGCTCCCCTCACGTCACATACACACCAGGGGTGTGAATAAAGGCTGTTCACGTCACGTCACATACATACCAGGGGTGTGAATAAAGGCTGTTCCCATCATGTCACATACACACCAGGGGTGTGAATAAAGGCTGCTCACCTCACGTCACATACACACCAGGGGTGTGAATAAAGGCTGCTCCATCACGTCACATACACACCAGGGGTGTGAATAAAGGCTGTTTCCATCATGTCACATACACACCAGGGGTGTGAATAAAGGCTGCTCACCTCACGTCACATACACACCAGGGGTGTGAATAAAGGCTGCTCCCATCACGTCACATACACACCAGGGGTGTGAATAAAGGCTGTTCCCATCATGTCACATACACACCAGGGGTGTGAATAAAGGCTGCTCACCTCACGTCACATACACACCAGGGGTGTGAATAAAGGCTGCTCCCATCATGTCACATACACACCAGGGGTGTGAATAAAGGCTGTTCCCATCATATCACATACACACCAGGGGTGTGAATAAAGGCTGCTCACCTCACGTCACATACACACCAGGGGTGTGAATAAAGGCTGCTCACCTCACGTCACATACATACCAGGGGGGGGGCGAATAAAGGATGATCACATCCCGTTACATACACACCAGGGGTGTGTATAAAGGCTGCTCCCCTCACATCACATACACACCAGGGGTGTGAATAAAGGCTGCTCACGTCACATCACATACACACCAGGGGCTGAATAAAGGCTGTTCACGTCACGTCACATACATACCAGGGGTGTGAATAAAGGCTGCTCACTTCATGCCACATACATTCAGGCATGTCCATAAAGGCTGCCCACCTCACTGTAAAGTACGAGTCGACACTTCGAGTTCCAGTTAGTGACTGACGTTTATTCTATCCACAGTTTCCTAGGCAACCTACCAGTCGCAGCTGGTTCCCTCGTGTACCCGGTTGACCCATATATCTTACATCTCCCTTTCATCAGAATTCATGGACTACAACAACTCCCCACATACAATAAATATGATAAATACAATAACTTACATCATGCAACAAATCTAATAAATTACAACAGATGATAAATACAATAAATATCGACTACCTCCCCCCATAAATGTTAACAGTCCAAGAGCATTTATTTGATAACGGTAGAGATACGTGTGAGTCTCCATTAACACAGGAATATCCATTGATACAAGAAACAACATCTTACACGCCTACAATAACTTTATAACTATTAACAACTCGAACAACTTTATGTTTTGATGACAGTATGCGATAACAAGTGATAATATGTAACTTTAGCTGACATGCACAATGTAATTACTCTAATAAATATTGATTTTCTGTACACTTGATTATAGCGTTCAGTATAATGTTGTATTATTTATGTTTTAATTATTGAAGTTACTTAAACATTATCTTATTTTATGTTCTAACATCTCGTGATACAACACGTGGTTAATTTAATTTAATTGCTGGGTATATACACATTAGTATACATCAATTTCGGTGTGGTGTGAAATCCATTCCAGATTTTATTCGTTTTGTAAACCTTGAATGATTAGCATTGACTTATCTTCTATAGTTAATATGCACTGTACTTAAATAACATGTTCAAACTTGACCAATTGTCTATTGACACCACCAGACATGCAAATGAGTGAACTTGGACTCAAAAACCCATTCTGTTAACCGGGCGAATATCCCGGCCGTATCTACTGGTATATGGAATTGTCTGTATATCCTTTGTCTTTGGGGAGCTGGGTTTTTCATCAACATTTTTTGATTTAAACATGTGTCGGCGATTTCTTTTTATGAAATGATGTTGTTTATTTACAATAACGTAATCCCGTGGACCAGGTGTATTTGCCTTCACAATTTTACCAGATTGCCATTCGCCTCTGTGGTCCAGATAACGTACCCGTTCTCCTATTCCCAATAATTTGTGTTCCGGACCTGCACTTGTATCATAGTATCTTTTTTGTATTTGTTGTGAATGATGTATTTCGTTTCTCTTCGATAGTTGTGGCTGTGGCCTCAATTGTTTCTCCAAAATCGGAATTTTTGATCTGAGTGTTCGAGACATTAATAATTTAGCTGGAGAGGCACCCATGCCTTGCAAGGTTGTATTTCTGTAATTTAGCAAGGCAATGTTAATGTCTTTTTTGTCAAGCACTGATTTTTTAATCATACGTTTAATAGTTTGTACATATCTCTCAACCTGACCGTTACTTTGGGGGAACATTGGATTTGAAAAGACCGGAATAAATTCATATTCATTTGCAAAGCGCAAATACTCAGCACTACTGAATTGAGGTCCATTATCTGAAACTACGTATTTTGGTATCCCGTACCTACCAAATACCTGCCTCATAGCATCAATTATAGACATACTTGTTGTACTTGTCAACTCTATCACTTCTGGGAATTTTGTGTAGTAATCCACCAATAGCAAATATGTTGTGTGTTCAACATAGAACAGGTCCACCCCAATCTTATAGTACGGTATATCTATTACTTCATGGCTTATCAAAGGTTCAGCGGCTTGTTTATTTCGTAATCCCTGACATATTTGGCAGCGTGACACCATGTCTTCAATGTGATTACCTAACCAAGGCCAAAAAATGGTATCACGTGCCAATTGTTTACATCGTACCACACCCAGATGTGACTCGTGTACCCTGTTTAACATTTCTTTTTGTAGGGCTTTAGGGATAATAATGCGGTTATCTTTGAGTAAAATGTCGTCGTGTATTGTGATGTTAGATCTGTACGTAAAAAATGGTTTTATACTGGGGTGCAAACCCCTGTTATGTTTGGGCCACCCCTCTCTTGTTAATACTATAATTTTCTGTAAAGCGTTGTCTTTTGCCACCTCTGTTTTGATTCTGTTCATAATGTTATGCTCTATGTCCACTGCTGCCACCGTTATGTCGTTGTCGAATAAGTCATCAGGGCTCGTTAGTGTTGTGTGTGCCCGTGACAGTGTGTCTGCAAAAAACATTAGGGTGCCTTTAGTATGGACCACAGATATGTCGTAATTTTGCAAACGCATTCTCATACGCTGCATTCTTGCAGATAAGGTATGTATTGGTTTGTTCATAATTGCTACTAGAGGTTTGTGATCGGTCTCAACGGTTACAGTTTTCCCAAAAATATATTCATGAAATTTTTTACATCCGAAACAAATTGCTAGCAATTCCTTTTCTATTACAGCATAATTTGATTGCGTTTTATCCAAAGCCTTCGACGCCATGGCAACTGGCCTCTTTTCCTGAAATAATGTTGCTCCCAGCCCAGATTTGGAAGCGTCCACTTGTAAAACTATGTCCTGATTGGCATCATAATATTTCAGGATGGGGGCTGTAGTTAACAGATGCTTAAGTGTTTCAAATGCTTTTATTTGTTCTGTTTGCCAGTGCCATGCGATGTCTTTGCTTAGGATTACCCGTAAAGGTTTGGTTACTTCCGCCATGTTGGGTATAAACTTACTGACGTAACCAACCATCCCTAGAAACCGTTGTACAGCTTTTTTGTCCTGGGGTGTAGGCAAATCAATAATAGCCTGAATGCGGTTTTTGTTAGGTAACAGACCATTGGATGTTAACAAATGACCTACATAGTTAACTTGTGATTTGCATATTACAGATTTTTTAGGGTTAAGCTTCAAATTACATTTCCTGGCTCTTTCTAACACTGTTTTAAGTCGACTGTTATGTTCTTTAACATCTTTACCATAAACTAAAATGTCATCTGTTATCACATTAACACCTTCTAACCCTGACAGTATCCCATTCATTTCTTCTATAAATATGTCACCAGCTGTCTTTATCCCGAACGGTAAACGCGTATACCTGTACCTGCCCCATGGCGTGTTGAATGTGCACAAATGAGAGCTGGCCTCATCCAATTCAACCTGCCAATACCCGCTATTAGCATCTATCACTGAGAATACTGTGGCCCCATTCGTATTTGCAACTACCTCTTCAATAGTACGGGTTGGATAAGGGCCTCTTAAAATTGCTTTATTTAATTTGGTAGGATCTAAACAAATCCGTATCTTACCGGGTTTCCTCACAATAGTTATGGAACTGACCCAAGGGGTGGGTTCCGATTGTTTTACTATGACTCCTAATGCTAGCATTCTATCTAACTCATTGCGTACATCAAGGGTTATTGCATGGGGTATCCTCCTTGGGGCATCAACAATAGGGGTTACGGTGGTATCAATATGAATGTGAGCGTTAACTTTTATTTTCCCAAGACCCTGAAATACATCAGCATAGGTATTTACCAGTTCATCAGCACTTGATTCTTGGTCCATTACGTCTGATATGGAATCCACTCTCGTAATCAAATTCAGTTCGACACACGCACACTTTCCTAGAAGGGGGCTCCCTTCTTTTGTGACTTGGAATTTTAATGGATGACCACGGATTTCGATCCATGACTCCCCCATCGGCCGGATTCGCTGACCTGAATACGTCACGAGGTGACAACGTGATGGTGATAACGCCAACCCACCAATTTTGTCATAAACCTCTCTTGGAATGATGTTTGCCTGCGATCCCGTGTCCAGCTTGAACTTGATCACTTGGCCGTTTACTACGATATTGGCATACCATAGACTATCCTTATCTGCATCGTTGTCGTTCAGTGTACCCACGAACAGATCGTGTGTGACGTCATCTCCCTCGTCCCTACGTATCCACTGTATCGTGTCATCGTTTCGATCGACGCCCACTTCATTGACTACTGTACGTCGATTCGCATTACTTTTACACATTTTAATAAAATGTCCACTTCGTCCACAGGCAATGCATTGCTTGTCTTTTGCTGGGCATCGTCCTTGTAAGTGTTTGTATCCACAATTAAAACACTTCGGACCAGATAAACTGGAATGTGAAGACATTTGTTGTTGATGTGTCGTCCGTCTCCATGGCGCCGGCTGGCGCTGTGACGTCATGCCGTGATTTACTTTGGAAATCATATCGACATTTTCAGCTGACACATTATACGACACATCTGTTAACAACTCTGATCTGTGCTCACTCAACCGACACATATTAATGCACATATCCAATGACAAATTGTTAGTCTGCAATAAACGATCTCGGAGGTTTTTGCTTTTGATGCCACATACAAGTCTATCACATAATAATGAGTCCTCGAGAGCACCGTATTGACAAAAAGACACTCGATTTCGAAGCGTTCTGATGTACGTGTCCATTCCTTCGTTTGTCTGGTTGAGCGTATTAAACTGGTATCTGACCACCGTAATGTTCGTCTTACCTTCGCAATATTTTTTGAAAGCCGCAATTAAAATTTCTATCTTGTCCCGATCAGCTGTATTTATATCCAGTGTGCGATGTATCTTCTGTGCTTCAGCCCCTGCTACGTGTAAAAACACGCAGCACTGGACTTTCTCCGACTTGTTACTTACTCCGGCCGCTGTCGCATAAATCTTGTATGAATCAATCCATTGATACCAGTTCAGAGTGAGATTGCCCTCTAGGTTGAGTGGCATCGGGGGTTTTAATCCAGATAATGCCATAATCCCTGAAGGCAAGCCACATCTGACACCATGTAAAGTACGAGTCGACACTTCGAGTTCCAGTTAGTGACTGACGTTTATTCTATCCACAGTTTCCTAGGCAACCTACCAGTCGCAGCTGGTTCCCTCGTGTACCCGGTTGACCCATATATCTTACACTCACGTCACAGTGACGGGAATAGACACTATCGCTGGTGAACTGTGTGCCTGGACAGTATATGGCCGGAACTATGCACGCCATCTGCCTATTTAATATTACTTTAGGTGGTTAGGTTACTCCCGGCCACGCCCTCGCGGCTCTAAGATAAGGCCCGGGACCAGTGCACTTAGCAGCCTCCATAATTAACATAAATGTCAAACTGTTGGGTTGTGCGAACTCACTCTCCAAGCCGCGAAACCAGCTCAACCCGCGACAGACTTCGTTGACGGATTGACATGGATCATGCACTTTCAAGCCTGTGCATAATATAGTGACGGGGCATAAATAAAGGACGCCACGTGAAGGGAACTGAGTATCTGTTTTACTATGAACGGCACAGGGTACAGTGGGCTTCAGTGTCGAATAGCCATGTTTTTATATTCTAGAACCAAAGAATGTTTATTTACCGAGTTTTTTCATCAACTCTCATCAACAGGATGCACACATGATACCCGCGGTATCACTACCCAGGCCGCCTTTACTCAGCCGGTAAAGCTCAGTGAGGTCTGCACACATGTGGCTCATATTCATCTGCCCAGTAGCGAGCTTGGTTAAATCCCACTCGGATTTACTTAGGTACTTATCGTGTGATGGATAACGAGGTTAGAACCCAGTAGTACATACTTATAATGCTTCAGCTGACAGTCTTTACCCTCCAAAAATGGTTACCAAGAGTCAACATCTACTTTCATAAACAAAGATATCGAGTGACTATTATATATATATATATCACGGCGCCAATCATGGAGCCTCACAAACACGCAGCTATGAAACAAACCTACCCATAATGCACCAGTCTGCCGTTCGCATACTGTCACCGTAGTTAAGGTTAGAATTCTTTTTTCCGAACACAACCTTGGTGGTTATAATCATATAATTTGCTACATCAGTTAATTATGGACATAATGTACAAAAGTGGGGGATAGTGACCAAAAGTGATAGAATTGTTATGCAAAATATCATTGCTCTGCACATAATACGCGAAGAAAGTCCAAGCAAGGTTCAGGTCTATTTCTGGCGGACGGTCTTCACAAATACAACTACTGGCACACCTGTGTACCTGGAGTCCCTATTAACTATTTAGCATCGCAGGTACTGATTAACCCGACGTTCAGGCCTAAATTACTCTCCTAAACAAAAGGAATTCACTTAACTGATCGGTGTATCTATGAATATTAACATAATGGGGTCCTACATCCTAAAAGTATCTAAGGTATTCGAATGAGCTCCTGGTCACATGGCACAGTTGACGCATGAGCTAGTTAGGAATGGTATACAGAAAAACACTGCTTGCATTGCTAGACGCCCTGACACCGGATTTACGTTGAGGAAACAAATTACATTATTCTTAATTTGATTCCACCACAACTTAGAAGTTACTATTGTGCTAATAAATGCAGCAATAATAATATTTATTCTGACAGTAAAATATCGCTAGGACATAGAACATGAATGCATCAATCAATTCTCCCTCAACCGAATAAGATGATTCGATAGTAACTCGAATACAGGTGAGGTAGAAATTGGAGCTGGAAATAACCTTTGTAGCAATCCCAGATACTTATGAGAAGTCGCTTTTCTTTCTTTTCTTATTGTCGCCATCTCTCATCTCCAAGAGTGGAAAGACTGTAGGTAGAACGAAGGAGTTGAGGTGGGGGATACTGGGAGTGTTTGGTTAGATACTAATGCAGTAAGGGTCAATTTAAATACTCAAATCGTGAATGTGTACTATTTCTAACCATAGCTAGTTGGCACCAATCTACTGGCCCAGTACTCGGTAATATGCACCTTCGCCGACTTTTCCGGCTAATTGGGCTCCCGGACCAGCCCACTACAACATTGCCTTCTTATACCCCTGTCACACTACGACGTAACGAGCCAACGTGAGCGTAACGTGATGATTTTTCGTCATTACGTTGCCGTACGTTGGGTTACGTTATGATGACGTCATAATGACGTTAGAGTGACGTCGAGCTACGTCATGTTACGTCGTGTTACGTCGGCGCGCGTCAAGGTTTTGAACCTGTTCAAAACTTTCGACGTATCTCGACGTGAAGCCGTTACGTCGGGATGACGTGACAATGACGTTAGGTAGACGTTCCGCGATCGTTATAGCAGCGTAACTGACGTTAGAGTCACGTTATGTCACGTCAGACCGACGGCCCGGGTGGGAGCAACGTGTGGCCAGCATTTTGCACGTTACGGTCACGTTACGCTCACGTTACGGTCACGTTACGGTCACGTTACGGTCACGTTACGGTCACGGTTACGGTCACGTTACGGTCACGTTACGGTCACGTTACGGTCACGTTACGGTGGCGTTACGGTGGCGTTACGGTCACGTTACGTCCACGTCGCACCCGTTACGGCGACGTTACGCTCACGTTACACTAACGCCCGGTCACGTCGCCAATTACCCCTCCCCCCTAACGTTGTCACGTTACAGCTAAGGTCACGACCTACACCAACGTTACTTTCACGTTACGCTCATGTCCACAATTTGCATATTACGCCCATAACATCGACGTAATATAATTATTTTCACGTTCTGCCTACGCTGACGTAGTCACGTCGTAGTGTGACAGGGGCATAAGTAAGACGGCCACAACAGACACCGAGCATCCAGCAGCAGGCACCGGACACTTCCGGCACCCAGCAGCAGGCACAGGACACTTCCGGCACCCAGCAGCAGGCACGGGAACCTTCTGGCACTCAGCAGCAGGCACAGGACACTTCCGGCACCCGGCAGCTGCCGTGCTTTCAGGCTAAGCCATGAGGCTGACGCCTGAGACAATGGCGATCATTGACATTAAGGGCCGCTCCCTGCGGTATTGTTGTGAAGTGTTTGGCTCAAGTGGCCTGTAAACCCTACAGGCACCTTGATGTGCCGACACAGAAGAGGCAACTCACGAGGGATCCCTCACAGTCGGGCTGTGTGCGCCTTGGGTCGGTGCTGACACTTTGAAAACGCTTCAGACGAGAAGTCTCCCAACACTCAAACAGCTAAAAGACCACCGTCAAAATTCTGTATGAAGTATGAAGCCTTTTTTTTTTCTTTTTTTGTTGTAAATATGTTTATTCTGCTGAATAAGTCTTTTGTCAGTGCCAAAGCACTGGTCTTCCAGCCATTTTTCAATTCAGGGTTATTTACACAAAAGGTATATAGAATAAGGTGTACAATACCTGTTGAATACACAATTTGCACCACGTAACACAATGAAATTCTGAAACCCAAATGTTCCATAACAATATGGTACAGTAATGTCATATAACCAGATCAATATTTGTCAGATCAATGTGAGTATTTACATAGTATTTAGAATGTAAGCAGAAGTTATCTTCTGTATTCAGTTAGTAAACTTGTAGTAAGTTTTAATGTTCAGTTGCAGTTAGGCAAGCGGTATATAAATGTTGGTTTGTTAGGAAAATGTAGTTAGTTATGTGAGTTTATGAATTATGTTGTTGGGGTGGGGTTGTTAATAATACACGGCCCAGCTGTGACCAGTGAAGCAGTGGGACCAATCCCAGTGCATTTAGGTCTTAAATTTTACATTTTTACCTGGACTGTCTCTATTATCGTATATGGTTGACTGGAGATAACAGAGGAAGAGCAACAAATAAAAAAGTGGGGGTGGGGGGGAGAAACCGAGGCTGAGGGTTTGGTGGTCTGCCACTTACGGTATGGTGATGCCATGGAACATACTTTACTGCAACTGCATACGGGCCTGCCCAATCCGATGTACTCTTAGTGAGTTTTTAAATTCTAGGTAAGAGGACGCTTCCCTGGTTCTGGTTGGTAGGTTGTTCCACATCATGCTGCCTTTGTAAATTGGTGCTTTAATTAGTTTGTTTGTGGAAGGCTTGGGGACTTTGAGTAGAGTGGAATCAGCCCGTCTAGACTTCCTTTTTCTGTTTTCTATATATTGGGTATCTCTGGCTACATAAGTGATAGGAGATGTGAATCTCTTCTAACCATTAGGTAATCTAGGTTTGCCTTGTTGGTGACATACCAAGGAGTCTAACGGTGCATGATGGGATATCTTTGATACCAGTAGAAACTCGGTTCCAGAACCAATATAAATGGATGCCGGTCTAAATGCGCCCCATTTCTTGCATCTACTTTGTATTCCTTTTAAATAAATAAATCTAGCACTTGATGTTGCATGCAATTGTGGGATCGTTCATTATCGTTTTGCCTACATACTACAAAGTCCCGTCTCGTTTACCAGAGAACTCACGGACTGACATAGGCAGCCCTAAACTCCATCCCAATACATTAAAGTTCCAGATACAAAACGGTGGCATATGATATAATAAATATGAACAGTCAGTGCAGGAGGTATCTTTCCCACCAGTAAAAACTCGGTTCTTCAGCCGATATTTCAGTAGTATTAGATCTCCACACTCTTTCCTTGTCTGGAAGTAGGATAGGAACTTGTTTCCTTAACGAACACCCCCCCCCCCCCCCCACCCCCCAGCACATAAAGTAGACATCGGCTATTGGGGGGGAGAGGAACTTGGCGTCACCAACAATATACAAATGCTATTCGAACACATTTGTTTTTGTTGTCAGTAAAGATAGTAGAGCTGAGAATTGTTGACAGTTAAGCTATCATTTCTGCTGCTATTTTACTATTTAACCACATTACCTACCGTCGTTATCGCCGTTGTTGCCTAGCGACGCTATCATCCCCATAGTGAGGCCCGTGTGGTGTTTAATTAGTTGCGAGTGTTAAGTGATTTTGGTTAAGTCACCAAAAACAAGAGCACAGCTGTCAATCAAAGAGGGCGCCTTCCGGTGTTTGCCGCAACTCCTGTGTACAGTTAGTAGCACCGCACTGTCAGCCTGGTGCTTTACGCCGACTTGCTGCTAGTTGGACGGTGTCATGTGACTTACCACCTCGCTGACACTCCGGTGCTTGGTTCTGACCTGTTACTTGGACGTTGACAACGCTGACTTCTTGATGACCTGTTCTCCGGTGGCGATATGTGAACAGACGGTATGCACGGTATGTGTCGCTCAGGCTGCTTCACACCGGCACTGGACCGACAGCCTTATGAAGTTTGTGGTGGAACCCAGCAAGACCGGCTCAGTGTGTCACGTGTGTACAAAGGTTCTCGGGGACATTGGGGAGGCTGGCTTCTTGTGGACGGCTGCTGAACTGGCACGGACAGCAGTAATGGCGAGTGTTTATCACGGGACCCATAGGGAGACAGGAATTGCCACCATACGCTACGCCAACACCATCTTCATCCTCACTTATTTACTAGTCACAGTTACATTAGCCTTTGAAACAAGAGAGTTTGTAGCAATATTTAAATGAAGTATAGGTTCACCGAAGACAGAGAGTGTGGTGTTGGGAATATCCATCACTCATCGTTTGTGAACAATGTTAACAACTACACATTATATTTCATTCACACCATTCCTCTGCTGTCCTAGCGCATTATTGCTTAGTGGAGTTGCTCGTGAGTACATTTCGTGGAATCCAGAGCCCCTGTCTGCCGCCCTTTTGGGTGAGTACGAGTTGCGGGTGGCGTGGGGTGGCGGGGCGGACTGGTGGGCGCTTACTGGCCCCTAAAGGTGACGATCGATGGCGGTTAGACTGGTGGACTCTGCCAGGTCGCGTCCACGTGACCCGCGTTCAGTCAGGCCTGGTTCGTGAAGGAGGTGGCTAAGTTGCTAACGCGCCCACATCCTTCCCGGCGAGTCACTACCACACGCACTGTGCGCACTGGGTATAAGCAACAGGCGGGAAGTAATAATATCGTACATGACTCAGCACTTTGCAAAACCAGCATTCCTTTTAGAAGTGCATCACGCCAATCTGCTCTTGGGACATGCAAGTCTAAAAGGAAGCAATCGGGCAGCTCGTCATGTCCACCCACATGGGGCGGGCTCTGCTACAAGGGCGCCTCAGCACACTCAACCCAACACTGACCACGTTACTACATCTATCACTGAAGGGATAGCACAAGAACAAATGGCTGCCACAGCCCGCCGTGTGTGCCTACTGGAGCACGGTGGCCTTCTTCTCACATACGTCCCGGGATGGCCTCCATGGGACGTGAGCACCTCGTCCCGCCTGTCCCGAGGTGCTGCACAAAAAGTGCAGCCACTGACTGGCCCAGTCCGGCAGGCAGAGCCACTGACCGCCCCAGCAGGCAGGCAGAGCCACTGACCGCCCCAATCCGGCAGGCAGAACCACTGACCGCCCCAGTCTGGCAGGCACAGCCACTGACCGCCCCAGTCCGGCAGGCACAGCCACTGACCGCCCCGTCCAGCAGGCACAGCCACTGACCGCCCCGCTCGCAGGCACAGCTCGTCCTCACACACTCTCCCGCTTATATATTCTGATCAAATGCAGCTACTATATCTTAAAGTATTACCTAAATTATAGCTAACAGACATTCAATATTTATTTGTAATTCAACAATTCCAGCCAGTTGAAGGGTGGTTGGGGCACTATGGTGACAGCATTCCGCGTGTAAGTAGCGTTCATAGGATACTACTTAAAGCAGACTGCAAATACATATTATTGATTCAGATGCTTCCCGTTAGGAGTAATTTAGCCAGAGCAGCGTTAAAGAAGGAGTCAGTATTAAAGGGACTACTCAGGTCTCCTTTCATACAGCGTAGATTCATGTTCTAATCTGCCCCAAAGTGCGTACAGCATACAGGTGGCGACTCCTGTGCTCCGGCGTGCGTGGCGTGTGTAAGGCGTCGCCGGCTCCTCCTGGGTGTGGCTCGGGCGGGTGCCCACCTGTCTAACATCCGGCCCTATCCATTACCCCTGCTTCCTACCTCCGTTGCTATTGACTGTGGCTTACCTGTGAAGCCGCACATGCGCTTTGTCTCCTCTCACACCAGGAGCTGCTCCTAGGTGGGGGGGAGGTGTGCATGGGTACTGCAGGACCCAATGAGCGTTACATCATCAGATACAGACTACCTGGGAAGAGGCTGGAGGAAAGGTGTCGGACCATGTCCCGGCAACACCCGTTGGTGGGGGCGTCAATCGTCCTGTGTGCCCCTTCACCTGGCACTGAGCTGGTTACTGGTGTACAGAGTGCACACCCGGCTTGTCCCAGTGCGCTTCTTGTCCTACCTCCGCTGCCCGGCTGCGTCTCCTGCCGAACTTGCCCACCTGGCGCTTGGTGGAGCTAGGTGGCGATAGGTGGCGCTAGGTGGCGGCTGGGGTGATTTCAGGCAGAGCAGATGTGGCTCTAATACTGCCGAGACAGTCTCAGCATGCTGCCGCCCTTCTGCACATTCAGTGCACTGCCAACCGTTCGGGAATTACACCTCGTGTTGGCCCGGGGCTGTTGGTCGAGACGCAGTGCAGTGGTCCACCCCCAGTGCTGAGACCGCGCTACCCGTCACCATGGAGAGAAGACAATGAGACCCGACATGCCCATGTGAGGACGCCCCGTGGAGTGGCAGCTGCGGGTAAAGTACCTTTGCGTCTCCCATTCCCACCCCGCCGCCTAACACCTGCCCGGAGACTCACGAACCCAGCTCTGGCTAATCATGTCACAGCCAGCTGAATATAAGCGAATGCTGAACAAAGTGGGGCTCGGCTTGGCCTGTTGACACAACATAGATACACATTGCCGCGTGGAGTGGCGGTCTGGCCGGCTGCGCCTGCCGTTACTCCACCTACAAACCACATTACACCGTCTCTGTGACGTCCTCTTTATCGTCATCATTGTTGTATCATGAGATGACCACTGGTAATTAGTTAGATGGAACCTGCCAGGGAAGGCTGTCTACATATATATCTATTATCATCATTATTGTATTATGGGATGACCAAAGGTAATTAGGTAGACAGAACCTGCCAGGAAATGCTGTCTACATATATATCTATCATCATCATCATTATTGTATTACGGCATGACCACTGGTAATTAGGTAGACAGAACCTGCCAGGGACGGCTGTCTACATATATATCTAACCTTATTATTGTATTATGGGATCACCACTGGTAATTACGAAGACGGAACCTGCCAGGGAAGGTCATCTACCTATGTATCTATTGTCATCATTATTGTATTACGGGATGACCACAGTTAATTAGTTAGATGGAACCTGCCAGGGAAGGCTGTCTACATATATATCTAACATTATTATTGTATTATGGGATCACCACTGGTAATTACGTAGACGGAACCTGCCAGGGAAGGTCATCTACCTATGTATCTATTGTCATCATTATTGTATTACGGGATGACCACAGTTAATTAGTTAGATGGAACCTGCCAGGGAAGGCTGTCTACATATATATCTATCATCATCATTATTGTAGTTCGGGATGACAATTGCTAATTAGTTAGACAGAACCTGCAGGGGAACGCCATCTACCTATATATCTATCATCATCATTATTGTATTACGGGATGACAACTGGTACTTAGTTAGGCGGAACCTGCCAGGGAAGGCCAACTATCTATATATCTATCATCATTATTTTATTTTGGGATAACAACTGGTAATTAGGTGGATGGAGCCTGCCAGGGAAGGGCATCTACCTATATATCTATCATCATTATTGTATTTTGGAATGACCACTGGTAATTAGGTGGACGGAGCCTGCCAGGGAAGGCTGTCTACATATATATCTATCCTCATCATTATTGTGTTACAGCATGACCACTGTTAATTAGTTAGACGGAACCTGCCACGGAAGGCTGTCTACATATATATTATATAGGACAGCTGACTCTATACTGAGGTAGTCACAATCTGGATTCCTTTCACTCAGTAGTTCACCTTTGAATGCCTGCACTCACATTAATGTGAGCTGCATGTAGTAGAATTCGATGCCTGCTTCAGATTACGTGGTCACTGTCAGGGAAAGAACACATTGGATTTTAATCGTGTGTTATGCATTAACGACATGTGACCCCCGAGAAAAGATATTGTACTAATGGTCATTTGTAGTCACGGTGTAGGACTAACAATCCATCTTTTTAATTAACTTAGTTTTGTGTCCAAACTGTAAAGGTACATTTGTCAACACATATCCACTGATTCTTTTACTTTTAAATGTAACACAATTTGCATATGAAGTGGGCTCGACTACATGCAGTCTGTGAATTGAGGAACTGGTGACCACTAGTTGGTTGAATTTTCAGGATAGTCTCCATCACCCATCCACATTGCTTGTGTCGGGTTGTGAGTGACACTGGCCACTCTCCGGGCTGCTGGGTGTCAGGTTGTAAAGTCCTCGGCTGGCAGTTTTAGTTGTGTAGGTAGGCTAAGAGGAAATCACTACAGGCAAGCAATGAAAGCAGAAATAGAGTGAAAGTATGACTCACTTATTTATTACATTTATAGCTTCATGAATCAAGATGGTGGCACACACCTGATCAAACTCTCCAATCAGCAACAGGCATTTTTATATCAACCAATGATATTCAAGAACCTTGTAACCAAGGCATGGTTGTTTAGGTATACAGTGCCCTGTTGTGTCTGGGTGTGTAGTGATCCATAAATAACACTTGGGGGGGGGAGGGGGTCTGTGTACAGAAGTCCAAAGACTCTGTCACATTTCAAGAAGTGCCCCTCTCACCCTATCTATTATAATACACAATCTCTATCTTAACTCAGTAATGGATCACCAACACCACACAATCCTATATGCCTTGGTTTTACATACCATTTACCATTATATAGACCATTTGTAATTTATTATAGAATAGTTCACACCATAACCAATGTCTTAAATATTGTGAAATTTTACAAGGTGACACAATGGTGGCGTTCTCTGTGGCGGAGTGGTTAGAGTGTCTGACTTTTTTCTACGTCAGACTCCTAATCTGAAGGTTGTCGGTTCGATTCCCCGTGCCCCCAGCTCTGCCAATTTGGATTTACACTGCTGTGTATAACTTACAGTGTCATCAAAGGCCGGTTGCTCTCATACCATGTCTATGCGGGGTTGGAGGTTAAAAATCCCTTGGGTCGGTAAAAGTGTAGGCTCGGGCTTTCTATCAACCAGCAGTGGAGTGGGGAAGACCAGTTGTCTGTGACTGGGATTTCCCCTGCTTGGGACAACTAATGTACAAAAAAAAAAAAGAGAGACAAATAAGTGGTCACACTTCCTGTCCACCATTCGCTATATCGCTATAATAAGGGAGGGGCCACAAAGTGGTCAGGTTGTTTTTTTCCGTCACTGCTTAACCCTGTTAACTTATTGACCGGACGCGATTTCCCAATCGATATAGCGGAGACCTCCCGTGTGGAAGGTCGGGAGTTCAAATCCCGGTCGAGTCCAACCAAAGACTTAACAAATTTATACTTGTCGCTTCCTAGGCTGGTGCCCGAAACTACTAGGATAGGACAAGGACTGATTAGATCAGTGTCAGGATAAAGTGAATGTATGGGAAATCGGGTCATAGTGTGGGCAGCCTGGTCTCCCAGTGGGGCAGCAATATAAGGTCACCCTGAGTGCTCACTGTTACAAATCGGTACTCGTCCTGATATCACATTATACGTTGCTAGGACGTAAAACCCCAACAAACTACAATAACATTTTATCTTGTTTCGTTCTACCTGAGCTGCCCCTAATGTATTGTTGGTGATAACAGCACCACAATACGCCATCAGAGCCGTTGAACACGCGTCACAATGATCCATGTTCTCTACACGACCAGCTGCCGCACCAGTTCAACTTGACAGGTATGTTAAACAACCACAGGGTGCCCTGCCCAGTCATCTGGTCTAAGTGCCAGGTTAATTACAGGTGTGAGCAGGTGGACTACCCCTTGGTGGCCACACAGTATTAGGCTGAGTGTCGTGTCATTACTGAGGGTCACTGAGGCTGGGAGAGGGCGCCGTGGCACCACACGCTGCACGGTGAGAACCATCAGGGGGCGCCTCGGGAGTAGGCTATATCACACAGACAGGGCGGACTGTGGGGGGGGGGGGGTCGAGGTGTTGCCTGGTTGTCGCAACATGCCTCCAGCATTGCCTGCAGAATGCAGAACGTCACCGCTGTGACTCGCTGTGTTATACCGGGTTATAAAACCACGCGTACAACCCATAGCCCTACTCGGGTGGAGGCTCATATATTATCGCCACACTTTACTTTACCGCCGGTGTTCCCTCCGTCTGGCCACATACTCAATATCTATTCATAGAACTTAGTTCAATTGCGAATAGTGAACTAAGTCAGTGCACAATGTAATAAAAGTGGAAATTTCACTTATCTATAAGTAACACAGCCATTCTCTTAGTGACTCAGGTGATTCTTATTGCCTGTCCTGCCGACTCAAAGACCCATGTGTGGCAGGGCCACTGACGTTCGGGCGCCTCCTACATCTCCCGCACTCCGTTCACCCATCCCCAGGTCCGCGCTTCCGGTGACGCCCCCTGCCTCATGCCGTGATCATATCTCCCCCGCCCTTCCGCGCCTCTGTTTCCTCCTACGCCTGCTGGCTTCTGCTCCCCTTACAAACATTCACTCCCCACCGAAGTGACGACCACATTCACGTTGTCAGATCTCGTGTCGCTGACCGTTGCCTTGAAAACCGATATGATGGATGCTGCACTAGTGGATCCTTACATTCCGGTGCTTGCTTAATGCTTTATTGTCGACTGTTTTCAGCCGCCCTGTATAAATTCTAAGTTTTGCTCAATTCTGCTATAATGTACTAATCTGTTCATGTACACAATGAACCAGTAATCCTGGAAGCCATCTGAATTACTTTGCCTACCTCCACGGTCCTCATAATGCTTTGAACGCAATATAAGCGGCCTTCATAAATACGTATTAAATGACTCCAGCTCACCCCGCCATTCAGTTTGTTTGGTCAGTGAACAGTTTGTAATGAAGGTTTCTGATGTCAGTCCTTTTACTTCCGGTCACTGGAGCTTCACTGGCCAATCGCAGCCGGCCTCATCAGCGAGTTAGTCACTGACCTCCTCTAGCCCAATTTGCGTCATTAGGCGCAGGTTTTCACCACCAGTGGGTGGGGAGGGAAGGGGAGGGGGGGGGAAAGGGGAGGAGATGGAGGAGGGGATGGAGGAGGGGAAGGAAGAGAAGGGAATGAGGAGTAGGAGAGAAGGAAGGCGGGTAGGAGAAGGAGGGAGGGGATAGAAGAGAAGGAGGGGAAGGGGGAGGGGAAAGTAGAGGAGATGGGATGGGAGGGGAGGGGAGGAGAAGGTGGATGGGTGATTAGAAAAGGGGTGCGGAGGACCCTGAGCCTACGAGCAGTGAAGCAGGCTTACCTTTACTGCGCCCATGACTGGCTTGAGTGCAGAGCTGCAGTAGATAGGGCTACGTGCTACTGCTCTGTACAGGTTCGCTATACAATCCTCACAGTGTACCATGTATGCAGTCACCCCGAGTAATCTGTAAATCATGCACTGCTTCATCAGCATTCATCCTTACCAATAGAGATAAGTCCTATTTATTGTATTCTGTGCTGCTATACACAAATTAGACCCATGTTTCTACGTGTAGTTGCACTGGGCACACGCTATGTACTACGTTCCCGATGGTGGACTGTCCTACCGTGTTTTGAAACTCATCCCGGCCATCTCTCAGGTTTGGAAAGCTTACCTGAAATTAAGGAAAAACACATTATTGGCTGGAAAATATTGGTGTTAATACAAACAGGACGTTCAACATGGGATGTGCATAAATGCACGATGCAGTGAAGACAAGCACTTAGAGGTTGCAGCTCTCAGGTCACTGTCGAATGGCAGTTAGAGAAGATAAGATATCGCTGCCACTTTCACGCCCGGTATTTACATGAGACTTACGACGGCATCTGGACCCTTCAGTGAGAAGTGAGCGCAGTGAGTGAGGGGGCACACTGAGTACAGTGAGCGCAGTGAGTACATTGAAAACAGTGAACACAGTGAGCACAGTGAGCAAAATGCACACAGTGAGCACAGTGAGCACAATGAGCGCAGTGAGCACAGTGAGCACAATGAGCACAATGAGCACAGTGAGCACAGTGAGCACAGTGAACACAGTGAGCACAGTGAGCACAGTGAGCACAGTGAGCACAGTGAACAATGTGAACAATGTGAGCACAGTGAATATAGTGAGCACAGTGAGCACAGTGTGTACATTGAAGACACTGAACACAGTGAGCACAGTGATCACAATGCACACAGCGAGCACACTGAGCATTGTGAGTACAGTGAACACATTGACAACATTGAAGACAATGAACACAGTGAGTACAATGAGCATAATGCACAGAGTGAACACAGTGAGCACATTGACAACATTGAAGACAATGAACACAGTGAACGCAGTGAGCACAGTGAGCATAATGCACACATCGAGCACAGTGAGGACAGTGAGCACAGTGAGTACAGTGCACACATTGAGCACAGTGAGCACAGTGAGTACATTGAAGACGATGAACACAGTGAGCATAGTGAGCATAACGCACTCAGTGTGAACAGTGAGCACAGTGACCACAGTGAGTGCATTGAAGACAATGAACACATTGAGCATAATTCACACAGTGAGCACAGTGAGTACATTGAGCACAGTGAACACAGTGAGCACAGTGAGCACAGTGAGCACAGTGAGCACAGTGAGCACAGTGAGCACATTGATCACATTGAGCACAGTGAGCACATTGAGCACAGTGAGTACATTGAAGACAATGAACACAGTGAGCACAGTGAGCATAATGCACACATCGAGCACAGTGAGCACAGTGAACACAACACGCGCAGTGAGTATATTGAAGACAATGAACACAGTGAGCACAGTGAGCACAATGCACACATTGAACACAGTGAGCACAGTGAGTGCAGTGAGTGCAGTGACCACATCGAGCACACTGAACACAATGAGCACAGTGAGCACACTGAACACAGTGAGCACAGTGAGCACAGTGAGCACAGTGAGCTCAGTGAGCTCAGTGAGCACACTGATCACAATGGGCACAGTGAGAACAGTGAGCATGGTGAGCACAGTGAACACAGTGACCACAGTGAGCACAGTGAATGCATATAGCACAGTGAGCACAGTGCACACTGTGCACACAGTGAGCCCAGTGAGAACAGTGAGCACAGATAACATAGTGAGTACAATGAACACAGTGAGCACAATGCTTACAGTGAGCACAGTGAACACAATGACCACAGTGAGCACATCAATAAACTAATACATTAACTAGGAAGCTAATCATTTCATAGAATTCAGATTTGAATCGATAAATATGTGCAGACCAAGGTACATTTGTTAACTGTTAGTTTGATTTAAAGGCATTTAATCAACAGGCTTTGCATCAACATGTTTTCCCCGTCCGCGTCAGTAAGTGGCTGGAATTAAGTGGTACATAGCAGTCTTGTATTTCCTTAGTAGTAAAAGTTGGCAGCCAGTATAATTCATTAGCTGGTCTTAACAATAAAGCACACTGTAGACTCCGCTCAAAACCACACCGTTTTGAATTCTGTCTCACTGTACATCTCAGGGGACAGTCAGTACTACGGAGGCAGATGAATTAGATCAGGTGAATAGAATAGTATTCTCCTATTGGCAGGTCATTAGTCTCACCCTTTCCACGGTGAATGTGCTAGTACTTTCCCAGTATCTCATATTATATGCTCGCAAATTATAACACATATAGCTATGCATTCCAGAAAATTATGCTCGATAGACACCTAATGAAGTCACTACTACCAGTGTCATGGCCCAAAAACTGCGTATTGACGTGACTACTAGCAGCGTCATGGTTCAACAGCTGCATAATCAATAATGTTTTAAATAATGTTAAATAATGTTATCAAATAATATTCATGTTTTACAGTGTTTTATGTAGTTTTTCTACTGTGTAGCATGTTCAGCGATCAGTATATATATATATATATTTCCAATATCGTATATGTAAACAATATTAAACCCTACTGTCGGTTACCTTGGATGGAGGGTGCAATATAATTCCCTAATGCGTCACGCTAAAGTGGGTGTTGTGTAAAACCACTCACATGATCAGTATACCAATATCACCCAGTGATATATACACACCGATGACAGACATTTTAAATCCTGGGTCAAATGGCTTCAATTTGTTTGAATAGACAATTTGACAAATTGCCAACGCAATCTATTAGATGTCAAATAGAAAACAGCATTCTATTGAGAATAAATATAAACTATTCCCAACAACCTATGCACGCACATGCTCGATTGAACATTAAAGGTATGCAGTTAAAAAGAAAGCATTAACGATACAAAACACCCCGTTGTAAGAGCGGCGCAGTGGGTTCCGGTAACGCGTGCGCACTGAGCGGTGAAAATATTGGCGAGCATGCGTGGAGGAATGGCTGACAGGCTTGCAGGCTGTACATTCACAGTGCAGCACAGTGGGCGGGACGCTGAGGCTGTAAGTCTGCCTGTGGACGCGCGGCCCGTGGCTCCTCCTGACCACACACGACTACCGACTCGTAAACCTGTTTAACCATCCGCAAGCAACCCAGTCCTTTCCACGTGGTTGAATTGAACCTTCAAACGCTCAAGGAACCCGTTGACATTCGGCCAGCAATGACTGCACACCGAAGGCGTCTAACGTCGTCTGGCCCGCAGTCCACAGTTTGCCTCATTCCGCGTGTTCGAATGACCCTCGGCAGCCTTGGCTCGTGACTGGTACCACTGTCCGGGTGATGGACTGCCCTGCAGACCTCTTACCGCCCCTTGAACTTTCTGACAGCTGACCCCCGACCGCCCATTGACCTCTCTGATAGCTGTACTGTAATGAGAGGCGCCACTGAAAGACGATAAAACCGCATCTAACTTGCATGACATTCGGCAGGACATTTGTCATTAGTCACCGGTCACGGCATCCATTCTAACATAGACGCCACAACTCTAATTACAGATAGACATGCATTCCATATTAATTCATGTATTTCTCTCTAAACACAGAACAACGAACATGTCTTGTTATTTGTTGGGGTTTAATGTCCCGGTAACATATAAGGTCATATCAGGATGGATTCCGATTTGTGACAGCGCGAAGTCATGGGGACTTTATAGTGTTGCCCCACTGGGAGACCGGGCTGGCAGCACTATGGCACGATATGATCAGTCACATCATCCTGGTACTTAACCGGCCAGTCCTTGCCATAGCTAGGAATGTGATAAGTATCAAATGTATAAGTCAGCGGTTTAACTCTTCTGGGAATCGAACCCACGGTATCCCAAGGTGAAAGCAGGCCAGTGATCTTATTGATTCGGCAATCCTGTCCGATCGAAAATGATAATGTGAGGGAATGGAGTTTGTAAATCAGAAACAATCCTAGGACTTACCAGGAATCAACAAGAACAATTATTCACAGTTGAAATGTTCCCTGCATAATCAACGAATGTAACAAAAGCAAAGAGGGCGGGTGGGGAGCCACGAAAAAAGGTCATACACATTGATTTTTGTTGTTGAAACATCACCGTTCTAAAAAGTACACCATTTTTTGCCGAAGAGTGCAGGCTCCCAGCAATTGACGATGGAATAAGGGAATGGCAATATGCACCACTTCGTCAACAGTGGATGCATTCAGTCACTTTACATCCATAACTGGCGGTGGCAATCAGTATTCTGTTGTGAGTGTCACGTCACATTAAGTAACTATACCCGGTGACTGGCAAGCAACACGTGACTCAGATTCATGCTGTATTTGATACTGAGAAACCATGGTGATGTTAAGGGACTAGCTCGCAGCTTCTTCACTCAGACCACTCTTCTCTGAAAGGGCGTCTCTCATCCACGGCTTCAAACACGGCAGTTGCCATGACAACCATTTCGCTCCTTTTATCATTGGGCTTACCAGAATCACTACTCAATGCTACCAACTGGGGGAAATAGGAAAATGGAATGTAACTGCTGGCTAATGTTTATAATACCCACCTATGGCATACATAACTGACAACTCCAGAATCCAGTTACACCCAATAGATTCGATCGTTTCCGAGGTTAGAAACGAAACAAAAAAAGATTGGCACACCACATGAATAGCTTCCTCCTTAAAAAGGACATTAACGGTTCACATCTAACAATAACCCACATAATTTGACAGAATGATATCATTACGTGCTAAAATATTTATAATGCAGATTTGAATGGATATCTGTAGTGGATGAATTAGCCGGAGTCAGCACTTTTTCTGCTGGCTTCCATTACTCTCGTAGTGACAGGGGCACAGTTACATAGAGTTGCTAGGAAATCACGTGGGCATACGCTGGGCATACACGGGGTATACGTTGGTTATACGTTGGGCATACGTTGGGAGACGTTGGGCAGACGCCGGGCAGACGCCGGACAGACGCTGGCTTCGCAATCTGCTTAAGCGAGGCGCTTGGTTTGCCCACTACACACCAGATGGCAGTTCGGATTGACACTGGTAACATCACACGCCCATCAACGTGCTGTGTTGCGGTGGCGCCATCGGGTGTACAAAATGAACACTACACACGGGAGTTGCTGTAAGCGTATGTAGAGTGGTGCGCTCTAGTGGGGCGTAGTAGCACTGTCTTATAGATGTGCACATTATGGATTCTCTGAATCAGAATAATTGCGTTGTTGCATTGTTTTCCCAGAGCACTGCCATTGACCAGTGATTGAAGTGCCGTGTTGCCGCAGGCACTGTTCCTTTTGTTAGTTCATGAAGCCACAGTCCAATCACATTCAAGGTAATGTTATATGTTGTTTCTAAGGCGCTGCTCTATCGTCAGCTGGTTTGTTAAGCACTTATTTTGAGCGAGGAAACATTTATGAACCTTAGACTTAGACCAAATCAACTACTCTGACAATGCGGTGTTGCAGTTCTGAAGATTTCGTCCGATTGTTAAGTGAGACCAAACGCACCGTCACCATGGCTCAGCTCCATCAGTTTACTACAACCAACCTAGCACTGCCCACTGATAGCCGGTAGAATTACGGCCATCTGCTCCATGCTGTATCAGTAATAATGAATGTGTGATATATAATGAACATGTACTGAAATTCACCGCGGTTAATTGACCCCGGGGAGTAGAGTAATGGTGGTGTGGCACGAGCCATAACTGAGTTAATGTGTGCTAAAATATTTAGACTCGTTAGGTGTCCATTCATCACGGCTTGCTGAGAGGCTCAGTCCAGAGCACTATAAAGGTCATATCCACCGTGCCCTGCCCAGAGCTGAGTGTCCACGCTGTTGTTTGCAATGGGCACTTAAACCAGTGTCTCTCAGGGAAGAACCGCTTTGCGAACGGCCCTAAACCACGAAGATATATATATATATATTTATAAATATGTAAATATATATTGACTGTATTGTTGACAAGTGCATTTAACATATATATCACCCCTATCATCTGTATCAGTTCAGCTTACTGCCTCTGCCACCCATGCTGGGAACCAGCATGTACAGCCATGGGAATAAAGCACTTGAACAAAGCGGTATAATGACAATATGCTCGGAGCTCTTGCTATGTGTAAATTACTTATTGCCCGTGCCCTGTTTAACTGGTGCTTTGCGTGGCAAACCTGCTGTACGCATGGACCAAATCTATGATAGAGAACGAGGCTGTGAACGAGCCGCTTGGCCATCCGGGAGGGATGCGGGCTGCTGTGAGGGCGCGAGAGACTGCGTGCCTAGGGCGAATTGCCGGAGACCAGCGAACAAACACAGCTGCGGCTGGCAGGTCCCACCGTACAAACAAGTACACCACAGCCAGTATCATTTGGCAGGCACTTTGTGCGACTTGTGTGAACATTTCTCAGACAGCGCTTAACGCAGCTGGGCTTGTTGGGTGCAGTGCCCGTTTCTGCAGCTCGTCTAACATCCGCACAGCTGGTTTTAGTGCTTTCATTGCTTGCTTGTCGTGAAGCCACACACCCGGGTCTCAGTTTCACGTTGCTTCCAGTCCAATTCCCTAAGCAAACTTCAACCGGCACGTCTGTGCAGTGTTTCTGAATAAGTGCTTAGCAATATGAAAGCAGTGATAATTGATTCCAAACTCGAAAGCAATTAAACAATTTAAGAACGCACAATTCCACACTTGCGACCTGGCCTATGAGAACTGTAATTTCTATTGTTAACAGAATAGTACATGTTTGTGGAATAATGTATGGAAATTGTGAATACAAAATGTCTAATGTCTATCCACAAAGGGTTAAGACATTTTGGACGAATGGAATTACTGCGGCAGTAATAAGGGTCCTGTGCGACAGAGCAATCTGGCTGCTGGGGTGAGGAGTCTCTAGCGCCATCTGGACGCACAACAGTAATTCAGGACTACACGCTTTTCACACAGCAAGGCCCCGACTTCACCCAATTACTGTTCGGCACTCTTAACCAATACTCTAGAAATGGTCTCAAGATCACTACCATGCAAAACTGTTTCAAATCCAGCAACATAGACAGGGAGACAGAGATTAAAACAGTATTCTATTCAATGGCTTACCCGTCAGTTATTCAATCTAAAAGATTCGTGTATGTTGTGTTCTCATTTGTTTAAATATGAACAGATGGGTGCCATTCAAGTCTGACATTTCACTACTGAGGGCTCAAATCAACCCAACTTCCTTGCACTACCACGCTACACAGGACGCTGTGGGCTGCACACTGCCTGCTTCCTCCAACCTGGGAAGCCACATAGATCTACTTTGCGAGGCATTCACATGGGCCAACTCACAATGCTGGAACTGTTCTACTAAATGAGTGAACATACCTGTAGCAACTCCGTCCGCCCATAGACAACTGAGGACATGACCTCTTGCACTCCTGAGTGCATGTAAATTGGATGTTTATAGAGGCATGATCTTTCAGAGCAACTAAGTTTATGTGTTACAGCTAAAATTGATGTTTGTGTATTTGACATTAACAGCATGGCAAATTATTGAGCACTAGAGTTGTAATTAAATACTTGTGAATAATATTAACATATTTATTTAATTATTTTGATAGATCAAATAATGACGAAGATCCAATCACACTTTTAGTTCACAATTAGACCATTTCACCCCCCCGTGAATACGTTCGAC
This sequence comes from Branchipolynoe longqiensis, assembly GCA_030323885.1. Classification (NCBI taxonomy): domain Eukaryota; kingdom Metazoa; phylum Annelida; class Polychaeta; order Phyllodocida; family Polynoidae; genus Branchipolynoe; species Branchipolynoe longqiensis. Next base: position 54,627,441 of record CM059190.1, on the reverse strand, counting down.
GAGTTGATATCGATGTTGAACTGAATAGTTTAAGCTACTGTTCCTGAATGCCCTAGAAGCAGAACGAAAAACTAGTCTTCTCGCGTGACAGGTCATGGAATTCGAACCTGTGGGGTTCAAGTCCTGGACAAGTCAAACCAATGTTTTAAATATTGATACGTGGCACTAAATAGCCTGGTGTTCGGCATTATTTGGATACGGAAATGCGCAGTGGCATAGGACAACCAATTGTCTGCGATTGGAATTTGCCCTGCCTAATCAACAAATGTCATCAATATTTCGCTTAAATATGCCAGTTCTCAATGGTAGAATCACATTACTGAAATGTCCTGCAATGTTTAAGAAGTAGAAAGCCATGCACATTATTATTGACATCATGTAGAAGAGGAGCCGACCGTTGTATTTGACTCCACTCAGCTGGCCCCAGCCAGATCGGCTCACCTGGTCTATACCGGAGTGTCTCAGTTACACACGGACACCGGCACCCTGCAGTCTCCTTCTACGCGCCTCTACAAGTGCGGCCATGTACCATGTGGTGCTTACCATACCACACCAGGCCCGACCCTGCACCATGTGGTGCTTACCATACCACACCAGGCCCGACCCTGCACCATGTGGTGCCTACCGTCCCACACCAGGCCCGACCCTGCACCATGTGGTGCTTACCGTCCCACACCAGGCCCGGCCCTGCACCATGTGGTGCTTACTGTCCCACACCAGGCCTGGCCCTGCACCATGTGGTGCTTACCATACCACACCAGGCCCGGCCCTGCACCATGTGGTGCTTACCTTCCACAACACACCCAGCCCTGCACCATGTGGTGCTTACCATACCACACCAGACCCGGCCCTGCACCATGTGGTGTTTACCTTCCACAACACGCCTGACCCTGCACCATGTGGTGCTTACCATTCCACACCAGGCCCGGCCCTGCACCATGCGGTGCTTACCTTCCACAACACGCCCGGCCCTGCACCACATGGTGCTTACCGTTCCACACCAGGCCTGGCCCTGCACCACATGGTGCTTACCATTCCACACCAGGCCCGACCCTGCACCATGTGGTGCTTACCATTCCACACCAGGCCCGACCCTGCACCATGTGGTGCTTACCTTCCACAACACGCCCGGCCCTGCACCACATGGTGCTTACCGTTCCACACCAGGCCTGGCCCTGCACCACATGGTGCTTACCGTTCCACACCACGCCTGGCTCTGCACCACGTGCTGCTTACCGTTCCACACCAGGCCCGGCCATGGACCACATGGTGCTTGCCATACCACACCAGGCCCAACCCTGCACCATGTGCTGCTTACCTTCCACACCAGGCCTGGCCCTGCACCATGTGCTGCTTATCTTCCACACCAGGGCCGGCCCTGCACCACATGGTGCTTACCATTCCACACCAGGCCTTACCCTGCACCATGTGGTGCTTACGGTCCCACACCAGGCCTTGCCCTGCACCACATGGTGCTTAACATCCCACACCATGCCTGGCTCTGCACCATGTGGTGCTTACCTTCCCAGACCGGGCCTTGCCCTGCACCACGTGGTGTTTACCATCCCACACCAGGCCTGCCTCTGCACCATGTGGTGCTTACCGTCCCACACCAGGCCTGGCTCTGCACGACATGGTGCTTACCGTCCCACACCAGGCCTGGCTCTGCACCACGTGGTGCTTACCGTCCCACACCAGCCCTGGCTATGTACCACATGGTGCTTACCATCCCACACCAGGCCTGGCCCTGCACCACGTGGTGCTTACTGTCCCACACCAGGCCTTGCCCTGCACCACATGGTGCTTACCGTCCCACACCAGCCCTGGCTATGCACCATGTGGTGCTTACCATCCCACACCAGGCCTGGCCCTGCACCATGTGGTGCTTACCATGCCACACCAGACCCGGCCCTGCACCACATAGTGCTTACCATGCCACACCAGCCCTGGCTATGCACCATGTGGTGCTTACCGTCCCATACCAGGCCGGCACTGCACCACGTGGTGCTTACCGTCCCACACCAGGTCCGGCCCGGCACCATGTGGTGCCCATTGTCCCACTCCAGGCGGGCCCACTGGGTGCAATGGCTCAGCCGTGTCAATTAATCGCTTAAATATGCCAGTTCCGGTCTGGGAAGGTAAGCACCACATGGTGCAGAGCCAGGCATGGTGTCAATTAATCGACAACAGGACCGACCTGCACATTATTGCTATTCTCGCACTGCCGGTCTGTGGGTGGGCGCCGCCATTTTGTCTGCTGGGGGCTGCAGCTCGACGTGTGCGTGACAAATACACTATTTGGCCAACTCCCCATAAGCCGACGGCAGGTCCGCGTATGTCGAGTGGAGGCGACTTGGCAGGCCGGTGAATGCGAGGATGAGCACCTCAGTAACGAAGAGCGGCAGACCGGCGCTACACGAGAGCGTCCTGGATAAAACATTCACCCTTATCCGAAGTAGAGTGGAATGGTAACCATTCCTAAATCAGAGCAAACACTACTACAGTTGGAAGTACCTGTAGAGGTAGTGGTTCCCGTTTGCCGTGTTGATCTATATTGGTGTAAAGTTCAGATATTCGGAGAGAATGACAATGATCAAGATGGCAGCCATGGAAAGATCTCGGTTTGACTTGTTTGTGTTGTTTTTGTTTTGTGTTTGGTAAATATGTTTATTCTGCTGAATAAGTCTTTTGTCAGTGCCGAAGCCCTGGTCTTCCAGCCATTTTTCAATTCAGGGTAAAATCTATTAATCTTCATGATTCATAAATTGTTCACCCCAAAGTAGCATTTGACCTATATAGCACTTTACTTTACAAATTCATGAGGCTATCTCCATAATTCAGCTTCCTAACACTTTTTCTATAGGGTTGCTTAGCTGCCCTGTCCTGGAGACAATGCTGCGGGAGTAACTACGGGTGTCCCGGCATGCTGCTGTGTTAGTAAACTAATATCATGGGACATGTTACTAAGTCGTGCCCATCCGGTGCCTCGTGGTCGCCTATGAAATTTCAATCAGCCTAACTTTCTGTGTGTGTCTGTCTCTGTGTGGGAGGGAGGGAGGGAGGAAGAGAGAGGGATGGAGGGATGGACGGAGGGAGGGAAGGAGCGAGAGTGTCTGTGCGTCTCTCTCAGAGAGACACGCACACAGACACAGACTCACACATAGAGACACACATACAGACACACAGAGACACACACAGAGACACACAGACACACATAGAGACACACATACACACACTGAGACACACACACAGACAAAGAGACGCACACGGAGACACAGACACAGAGACACACACAGACACACAGACACACACATACACACACACAGACACACACATACACACACACAGAAACACAGAGACATACACAGAGACACACACAGACACACACAGAGACACACACAGAGAAACAGAGACACAGACACAGACACAGAGACACACACAGACACACACAGACACAGAGACACACACACATACACACAGAGACACACACATACACAGAGAGACACACACATACACAGAGACACACACAGAAACACAGAGACACACACATACACAGAGACACACACACAGACACACAGACACACAGACACACACACATACACATGACACAGACAGACACATACACACACAGACACACACAGACACACACAGACACACAGACAGACAGACCCACCGACAGATACACAAACAAACACACAGACACACACACAGACAGCCCCCTCCAACCCGTCGGCGCGCGTCGGGGCACCTCGAAAGTTTTGTGCAAGCACAAAACGATCGGCGCGACCCGACGCGCGCCGACGGCCGCCAACGTGTCCATTCACACGTTGCTATCCCTCAACGTGTACCGACGCGCCGGTAACGTGCCGGTAACGCGCCGCTAACGTACCGGACGTGTACCGACGTTTCGACTAAAAAAGCAACACGTCGACGCGCGTTGGTGGGAAACGTCGTAGTGTGACAGGGCCTTAGATGTCTGACGACTTACAGAACATGCCTGATATTTATCAATATTAACACGGGTTCCACTTTGCCGAACACACTCGGAAGCAACAGAGCATGAAAAGCCAATTTGCGCGGTATTGTAAGAATCACAATGATATGCAGGAAAAGGTCACTATCTTGCTGGATCAATTGTGGCTACTGGCGTCACCTTGTATATGCATGTGTTGGCAGCACCGGGTGCAGTCAGTGTGACAGCGGGCTCTACGGACATATGGCATTCGGGTGGTGGGATGTGGGGGAAATGGGGACAGGTGACTTGTAGAGGTGGGATTATGTTGCTATGGAGATGGAGCAGGCGGTGCAGTCTCAATATAGCAGTCTGATAGAGATGGTAGTGGAGGTGCGATGGATATAGCGGTATGTTAATACGGACGTAGAGGGGGCAGTGGAGGTTTGATACGTAGGTCCGTTAGAGATGATGGTGGAGACCGGGTTGCTATGGAGATGCAGCAGTTCGCTGAGATGCTCGTGGACATGGACAATGGGTCGGTCATGCAGGGTTAACAATCTGTGCTATGATACCAGGGGTGCACTGTACTAACACTCCCCTGATAAACCTGCATACCTGCTTAGTTAAGAACACAAAATATACACATTTCATATCATTTGGTCAATTCATTATATTTGATTAAGTTTACCCCTGCAATGGTCTTACTGCACAAATGCTAGTCATATTTTGGTGATGATTCAAAATATTGTGACTGTTGCGTTTTCAGTAAGCCACAGCAGAGCCAGAGATGACAATTTGAATGGAGGCGACAGTAGTTATTGCGACAGATGCAATATTGTAGGCAATGAGGCCCGATATTGTTACCACGACAAGCCGTGATCCAAACCTATTGAATTATTCATGCAAAACTGACCCGTTGTCACACAATATTCTCATCAAGCAATGTACTCAGTCAAATAATGCACTCAGTCAAACAAGGTACCCAGTCAAACAATATACCCAGTCAAGCAATGCACTCAGTCAAATAATGTATTCAGTTAAATAATGTACTCAGTTAAACAATGTACTCAGTTAGATAACGTATTCAGTCAAGCAATGTACTCAGTCAAATAATGTATTCATTCAAGCAATGTACTCAGTAAAATAATGTATTTCTTCAAACAATGTACTCAGTTAAATAACGTATTCAGTCAAGCAATGTACTCAGTTAAATAATGTACTCAGTCAAACCATGTACTCAATCAAACAATGTACACACTATTCACACTATTCACGCATGACCTAATTCGGCATCAGAATGAGGCTGAGTATGCGTCGGGTATTGGAAATTGCCATAAGACACTGCTGTGTGACGATGTGTATGAACTACTACAGAAATTAAGGGAGTAAAATTTGAAGATATTAACTTTTGAAACTATCATATTCATTTTTTGCATACCTTTTGTCTATTTATTGGTAACTTTTCATGAAGATTGAGTGATTATCAGATGTATTTCAATAGCCAATGTCAACAAAGTCACTCACCTTGGCTGCCAATCTTTCCTTAAATTCAAAATTGCATAACTTTCTTAATATAGATATATTTAAAAAATATATTTTAACCCTTTTAAAACTGTTATTAATTTGTAATTACTAACACTAGTTGTTTAACTGTGTTGCACAGATAACACACTGACAGTGGTGCATGGTACATGATACCACCATAACTATGCAGACTTGAAGTTGACAGTCACATTTTAGTTAAAGAATGGGAAAATCACCATGCAAGGGTCACCCAACCATAGTGAAAATTGGCCAATAGATAGAAAACAGGTATGCAAATATGAATATGGTAGTTTAAAAAATGAATACCTTCAAATTGGCGTGATTTCAAGAGGTTATGGTCGACGAAAAAGTATTCTCATTACCTTTCATACAGCGGCGCCTCACAGACGCATATGTGGCCTTGGTCTGGTTTCAACATGGCCGTGGTGTGAATAATGTGAATAAGATGGTAAGGTAAATTATCACAGTAGACCTGTTGTAAATACACAAATGTACACACATGCATGCATATGCGAATATGTAGCCTGAGATGGGACATGCATATCGTGCTGGTCCTGCTGACCGTGCAGACCGTACTGACCCTGCTGACCGTACTGACCATGCTGATCCTGCTGACCGTGCTGGGCCTGCTGACCATGCAGACCATGATTTCTTCAGACACGAACTTGATTAGAGGATTATTTCTGATTGCTGAATTTGTATTTGAAACTAATAGTAATACCAATAGTATGTTCAGGAATTTCCTGAATCAAACGAACATGTTTCCATGTATCTGCGCATGCTTGTAAACGTAAATGTAACCGTAATGAATATACTATATTCAATTACAGTTCAGCAGGTATAATCATAGCGTTGCATGTGTTTAAGTATTCAAGTATATACTGAGCAGTGAATAGAATTCAGCTTCCTCCGCACCACTTACCCTGCCGGTAATGGAGTTAGGCGATGTGCGTGCGCAGCTTAGATCGGATTCCCGCATGGGTTCTGTAGATCCAAATATTGAATGATGCCCCATGTAATGCAATCACAGGACGCATGTAAACCATCATGCACCGGGCTTGACTATAGCCTGACTACAGCCTGACTACAGCCAGGCGTGCCACAATGAAGCCACCCCTCCTTAGGACTGTGCAATGTCCACCGAAGGTCTCACCGAGAACATGCGGCCACCGCGCACCGACCACCACACCCACCGCGCAGCATCCGCCACCCACCACCCGCCGCCCACCACCCACCGCGCACACCGCCCACCACGTCCACCACCAACCGCCCCCGCCTGCCCCCGCCTTCCCCCGACCCCCGGCCACCATCCACTGCTCACTGTGATATGCGAGCAATAGACGTCTAGACGTCTAGACGTCTAGATGTCTAGACATCTAGACACGTCTGTAATATATGCAAATGAGATGATGTCATGGAAAAGTTTGGCGTGCTATGGTTTGAGCCCTGCATGGCCCATATGCATGATGCGGTGTTAGCTTACACTCGGTGTGTTTGTGCTAACACCGCTCCTTGCATACTGAGTTTTCGCCACTAACCTAGAAATCCCCCCCAAAACCAGGTTTGGCTCGCTAACACCGTGTCATGCATACAGGCCCTGGAGGGGAATAAAGTCATTCAGTATTCAGAAGTCAAAGGGTTCAGACGTTGTACTTTCACATGGTGTCAAATGAGGAAGAATGCCACCCGCTAATACACTGCCGGGTTTGCGGCCGCCTGGTCAGCTTGTCCTCAGCAACAACGCAAGATCAAACTGGAAAACATGGATCAGAGCATATGACATATATGCCACTGCTGCAAGTGTCATATTGAAGACAGAATGAGTGCAATGCTGCATCTTTCTTCATGTCGCTGGCGAAGAAGCGAAACAAGTTTTCGCCAATATGTCCATTGCACTCACTGACAGAGACAGCATTGGACCACTCACAGAAGCATTCCAGACATATTGTGTCAGCAATGGTGCTTTTAGGCCCATTGCTTCAGGCTACCAACAAAGACAGTTTCGTGTAGCTGTGGTTCACCAGGCAGAAACTCCCTGGTAACCAAATGAAGCAGCATTAACAAGTTACTGTGAGTTTGCTCCCCACGACCACCGCCCACTGCTCACCAGGACCACCAACCGCCGCCCACCACACCTGCACGCTGCTCCTTATTGTAGACACTAGTGATGTACTTTGAAATATAGCTTAATTTGTAAGTAGTAGCATTCCTGTTGTATGTTGTACCTTGTGTTGGCATATAGGACATAGCTTACCATGCTACGTGTGCAATTCAGTTCTTTGCTGATTAACCGTCTCCGTCTAGAATGCAGCTAGACAAATTTGTGTGTGTCCATATATATATATATAGTAGTTACTGTTTGACAATCACTTATGAATAACGCTTACCTGAAAAGGAAAGAGTAGTGTTATATAGAGCATCTTTAAAAGTGCGAATGTATTTGAATAACGTATGCATTCAATACGTAATCCGTACATGTTTGGATTCTACACAGGGTCACAACGACTGATTCAGTTTATATACTTAATGGCGGCCTCCTTGGCTCCGTGATATGGTCTTGTGGTATATCCTACTGTAATACACATGTGCAAGTCTACTCGAGCAGCATGGACGATCCGAGATCACCGAACCCTAAAGATCATTCAACCCTTACCTTAACATTGAAGTGCACAATATCGTCAGGGTCGAGTTTCAATTGGTGTTGAACAATTTGCAGATGTCCGAATTCAGGAAGTTAGGTGGCAGAGAATAAAGTGACGTGACCTGGAGGAGGAGACGTGATCTGACAGAGACGTGACCGGATAGAGAAGGCGATACCTCACATAAAAGAGAAGGCGTGACTGAATATGTGACATGACAGAGGAGAGGTAACGGATAGAACGTGACGTGTGGGACCAGACGTGACAAGATGACAGCTAAGAATGCTGATTAGATTCAGTCTACTAAGAATGCTGACTCTGCAATAATCAGAGTATTGTGTCGCTGCACAGAAGTAAACATCTCAGCTCTTGTTATTCTGTTGTTTGTACATCTTTCCCAAGGATGGAACCTAATTTAGTAGGTATATTTAGTTGCATACATCCATGTACAATCTGAAGCGAGTTGATAATTTTGGCCTTAAATTTGATATATTGAAATCTACAAAGTGTAAGCATCCTTTGTGATGAACTCTAAAATTCGATGAAAAATACAATTGCTCCATTAATCAAGACAACGGTCGGATTTGCCTCGATGTGCTCATGGAGGACGACACCTGTGAAGTGGTTTGCATACAGCGAACTGCATGTAACACACATGCCGGGTGAGGGCGCCACCTAGTTGCTGCGTTGTTCCTCATGGGGATGCTAAGTAAGGACTGCGCTCCCCCTAATTACCGCCCCCTGCTAATTGTGGGTGCCTTGCTAAGTGGCGCCGTGGTGGGGCTTCCCTGTCCTCGTGTCACCCAGCTCCAACACCGTCACTCGTGTATTTAATTAGTGCACATCCATCCCGGCCTGCTGCAATTCTACCGGCCTCTAATTGACACCAGTACCGGTTGGAACATTTCCCATCTATGCTCGAACACGTGAGACGACAAGGAGCATGCCCTATGATTCAAATTCTACACGATGTCTGGCAGCTATGGATTTACATTTTTAAGTAACTCCTTCTCACGTGCCTTGTCACAGCATAGTGGCGAAGATGAAGACTTTTTTCAGTTTTGCATTACGTTCAATATGTCTTTGTTCAACCTCAGTTCAGCTATTAAATTCCTCCACACAATATTCGTATGACCTCAATATTTCAGTTTGATTAGTCCTACCTACATTATTTTACACTTGAGATGTCTAATCAAATCACCATAAGCATTGGCCTGAACAGGTCCTGTCTCATCGCACCACCACGCCTCCACTGGAGGCTGTCTGGCGCTGATGTCTCAAAGCATTGATCTGTGAAACTTAATTTAGACAGCCTGACTTCAGGCTTCAGGCTCTTCAAGCTAAACACACAGAGATGGTTCACGGAATCGCGAGGCGTTCCGACCTGACCGGATGACAGTCAGAGCTTTGGCCGGATTTTTGTGTAGGAGTATTTTGTTGTTGTTGTTGTAAATATAGTGTGAATAAAGTCTTTTGTCAGCGACATAACATTGAATTTCTGACCATGTAACAATACAGTTATTTACAATATATGCATATGTAGTCTGATATATCCAGCAGCAGCTCGTAAAAAATCAGCTGAATGACAATGATGTTCTCTTTAATGCTTACATAGTGCATACTTTGAAAATCCACATATGCAATAGTAATTATATGCTTGGGATACATTAACATTCAGCTGATGCTGAATAGGATCGAGGTTTACAAATGACAGACTCTGTTATCGCATGTGTGAAGTGTAGTGTAAGGTTGAGCATGTTGAACTGGGTTGGCGGAGGTGGTGTGGGTGGCTTGACATCTGTGTATATGTGCACTGATTAAATCATTCAGTTACAGAATGGTTAGATGCATGGTTTCCCTTTCCAGCTTTGCATACATGCAGTGTGAATTGCTTCGATGTCCTGTTGTTGAGGATGGGCTTCTCAGATGCAGTGTTGGTAGAATCGTTTGCTTATTCTGTTACAATGTCGTTAGGTTCATGGTTGTGCTTATAAGGTCAGTATTGTGAATTGTTACCTGGTTGTACAGTGTTTGGTTGTTTATAGCAATACTGATATCCAGGCTATTAATTACATTTTCTGATTGCTTGTTGGCATTTTACGTCCTGGAAACATCTCAGGTTATATCACGACGGGTATCGACTTTGTGACAGTGTTCACTCATAGCGACTTCATAGTGCTGTCCCACTGGGAAATCAGGCCACCAGCACCATGCCCGATTTCGCCCACAGTCACATTATTCTGATATTCCATTAACACATACTTGTAAAGGAAGGTGTTCAGACCATACGTACATGAACACCTCCCTGACTTGCTGCACGGACTCACCAGTTTCAGAACGAGCTGTCTGAATATACGCATTCCCACAATGCAGCAGCAACTGACACGTCTAGTCACTTGTCTACTGGTGTCTTAGGACACCCTATACGTTCAGAGCGCCAAGACTCACCATTCACACACACTGCACTTGGCTGCCAGACGGGATGGCTGAAGAAATTGAGCGTCCGTCTCCCGTTTTGGTAGATCATGGTATTTGAACCCAACGGTTCGAACCCTGGTCGAGTCAAACCACTGACTCAAAAATTGATACTTGTCGCTTCCTAACTTGGCGCTTGGCATTATCAGGATAGGGTAAGGACTGGTTGGCTCAGTGTCAGGATAATGTGACTGAGTGGGATATCAGGTCATGGTGATCGTGGCCTGGTCTGCTAGCGGGGCAGCACTATAAACTTGCCATGATTGCGCACTGTCACAAGTCGGTACCCGTCCTGATATGACCCTAGATATTGCTAGGACATACATTTCCAACAACCAACCAACTGCTCTACTGGTACTACAGGACCCTGCATTGACTGGGCAGGTGCTGCATGCAGCATTCTGCCACTGGGTTCGGCCGTTAGCCTGGTGGTCAGATCTGGTCTGACGGGTGCTCACCTACCCGGGCCCAGTCCGTGGCACAAGATATACACACCATGCATTAGTAAAGGGTGGCCGATGGTGGGACAGTGCCGGGGACAGGGACGGACGGACCGGCGCGGCGCCCGGTATCAGCGGGAGGAGCTGGAGCTGTGGCAGGAAATTACTCCATTTGGAGCCTGGCGGGGGAGTGCTCCACTTCTACTTACAAGTGTTGATGCCCTCCCTCTGGCCGCTCCCGTCGTGACTAATATGGCAGACACTTAATGGATCCCAGTGGCTGTACATGTATGTGTATCTATTGCCGGGTGGGTATATTACCACTTAGGGCCTTACCCTCTCCACATCCAGTGACAATAAATCTAACGTTAGCTAACGGCTGGTCTAACTAGGAAACTATACTTAGCCTACCTGCTGCTCACATTGGTTATGAGGCATCCAGTCCTCGTGTGGTGCTAGCATAGTGCATGTAAACGTTAATTTAGCCGGTAACATCATGAATAATTAATGCTCAATGACAACCTGCCGCCTGATACAGCGTTACCCACGACACCTGAAGATGATCTCTGGCCGGCACAAAGACGTATGGCTGCCGTGTGCACCTCTAGGGGTCACCTGCTCAGTACGGGACTTTCTAAAGGCACTTGGGGCAAAATATCGTAGTATTTCACGGAATATTCCTCAGCCGTGTCATAGATGAACGTGTTGCCTACCGCCCACCTTTGGGCATAGGCCACAAACAAGGGGTCTCCAGTTTTCCTGGTCCTGGGCCCTGAGTTTCTTGTTTGTGATTCTGTAACATTGTTCTTTTTTCCTGGGTGGGGTTATTGGCCCCACGCCAAACCCCCAACCTGGAGGACCAGTTGCTGCTCTTAGTCTGTCCTCTACCATGAGCCCTGCCCAGCTTGGTTAAACCTGCCAGGGGGCTAGGCCCCCGACGGTATAGCTATCATGGTCACGGAGGGACACAAGCCTCCCCACCACAATAAGGTAGCAACACATTGGGGGGGTTTCACGGAATATACGGCCCTGAAATCGGCGACCCGATTTGAGAGGAACAGGGCTCCCTGCTGACCTGTCTTGCTATTCCATGGTGGTACACGAAACCTGCAGGTTGGCAATCTTTGTTTCTTGAAATGATTTAAACTCCCACCAGAAACCACGCCTGACAGACGACGGCTACATAAACACCGGTAGGTGGAGCCGCGCTGGTGGGTCAGGTGCTGGTCATATGACCTGGTAACAGGCCTCGTGATAGGGAGATGTGATGGATAACGGCAGGAATAAGACATGGTTCCATGAGCAACATCAGTAGTGCGTTATGAACCATGTTAACAAACTGCACCACTAGTGTACACGCACAGGCACAGTAGGTCACCACCTTTGTTAACGACAGAAGTATGACGAGTCTGTTCGCCACACAACGCCATACGGCTCACCCCGCCACACCATGTAGCTTCTTACAAATGTTACACGGTGGCGCCCTGCTCGATTTACATCTTGTCACCGGCCCGCTCCGTGCACTACCAGTCAACCCGGTGTAAAGATTTCAAATTCCCCCCATATTCCTCCTAGGGGAATTTGAAAACGTTTTCAAGTTCCCTCCCTCGTTTTAACTTTCCCTCCCCCCGGGGATTATAATACACACCATCTTAAATAAAATTAAAATGAACTACGGACTGACATACACACACAGACATACAAAAATGTCTTATTTTGTGAAATTTCGTGAAATATTAGATTTTTCATGAACTTTAAGTTTTTTCATTAAATTCATAATTTTTCTGGAAATTGTCTGGACATTTTTTATTTTCCGTGAAATTTTCGATTTGTTTAACTTTTCAATTTGTTGTGCTTTTTTGAATAATTAAATAAATATAGAATTTTTGTGTGAAATTCTTTATTTTCATGAAATATACATTTTTTTGGTGAATTTTTTGCGTGAAATTGTTCGATTAAAAAAAAATCTTTTTGGGGAAATTTTGGTGACTACTATTACTATTTTTCATAAATTTTCGATCTTTTTAAAACTTTTACATTTTTGTGGAATTTTCTTTATTTTTAAACAATTTTAAATTCCCGGAGGGGGGTTAATTTGAAAATAGGGGGAGGAATCTGAAAACTGTTTTTAATTTCTCCCCGGGAATCTGAAAACGTTTTTAATTTCCACAGAGGGAAGTTAAGAACGTTGTCAGATTCCCAGGGGGTAACTTGGGAAGGGGGGAAGTTGAAATTGTATTCCTGTAGGGGGGGATTTGAAAATAGGGGGAGGAATCTGAAAACTGTTTTTATTTCCCCCCCCCCCCGGGAATCTGAAAACGTTTTTAATTTCCCTGGAGGGAAGTTAAGAACGTTTTCAGATTCCCTGGGGGGGGGGGGGTAACTTAGGAAAGGGGAAGTTGAAATTGTATTCCTGGAGGGGGGAATTTGAAAATAGGGGGAGGAATCTGAAAACTGTTTTTAAGTTCCCCCCAGGAATCTGAAAACGTTTTTAAGAAACGTTTTCAGATTCCCGGGGGGGAACTTGAGAAGGGGGGGAAGTTGAAATCGTTACACCGGGTCAAACTACATGACCACATGGAGCTCATCACCACGTCTGTGTACGTCAGAAGAGGGCACCGAGCGGGAACCAGCGGGCGCGCAGTCACTGTCACAGCTGGTTGGGGTTCTCTAAAGCTTTGGTATTGGTAATGCTTATAGAGTCTGCGGTCGCTGATTGGCCGACGTGGACATGTTGACACCACGTGACCACCTTTAGCAGGTGTAGTGCTTCCGGAGACTTTCGGGTAGTCGGAGACTGAGCTGCTCTAGGGCATGAACGGAGCCTTTTTGGACATCAGTTATTCCGCAATATCTACATTTATATAAAACAAACTTTTGATGAAAAGCAGTGCATTATCTCTAGTTTATGGGAGTACACTTACATTACTAGATAATATTCAATGTGAGTCCACAATTTTGTATTCTAAGATTGATGCTGGGATCGAGTGATATTTGTTTACTCTAGGCTAAACTGAGATACACTGGAAGACGAGGGTGTGTCGGAGAGTGGCTCGTGATGTAAGTCTATTCGCAGTCTAAATGGAAACGTCACATTAAATGACAACTCTTCATTTCAAAACGTGTAAAGCTTTTATTAAGATAATATACCATTCGCTTTAACGTGGTCCTCTCAACTAGCTATGGCCTGTATAGTATATCTATTATATATTAGATGATTAGGTTTAGCATGTACGCCGAAAATACTCTCATTGTGTCTTCAGCGTAATTGCCGTGACAGGTCGCCATAGCAACCGTGCAATATTCAAAGACATCCTTATTTGTCTTATACCTGACCTACAACCTCAAACGACTAGGCAGTATTTGAACTATTGTGTTCACAATTCAACCAGCACATTCTGCTACTATGCACCACCACTATCCAAGGCCTGGATCCGGATGTGATGCGCATCATTTGCACATCGCATCCTGTCTCGTCTTTCGTGATTGTCATTTGGTAATATTGATATATTTGGTGCTGATTGCTTCATATTGAAAAGAGCACATCTAAGGATCGCTATAGCAGTACATTCTGATATTAAGCAACTCTTACGAACCATGAATGTCGCACAGAGTCGCACTACACATTTCCACGCAGAAATCCGACATTAGTGAATAACCGGACAGCAGAGCCCTCCCGACGTACCAGCCGCAGCGGAGCATGCGCGCAGGTTACGCCGGTACCGGGCCGGTCTCAGTCCCGCCCCGTGCGTCACTTAGGCCGGGCTGCAGACACCAGATCACCGATTAATAAGGGCCCCCCACAGATACCTGATAGCCCGCTGGTCTCATTTATATTGGGACCTGTTGTCTACAATATGTCATTATTATGTGAATATCTCTGTCAAAGAACACGGTTTAATTGGTACTTGATATGCCCACAAACGCTGTCGGATTGGTGCAGATTTCACTTATCTCCGCGTCACAAGAATTCCTCGTGAGGCACACAACTTGTGTCAGGTGATCCCAGGGCCGTCTATAATTGAGCTGCTCACTCGGCCTGGGTGACTCACCCTGACAGCCGCCTGTAAGGGAGGCATCACGGACCCGTGATCCCTGGCCGGCTTCGGCCCTATCACAAACGCCGCGTCCCAGCAGTAATTGGTGTTTCACTTGCTGAGTATGAATTAATGACCGCATGACTGCTACAAGGCACACATTGAGGCCCCGTCAATTGTAATGACGTTTCAATTTGCAATACATACAACACACAAATAATACCAGCAAAAGATGTGTGTTTGTTGTTGTTTTACGTCCTAGCAACATCTAAGGTCATATCAGGACGGGGCCAGCAAAAGAAGCAGCCCGCAAATATCAACCACTCAAATAAATAGGTCTTAATATATACACCCAATCTAATCAGACTCGATCAATATGGTCATTTCCTGGTGATCTAATTGAGGACTTCAACGGACTGATACGTCCTGCCTTTATTACTGAATCAGATGGTCAGTTGCCTCAGTGAGTGGGGTTCTTGTTGATATTCCTGGTTTGAATCAGGTACACAGACATGTTGCATTCTGGGTAGGTCAACCTCCACATAACGTCGCTGACTGTTCGCCTGAGGTATGCAACCATTGCGACCACTTATCACGTGTAATTATCACCTGGTTCTTCTCGGTGTCGTCATGTTTCCGGTGTCCAAGCAATAACTGCCGAGCCAAGTTCCTGCCCTGTTGGCGTGATGCGCGTCTGGCACGCTACACCTGGCAACCGTGTCCGTTTCCACAGCAACAGCCTCCAATCAGCCTTCTGCCCCCCGTGCCTGGTGGCCGTGCTGGTTGCTATCTCAGCGTGATCCCACAACTGTGCGGGGGATGCAGCACTTGTAAAGGACGTGTGAACACCGTGAGCTATGTAATGTAACTGACTTTATTAGGAACGTTCTCCCGCATCCTCGGTCGTGACCTGTGCATGACCTTTGACCCAACATATACATAACAGCACTGACACCGCAGGGCGGGCGTCGGAACGCCTGACTGTCACGTAACTTACCAACGGAACCTTCACACCTCGTCTCGTACTTAATTTTACATGTCCACCCAGTACAGCCCTGTCAACCCTCTGTCCGCGCAGCGTGCTGCAGTAACACATACAATTGATACAGTATAACTGTTGGCCATGTACACACCCCACTCCCCACCTTCCTCTCCACTCAGATTAAACACGAGGCCCATACAGTCGTCAGTGTGTGGTGCAGTGGTGGGACACAGGGGTGGGCGCTTAGGTGGTTGGGGCTACTATGGTTATTAATTAACTCAGGCTACAACGCTGCAACTAGGGTATCAGCAGCTGTCAGGGGAGGTGAGGGCGCTCTGAACATAGAGACAATGGTATTTAACTAATGTACAATATTTGCTGGCACAATGTTATTGCCATCCACAAACTAGAAATGTGTGTAGTGTAAGAACCCTACTCAATTTGGTCATCAGGAACCATATGCTTTTACCTTCAATGCAAACTGAATTTATATATATATATGGAATATAGTAGAAGACAGCACTATTGGAGAAATTCACCTTATTTCCGATTGTACACTAGGACACAGCTTCTGGCCCTCGATGGGGTCCATCGGGCCCTATCCCAGAAGGAGCGTGTTAAACGATTATAGTCATTGAACCCTGTTGTTATAAGTAAACATTGTTTATATCAAATAGAATCTCTCCATAAACCATAGAATATAAATAAAAACATAAATAAAACTGACTCTGGATATGGCTCTAACACTAGTATGAGTGCCTAGATTTGTCTAAATCTAAATGCACATGGCATAAGATGTGCTGGTTACATTGATGTAAATGCAATGCTGGATAAAAGATTAATATCTTAATTTATTATATATATATTTTTAGTTGGTATTCTATGTTTCAAACAAGAGCTGAGATGAGCTGAAACTAGCACATTTCATAGCTGCATCCAGTGTATTAGCATGTGCGATGTGCTTCTCGCGGCTTTGTTTTGCTCTGATGTATCCCACAATGCACCATGCCGCGAGGCAAGCCGGTATTGCTTCATCAATGTGCATGTCTGTCCGCACCCTCGTCCCACTCATCGCTCTGTTTCGTCGCCAAACACGGCTGGCAGTCTGAGAGCGGCTGACGAACTGGGCTGTGGCAGAGACTACCCCTCTCCATTACACACTGCCCCATCCCATAATAACCTGCCACAAACGTGTTAACTGAAGGCTTGTGTCAGTCCTATGAGTATATCACTGGATAAATCACTGTTACATTGTTCATGGTGTGATGGAGAAATGTAGTAAATCAGTACTGGATTTGTACTGTTAACTGCTTCTCATAGCTTCAAATACGTTGTATGGACTATATGACTCTGCACACTTACACGAATAGAATTCCAATAACATATGCTATTTAAGAGCATGTACACCGGAAATTAACAGTTCTGTGAAGAGCCATGCAATATATTTTTGTTCCAGCAGCAATATTACTGCTCTTCTCCTGACTCGAGAGTTTGTCATCACTGGATACCCCCTTCAGTATCTCTGTCCGAGCTGATATACCATTCACGTTCACGTTGTTTTATTACTCTCAGGACCGTATTAATTCCTGCGCAGACCCGGATGTGCACGACCGGCACTGACCCGCACAAGCTCACTGCACATAAGCACCCACTTCATTGCAGGTGCATGCGCTGGTAGGTAGCTTCCGTCACCACCAGACAAGATGGCCGATGAGTTGAGCGGCTGTCTCCTGTTTTGGGAGGATCCGAACCCATGGATTCGTGGGTTCGAACCCTGGCCGAGTCAAACCAATGACTTAAAAGATTGATGCTTGTCGCTTCCTAGCCAGGCGCTTGGCATTATTAGGATAGGGCAAGGACTGATTGGCTCAGTGTCAGGATAATGTGACTAGGTGGGATATGAGGTCATGGTGCTGGTGGCCTGGTCTCCCAGTGGGGCAGCACTATAAACTTGCCATGAGTGTGCACTGATACAAGTCAGACCCTAGACGTTGCTTGGACATAAAGCAACAACAAACAAACAAACAAACAAAAGCGTCCGTCACCTGTTGCGTCAGCTACCAGAAGTGGTTTCAAACATACAACAATAACGCAGCAAGCGTTAGCAATCACATGAAGACAAAATAGAACAGCGCATGCGTGGCTGACAATGGCAGTGGGTGACTGCCGGGTGGCATGGTGCGCATGTGCCGGTAATTAAAGGTGCCCGAGCGTGTTCAAGGCGGCGAGGGGGCCTGCTGCATAACACGATTAGCGCCAACACAGGACCCGCGTCATGACGCGTGGCACTACGAGACGCGGGCATGGGTAATATGACTAAAAATAACACGTCATCTTTCATAGATGACCCTCATGCCGGCCACAGCGTGCTCACCCACACGGGACCCCGGGCCAGATTCGTCACAGAGCCCTCTGGTGGCCGTTATTGGATCCTGGTATGGAAGGCGAGCCTCGTTAAAGGAGCACTGAGAGTGGCCTTATCAGAACCGACAGCCAGGGACCGCTCATATTGCGGCAGGCTTACCCACCGCCAGGCGGCGTCACGGCACGGAACGGGCACGGCACGGAACGGAACGGCACGGAACGGCATGGTACAGCCTGCTCACCCACAGCCAGGCGGCGTCATGGCCTGCACAGCACGACACGGAACGGAACGGAAAGGAACGAGGCACTGGACGGAACGGAACGAAACGAAACGAAACGAAACGGAACGGAACGTGGTCGGCACCATGATGGTGCCAGTCTGTGGTGGTTAGGTCCATGGTGGGGACCAGCTGTGGTGGTTAAGTCCATGGTGGGGACCAGCTGTGGTGGTTAGGTCCATGGTGGGGACCAGTGTGTGGTACTGGTAGTCGGATTCACTGCATTGAACCTCCACATTGTGCGGTAATACTAATAGCGACTTGGCAGTCCACCTCCCTGCAATGGCCATTGACAGCGAGTTCAGATACCATTGTTGCCAGAGAAATCTTCATGGAGACAAGAGCACGCGATGCGGGCCGCTTGGACTGCGCGTGTTGTCCCACCATAACCGGCGTCTCCTGCAAGCAGCTGATATTACATCAGCCATTGTGAATGCATCTCACATATGTTGCACGTGGCCGTTCTAGATCGGCAGTAATTATCCACAACTCGAATGAACAGCAAAGCACGCGATATGGCAGTGCATCGTTGGGGCTGCGTATATGCATGGTGGTGTAGGGTTCAATATATACACATATATACTATAGTGATACCTTGGTTAGTGCTCTAGATATGTTCTTAAAAATGAAGCGTTAAACGAAATAGCACTATGCAGGATCACTACAACCTAGTATATATCGAATTTGGTTGCTCGGGTTTTACATCCTACCGGCATCATATGAGGATAGGTATCACTGCCCACTCATGGCAATGCTATAGTGCTGTCCCACTGGAAGACCAGACTAGGTACACCATGCCACGATATCCCAATTAACTCGCGGTATCCTGATAGTGAGCTAATCAGCCCTTGCCCATTCCGATTAATCCGATTTCCAGGGTAGGTAGCCACACGTGTACATTTTACAAGTCATTGCTTGGACTCAGCTGGGATTCAAAACACTCCCCTTCCACAGGGGCGCCAACCGCAGCGCTTACTGATTTGGCTAACATGTCTGGTGACATATATAAAAATGCACCTTTGTAAATATTCCAATAAATATAGGATAATAAGCTGGCATTGTCTGGATATCACAGAACTAATGAATGAAATAATATGGTAATGTTGTGAATAAATTGTGATATAAAATGGATGAGTAAGTAAATTGGCCTCAAATGTCGACTGTGTTAGATGGCCCCGCATGTGTGAGCATCGGAAGGAACCCAGGTTTAATTCCCATATATTGAGTAGATGCTAATTAGATGTTCCGGCTCGTTCTCCAGTACATGAAGGATAGCTAGAGGTGGTATCGTGTTAGTACTGGCTGCTACACTAGGACATGGACATAAGAGCGCTAGAGTGAATCTACACTAAACACGGTAGCGCTAAGTGGCATACCTGTATATATATATGTATATATATGTATATATATATGTATATATATATATGGACACATGTGGTCTATTAATTGATACAGCATAACTAGATGGATCTGCAAGAAAGTCCGTTGCGTCATCACTTCCTGCTACTTTCATGAGGATTACAAACCAGGTTTGGTACCTTATGTCTTATGCTCCCACAATAGCCCCAAAAAAGGATCTATCGTCTGGTCTCAGATGGGGATTTGACGGCCGAAAATACAACTATCAAATCCAGTACAGGAAGTGGGTTGCAATTACTAACACTGACTCACCCTCACTGGCACTTCGTGACCCTTCCTGACCCTCACTCACCCGTATTGACCCTCACTGGCTCTTACTCATCCTTACGCATCATTACTCACCCTTACTCACCCTTCCTGACCCTCACTCACCCCTATTGACCCTTACTGGCCCTTACTCACCCTTATTGGCACTAGGTGTAATACCCCTGTCACACTACGACGTAACGAGCCAACGTGAGCCTAACGTGGTCATTTTTCGTCATTACGTTGGGTTACGTCATGATGATGTCAGAATGACGTTAGAATGACGTCGAGCTACGTCACATTACATCGTGTTACGTCGAGTTACGTCAAGGTTTTGGACATGTTCAAAACTTTCGACGTAGGTCGAACGTAAGGGTTTACGTTCGCCATACGTTCTTTTCACGTTCAGTGAACGTCAATGACATTAAACGGATGTTATTTCAACACTGCTCACTACGTTCAACTACGTTCCACTACGTTCCACTACGTTGACCCACATTAAACCGAGTGCAAATACCTACGAGGCTTAATGGGAACGTCAGGAGAACGTCAGGAGAACATCAGGAGAACGTCAGGAGAACATCAGGAGAACGTGCATTCAACGTACGTTCAACGTCTCATGATGTAGCTAACATCACGTAACGTTCTTCTGGCGATGGAATAACATTCATAACGTTCCGTGAGCGTAGTGACGTTGTCCTCTCTCGGTGATTGACGGTATCACTACGCTTTACCAACGTTACGCTCTCGTCCACTACGCTGCATCCATGTTCAACTTGTCCCCAAATTTGCATACTATGCCGAGAAGTTCAACGTTCTTCACGTTCTCCCTACGTTGACATCGTTACGTCATAGTGTGACAGCCCCATAAGTCAGTTGTCATGTTAAATGTAGGGTCCAGCTAGGTGTACATAGGAATGCCCGTGTAGCTAAAAACACTTTACATATACTTTCAGGATGCGTCAGTTAACAAATCCGACATAGGATGTAACCCTGAAACTAACAGTGTGATATAGCTGACTGCTGGTTTATAAGAGTGATACTCCACATGCCTAACCTCCTTGCTTCATTTATTGACATAGTTAATTTACTACGTTAAATAGATTTCAATTCATCTATCTACTTGGTATTTCAAATGACTGCCGAGCAGAATCAAGTTGCAAAATGAGGAGTGCACACCTTGAACTGCAATGACTGGAAGCACGCAACATCCAATCACAAAGCACGGACGGGGCTTCTGATGAGTGCTACACATGCAAAGATGCGGGAACCAGGTTACAATCTGCACGCATCACCTGATAGGCTCTGCTGGGTGTGTTGGCAGCATACACATGTACACCCGTCCTGACCTCAGCCCGTCACTCATCAGCACCTCACCCCGTCACCCCGTCACCCCCTCACCCCCTCACCCCCTCACCAGCTCACCACTTCACACCCTCACCACTTCACACCCTCACCACCTCACCCCTCAGTACCTAACCCTCACACCCCCTCAGCACCTCAACCCCTCACCCTCACCCTCACATCCCATCACCCTTTTACCACGTCACCCTCTCACCCCTTACTACCTCACCACTTCACCCTCACCCGTTCACCACCTCCTCACCTCACTGCGTCACCCTCGCACTCCTTCACCACCGCACTACCTTACCCTGACCGCTTCACACCCTCACCACAACACCCCTCATCCCATCACCACCTCACCCTCTCATCCTCTCACCATAACACCTCCTCACCCCCTCACCATCTCATGCCCTCACCACCTCCCCCTCATCATCTCACCCCCTCCACCGCCTTACCACATCACTCTCTCACCCTTCCACTACCTCACTTCTCACCCCATCACCCCTCACCCCTCACCCTCTCAGCCCTTCACCACCTCACCCCCTCCAACGTCTCACCACATCACTCTCTCACCATCTCACTCCTCACCCTCTCAACCCCTCACCCTCTCACCCATCACCACCTTACCATCTCAGCCCCTCGACCTCGATGTTTCAGAAAGACTGGACCCCAGTTAATACTGAATATTGGACCGCTTGGAACTGCAGTATTCCGTGAAATGGGCACAGAGGGAAAACTAATAGGGACAGCTGGCATCCAAATAAATAATCACCAACATCCGACCCAACGATTCAGAGCCATGCAGTGCATTACTTTGCTAAAACCAGGTGCAGAGGACGGGGGTGGGATGGGGGTGTGCGCACAGAAGGGAAGCGGGAATTGGATTAAGGATGAGTGGAGGGTGGCTGGCGGGGACAGTGGAAAGTGATGGCCTCCATCGGAGAGGGCTGAGCTCGGGTTGGAGAGAATGAATCATTGAGTGATGGTTGTTTGAAACAAGGGTGGAGTGAGAGCTCCACAGTAACAGGGTAGAGGGAATGCACCTACCACGCCTGGCTACCTTACAGCTTAAGACAGCTATGCCAAACGCACAGCCCGATGTGTGTGTTTCCAAACAGGACTCATGTAAGTGACACATGTAAGACCATGTAATGTTTTGAAAATGATCCTTCATGCTGTATTTTCATGTCAACAGAGAGCCGCACCTCTCACTTTGCTCTTCCCAGCTGTAATAGATTGTTCCGTATGTGACCAAGTTCCCCTTGTGTCCCTGACATTCCGGCAATGAGTGGTCCAGCACCGCCCTCCCTCACACACACCAATCCCCACCCTGCAGGCCCTGCTCAAACAGCCGACAGCTCAGTGCGCCCCGCACCGCCCAGCCCACACATCCGGCAGTGAGTGGGCGTGGCCCGCCCCGCGTTCCGGCCGCTGGTGGCGCCAGCTGTCCACTGGTTCTGTCCGGTTTCCGTCAGCCTGCTCCTGACGCCGACTGGTCTGACTAGCAGACCACAACCTCTCGCTGGCGATGCTCCTTCTCTATGGAAACAGCTGTCCATAGCCAGTGCGCATCGCACTGACCGATCTGGGCGTCAGCGTGTCTTCACTACGACAGGCTGGTTTAACAAATCGTCAGTACTGGACGGAGCTCCTTACTTCTCTATAAAATAACAGTCGTCTGCAGCGCACAAAGTATATATATATGTTTCTGTTTTGCACTTGAAATCCCCACTTTGGGCACTATTTACTCCGCATTGTAAAATGGGCGATTGATATGCCAACCAAATTCAATTGTAGCTTCGGCCTTAATATATACATATACACCTCAATATATATCCATATCATTTATTAGGGGAAAATAAATACCAGATAGGATTGCTGCTCTCACTTACTGCACAGCCTATACATGCACCGCCTATTCACGACACTATCCATTACTGTATGCTGTTCTCATTTACTGCACAGCCTATACATGCACCGCCTATTCAAGACACTATCTGATACTGTATGCTGCTATCACTTACTGCACAGCCTATACATGCACTGCCTATTCATGACACTATCCATTACTGTATGCTGTTCTCACTTACTGCACAGTCTATACATGCACCGCCTATTCACGACACTATCCATTACTGTATGCTGCTATCACTTACTGCACAACCTATACATGCACCACCTATTCAAGACACTATCCATTACTGTATGCTGCTATCACTTACTGCACAGCCTATACATGCACCGCCTATTCACGACACTATCCATTACTGTATGCTGCTATCACTTACTGCACAGCCTATACATGCACCGCCTATTCACGACACTATCCATTACTGCATGCTGCTATCACTTACTGCACAGTCTATACATGCAGCGCCTATTCACGACACTATCCATTACTGTATGCTGCTATCATTTACTGCACAGCCTATACATGCACCACCTATTCACGACACTATCCATTACTGTATGCTGCTCTCATTTACTGTACAGCCTATACATGCACCACCTTTTCATGACACTATCCATTACTGTATGCTGCTCTCACTCGCTGAAGACTTGGTCATAATGCTCGCATTGCGCTTGATTCGCAGTGGAGGAGGAGCACCCTTCTCTCTCCCCCACTCCAGGCCGCGACCGTTGCGTTGCGTAACCTTCCCCCCCCCCCCCTCCCTCTCTCCCTTATAGCCCAGCCTCGCTGCCCTCTCTCGCCACTCCGCCTCCTTCCCCTGCCAGACCCACTCCTCTCGCTGAAGACTTACCCAGTTTCATGCATTGTGTCTTTCTTTTATTGATAAGTAGGTACATATACATATCTTCCTGTATTATTGGGTGTATGTAGGGACATGTACAGAGAGTCTATGAATAAGGTTAACAACTGAGAATGTTATTTTACTTCCAATCGATCACATTTCATAATATTGTTAAAACATTTAATTACGCCCCTGTTAAAATATTATATTCCGACGACACGTGATGGATGTGGATCCGTGTGATGTAATATAATGCAGAAACCTATAGGCAAAAGGGAACCAACCAATAAAAGAACCAAACACACACGTTAATAAAGTATGCAAATCTGCAACAGAAATAGTCTGTGTTAGCATAAGGCCTTGTCACTACCGTCGTCCGTTGAGCCAGGAAAGAAGGAATGTGAACCCAAAATATATATATTCATCATATTGACCCCGGCCTGTGTATGCTAACCTCACAACGCATGCCCGACTTGGCAGGTTTGTGTAACGTCGAGATGGGGTGCTGTGCTTCACATGTCTTCATACTAAATATCATCTGAAGAAAGAGAGAAGACAGTGTAAAGGGGGCGGCTTCTATCGTCTCTCCCAGCTGTGAAGCTAAAACCCTATATTGACATGACGCAGATCCTCTCAATGTACTCGGGAGAGCTATATATGCGCGAATATATATATCCGGAACCATATTTTGCAGAAAACTGTTCGGATTGGTGGAAGTAATTGATAGTAGTTGTATATGCAATGGTGCGCAAGCTTTCATTGCATTTATTAAAAGGAGATATACTTGGATATGGGTACTATTTTGCTTTGCTGTAGCAATGGGTCCATTTCCCAGGAGAGAAGCAATGGTAAGTGAAAGGCCCTAAAGGCAATGACCAGATTACGCAGGGGCCCTTTAGAGACGAGGGTAAAGGGCCAGGTGCCCCATGCGGCTGAGTGATCTGACGGTTTAGTGCCAGGCCTGGAGAGTGTGCTTTCATGTCACACACCTCCACATACGTCTCCCTGAAGGGTCAACTTCACAAGCCACACTGCGCCAACTATTAGTGTCCACCAGTCGCAGACCGCTCACCCACCGCCAGGCGGCGTCACCGCACGGAACGGAACGGACACGGCACGGAACGGAACGGCAGAGCCCGCTCAACCACAGCGAGGCGGCGTGACGGCCTGAACGGCACGACGCGGAATGGAACGGCACGGAACGGAAAGGAACGGGGCTCGGAACGGAACGGCGAGCCGAACCCATCCAATAAAATAGACACCATAAAAATACACCTAAAAATGAAAATTTTGATTTACTAACACTGTCAGAAATATGGTTCACTGAGAGACACCAAGACAACACCCTCAACATAGATGGATATAGGCTTGTACGTAATGACAGACAGCAAAATAATATAACACACCAAACAAAAAAAAGGTTGATGTGTTGCAATTTACTGCAAAACCTCCAAAAACCTAGACACTGGGGTCCTCAAACGAGCAAATCTTTCAAACAAACAGTTGGAACTATTTCTGTGCCTAATAAAAACCGAGAAACAGGCTAACATAGCTAGAACAAGCCTCTACAGATCACCGTCAGGAGACGTGGACGTTTTCCTTGAAGCCCTAGATAGAAGTATAAGTACAGTGCGAAAATTAACAAATACGGACATTTTGGTGCTAGGGGACTTCAACATAAACTACAACAGCAACGACAAAAATAAACTAATGGTACAAACCACTCTCAAAATCGTAGGACTACAGCAACTCATTACTGAGAGCATAAGGCTAAGCAACAACAGCTCTACAATTGATCTACTACTAACCAACTCAAACCATCTCACAAAATGGGTACTAGAAGCTGGGGTATAAATGAACATGAGCTAATATATGTAACCAGAAAAAAACTCAAAAACACAAACCACTATGAGTACAAGATGGGCATATCCCTAAAAAATGACTTAGAAGAAACACTACAAAGCCACTTACACAAACACATAAACAACATTACAAAAAACAGACATGATACTGATGCTTACTGGAACAATATCCTCACAGAAATAACAAAATCGTTACATGAGATGTGTCCCATAAAGAAACTAAAAATACCAAAAAAATCAAGACCCATGGGTAGACATGGAACTACTGACACTCATCACAACCAAGCGAAAACTGCGTGACAAAGCTAAATGTACAAAACACCCAGAGGATAAAAAGGCCTCTAATATTGCCAGAAACAACACCCCCAAAGCAGTAATGACGGCAAAAAAGAGATGTATAATAAAAAAAAGACAAGGACTGGGGAAGCAACACAAATAAGTTCTGGAAAAATGTAAACCTGCTATTCCCCCAAAAAACACAGAGTAGCACATACATTTCCAGGAAAATGAAGGAGATATGCTCACAAATATCACCACACCTGTCCAGCGTTGAAAACAAGCACCCTCGCGGGAGCTTATACGTTATGGGCAGAGTCAATAACCAAAACGAGATCAGAGCTGCATGGGTTGATTAATTACAATTATAATGTAGAAGCAGCCGGCCATAGGCAGTCGTTGCGGCTTGGTATATTACCGCTGTGGAGTTCTCAGAGAGGTGATGGCGGGTCGGACATGACGCGACGTGCTCGCTGGTACTTGAACCGTCATGTCCGCCAACACTGAATGAGGCTGTATGCAAATGATGCGCCCTGTTGCATGGTGATGTTGGCCCATAATGTGTGCACACATTGACCTCCATACAGAGGCAGGGGTGGCGGCGCTTCGCCTGCTCCTCATGCAGGCATACTTCTGAATATTGCTCGTCACTCACCACATTATATACGACATTCTCATGTCGCTAACCGTCAAGTCGGCCCAGGCTAACCCAACACCTGCAACCTGCACCACCTCCCTCGGGGTCAGAACTATTTATTTCTCTCGTCTCCGATTCCATGTAGAAAACCGACTGTTTTCGCCATTTACCACAGTCCGTCTGGTAACATTAGTCTAATCACGTTAATTGTTTTGAAATGTGCGTTGTCTCTGGAAGCTCAGTTCACAAACCCCACCAGCTTCCATCGGAAGTGATTCCTGCACCCCTCACTCCCCGACGGCATGTGGGCGCCCGAGGCGAGGCTGTCGTCTGCCGGGTGGGGGGGGGGGGGGGTGTAAACGCAGCCGAAAGGAGGCTGAGTGCAACAGGCTGTGGCCATGACTGACGGAGCATTGGACACACACCTGGCTCATAGCTGTCACGGTGGTCGATGTTTGCCAATCCACTGTTGGAAATAATCGATGAACTTTACATAAAAAGGACCCCAGATCCATTCCATCCGATAAGGTCATGTAGGGACAGTGATTCCCTTGCAAAGGGCACCTGGCATTGAAAGGCGCATCCTGCCATTAAGCCCCATCTGGTGTTACAGCAGTGGCCGCCAGAGACATTTAGCGACCGCATACGCCTATTCCAGCGTTAATCGAACTGCTTAAGTGAAATATAGAATAGTGAATTCCATCGACACCCTAGGGCATTTACCCATATTTAATAAGATGCGTGGCCTATTTAGAGTGCATCTGCTGCTGGCTGAGCCTCTCACGTTGTTGCATCACGTGACCGCGACAGTTTTCATCAATCAGCACGTGATGTAGAGGGCCCAGATCCGACCTGGCAGCTGCTACGTACCGAGCTTACGGGGCATGGCACGTGGCCATGCCAACACGCCTCTGTCAACACCAACCTAGGGGAGGGAGCCTCTGTCACCAGCACTGTCAACATTCTCACGCAGGCCCTGTCAAATCCCAGTGGTAGATATTGTCAACAATCACTAACTAGTATGCGCTATCAACACTCACAATTAGGCCCTGTAAAAACCGAGAGGTAGATACTAGCAACAATCACTCGTACGCATTGTCAGCCCTCACAAGAAGGTTATATCAACACTCCCTGCTATGTGCTATCAACAGTCACTGATATACAGCATCAACACTCACAATTATGCCTTGTCAACACTGACAAGTACGTAGTGTCAACATTCACAGTATTGAGGTACGCCTTTTCAATACTCATATGTAGACATTAACAGCATCCACTCAGAGGCACTGTCAACATTCCAAAGTTGGCCCTGTCAACATTCACAGTAAGCACTGTCAGCATTTACATATATGAACTGTCAACATTCACAGCTAAGCAGTGCCGCGGCGGCGACACAGGTAAGGGCATTGCCAGAATTCACGGATAGTGCCATAGGCGGGCACTGCGAACACTCACAGGTAGGCACTGTCAACATTCACAGGTAGGCATTGTCAACACTCACATGTAGGCACTGTGAACATTCACAGGTAGGCACTGCCAACACTCACAGCGAGGCATTACCAACACTCACAGGTAGGCACTGCCAACATTGACAGGTCGGCATTGTCAACACTCAAAGGTAGGCACTGTGAATATTCACAGGCAGGCACTGCCAACATTCACAGGTAGGCAGTGTGAACATTCACAGGTAGGCAGTGTGAACATTCACAGGTAGGTACTGTCAACATTCACAGCTAGGTAATGTCAACATTCACAGGTAGTCACTGCCAACACTCACAGGTAGGCACTGCCAACATTCGCAGGTAGGTACTGTCAACATTCACATGTAGTCACTGCCAACACTCACATGTAGGCACTGCCAGCATTCGCAGGTAGGTACTGTCAACATTCACAGGTAGGTACTGTCAACATTCACAGGTAGGCACTGCCAACATTCACAGGCAGGCACTCTCTACACTCCCAGGTAGGGGTTGTCAACACTCAAATGTAGGCACTGTCAGCCCTCACAAACATGCCCTTTTAGACGCCCTTCTAGTATATGCCTTCAGGTTTCTCTTGATGGTATCCTTGAACCAGAAACGAGGGCGCCTGAAGCTGAGAGACATTAAGACCGACTCATGGACGCAACTCTCACAGCAGAGAGCTAAATGGAGAGCGGCAGTAGTAATGAAAGCAGTCTTTGATGATGAGTATATGCCCCATGTATGAAGCCATGACAACACGAATGCCTCCCTGAAATTCCCCGGGCCGCGTATCAAAAACAAGATGACATTGTCATCTCCGGAAATTTCACTGAATGCTTAATAATCGGTACACGTAATACAAAAGATATTTGTCAAAAGGAAGAAACAATCAAAGCCTCTAGACTGATTTCAAACAGCCAATGGAACCAAATGAACCCATCAGGACCCTGACTATACAATGCATACATCTGTGTGACTGGTTTCATTAAACACCCGGCCTTCTGGGTGTCAGTCGAGCATGTCGGAAAGCCGCTCGACCAAGTCGTGGCGTCAGGTTAGTTATGGTACTAGGTCGGGTGAATGCTTTCTAATAACGCACACATTACTCGGTGGCTGTCAACTTGGTTCCACGCATAATGCACAACAATTGCTTTCTATTTGGTGGTTATGTAAAACAACCCAATAAAGGGCCCTTGGAAGTGTAATCTGTGTATATCAGCAGGTGGCCTGAGATGTCAGTTGATGGGGCTGACTGTAACGATCCTTTTGTAGGATTGAACCTGACCTGTTTTACTGGAACTCTAGTGGCTGGGCAGAATTTCCGGAACAATGAAATACACATTTAGTCGGTGCACATATCATTTCAACGATAGTGGTGAAGGCGGTAATGGGTGGCGGCATAAACAGCAATGCATTATGGGTATTAACGATAAATTGCATCCACGTCAGCGGGCTGAATGCAATAGAACAGTCTATGCCAGTCCATGCCAGTCTACCGGCAATGCTAACGGGTGCTGACTAAAACAACTAACATGACAGGCATCATTCACCGGGAAAGTTACACGAGGTTTGAGGCATCAATTACTACTTTTATCTGGGCAGTCTTTGCAAATGGCCAACGATATTATCTAGTTGTTGTAGGATCAATCTAATTTTAAGCAAATTCTCCAACTCATATCAAACCGGCTACATATACAAATAGCTCCGTAATTTGACCGGTCCGATCGGCTGGTACCGGCGCCGCTTCAGGGGTTACTTACCTAATTCATCGGTATCAGTAGCAAGCACATGTATGTCGTCGTTACCACTATATCAGCATGCGCATCGTATCAGTTTACATAACCATTATCCCCTTCATACAAGAGTAGACGTGTGTGAGAAGAAGAATTATCTGCCAGATAAATCAATGAAACCAATTCACATTGACACAAGCCACGGTAATAAGCTTCGTAATTCTAATTACACTGGCATTCTAGCTCGTTAAAACGGGTGTCCAGCCCCGTGGGAATCAGGGCCCATATGCATGGGTCGGTGATAGCGAACCAAAACGGTGTTAGGGGGAAATCCCCCGTTTAGCGGCGAAAAGTCGCATACAAGAGTCAGTGATAGGCCTAACACCACAAACTTAAACTAGGTTACGCTAAACCAGATACATAGCATGTTTACTGGAGGTGTTAGGTACCGAGTAGGCCCAAATCTATTCAATGGCATCATATTTAACAGAATTACATACGGAATGAGTGAAATTTCATGAAATTAAGCCTAAAATCGAAGCTATATTAACGCCGTGGCCGCATTGGCGGCGTTATTCATATTGTCGAATTTACGAATGTAAACTAAACAAATCGCCGCCACCGCATCGACGTCGATATCCATACTGGCGCCGCCGCATCGGTGGCAATATATTAGGCCCAAATCTGTTCAATGCTATCATATTTAGCAGAATAACATAATCAGAAAGTGAAATGTTGTCAAATTAACGACAAAAACGAAGCGACATTAACGGCACCGCTGCATTGGCGGCGATATTAATATTGTCGAATCGACGAATGTAAACTAAACAAATCGCCGCTGCCGCAGCGACGTCGATATCCATACCCTGCTGTCGAACATGAACAAAACATCGCCGCTGCCCACCGCAGTGCTGGCGTGTGCCCGGCGGTGTTAGGTACCGATTAGGGCCAAATCTATTCAATGCTGTCATATTTAACAGAATTACATACTCAAATCATGAAATTTCATTAAATTAACCATAAATTCGAAGCAATATTAACGCCGCCGCTACATCGTCGGCGATATTCATACTGTCGAATCTAAACAAAACAAATCGCCGGCGGCAACAGGCTCAGAGAGATTTCCCAATTCTATAAATAAATTCACGTTTAGCTATAATGAAAGTGTTATACTACACGCCCCTGCATACCGCTTGACATAGTTCCCGACCTCGGTGATAGCTAAATGGTGTCAGGCTATCACATCAAATGCCGCTAACACCGACCGATGCATATGGGCCCTGGTGAAGAAGGAGGAAAGAGGTATTAGACATTGAATCCGGCTAAATGGAGGTTGCATAGAAGCAAACAGCTGGCGTACATTACGACCTCTATTCCGCTTTCACTGTGTACATCACGTATGACACCCTTCAATACCGGACAATGGACAAATAGCTTCGGAAGATAAGATAACATAGTCACACTTTCAGATCTACATTGGAGGAACATGTGTATCCTCACACTGCACTGTCCCACATGTGTTCTAACGTAGCTGTCAGTGTTGGCTTTATTTGCATTATCTTCATTCACATATTTAGTTGTGTTGTAGGCGTAGAGTGGTCATTGTAATCACGGCGCGTGATTAACTGAGACACCGTTTAAAGAAGCCTCACCTGGCAGCTATGTTCGACAACCATTGTGTTGTAGTCTTTAAAACTAACAAAATGCCGGGAGCGCTGTAAAGGAACCACCTTCCTGAAACGCTATGACATAGCCATGCAACAAACACAGGCCGAAACGCCCTGCTCACAGAGGTCAGAGGTCCCGTATCCCTGGCTCTTTGAACATGTGATTATGAAGGTACCCTTTTCATTAACTCAGGTTAATTCGCAAATGAGCATCGTCCATTAAGGAGACATAACTATCTGGAAATATAACAGAATTAACGCCATCCCATATGCTGGCTATTCGGGCAAATCAGTTAAGTGAGAGCACACCTACGATGTTCCGAGCCTATGTCACACTGAGTGACAAGGACAGTTCCATAATTGTTAATTCCGGCTGCTAGATGGGAGATCTGGGGTATTGCTGCTGATTGCTTGGTCGTAGGTGACCGGCGTACTCGGTGGCGGATTGGTTCAGTGGTGGGCGGGTTGGCGTGGATGGGCGTGGATGGGAGTGGGTGGGGGCGGGTCGGGCGGGTTGGTTGAGTGGTGGGCGGGTTGGCGTGGATGGGCGTGGATGGGAGTGGGTGGGGGCGGGTTGGTTGAGTGGTGGGCGGGTTGGCGTGGATGGGCGTGGATGGGAGTGGGTGGGGGCGGGTTGGCGATGTGGGTTCTGGGCAGGGAATAATGGCGAGCTGTTGATGTGGGGAGGAGGGTATTAGGACGTAACTATGCTGTCGGAGGTGTCTGAAGATCTCGGCATGGAAAGTAATTGGAAGAACATATTGGCCGTAGTCACTCTGCTGCCACTAGGGCGGGCTGCCATCAATCCCGGGCCGCCACACGCCTGCGCATCGGACCTTAATATGGCTTGACTGCCACAGCTGCTCTCGGGGTGCCTTCTCCACCTACATAAGCCTCCACTTCCGGTTGATATATATCGGGCCTTGAGAATCCCGTTTGTAGAGGCCCATCACAAAGTGGATCGTGGACGTGACAACTGTGACTTTCTCCATATCTGTTCGGCACACATACTTAGTGAATTACAAAACAAATCAATCTATATTGCGTCACGATGAAGAAATGTCAGTGTCACTCATTGTGAGAGTCAAATAAAGCAAAAAACAGTAACCAATATTTGCACAGACACGCGGACACACGTCGTATCGTGGTGTGTGCTGCACCGGTCGCATGTGGGACGCACGCCGTGGGAGGTGTGCAGACAGGTGCATGCCGTGTTAGGTGCACATACAGGTGCACGCCATGGGAGGTGCACAGACAGGTGCATGCCATGGGAGGTGCACAGACAGGTGCACGCCATGGGAGGTGCACAGACAGGTGCACACCATGGGAGGTGCACAGACAGGTGCACGCCATGGGAGGTGCCCAGACAGGCGCACGCCATGGGAGGTGCACATACAGGTGCATGCCATGGGAGGTGCACAGACAGGTGCATGCCATGGGAGGTGCACAGACAGGTGCACGCCGTTCGAGGTGCACAGGTAGGTGCATGCTGTGTTAGGTGCACAGACAGCTGCACGCCGTGGGAGGTGCACAGACAGGTGCACACCATGGGAGGTGCACAGACAGGTGCACGCCATGGGAGGTGCCCAGACAGGTGGACACCATGGGAGGTGCACAGATAGGTGTATGCCATGGGAGGTGCACAGACAAGTGCCCACCATGGGAGGTGCACAGACAAGTGCATGCCATGGGAGGTGCACAGACAGGTGCATGCCATGGGAGGTGCACAGACAGGTGCTCCCCCATGGGAGGTGCATCTCATGCGAGGTGCACACAGCTGCTAGCACTAACGCGGGTCTGGGTGACCTGCCGAGGCACCGTGAGAAGGCGGAGCGACTTCAAAGTCTCAGCGCCGACCTCCTGCCAGAGCCACCCAACGAGGCCAGCCCGCCAGGTTCACCGCCCAACCCCGGCATCCGGCATCTCCCTCCGCCCCAAGATACTGCACCACCCTCACTGAACCAGCCCCACACTGCACCCCCCCCCCCCACCCCACCCCACCCCACCCCCCACACACATACACTGAAGCAGCCCCACACTGCACCCCCCCACCCCACCCCACCCCCCACACACACATACACTGAACCAGCCTCACACTGCACCCCCCCACCCCACCCCACCCCCCACACACACATACACTGAACCAGCCTCACACTGCACCCCCCCACCCCACCCCACCCCCCACACACACATACACTGAACCAGCCTCACACTGCACCCCCCCACCCCCACCCCCCACCCCCCACACACGCATACACTGAACCCCCCCCCACCCCACCCCCTTCACACGCATACACTGAACCAGCCCCACACTGCACCAGCCCAACACTGAAACAACCCAGCACTGCACCAGATCCATACGGCACTAGCCCCACACGGCAGTAGTCCCACCCTACAACCCCATTAATGATGTTCTGCCTACCAGCAATAACCAGTGGGGACGTCTTATAAACACTTATCTCAGCAACAATCAGAGTTGTACTAACGATACCATGTCTTCTTATTCTTCTGGTCCGGTCGTAAGATGACCCCACACCAATGTCTTGGTTCACCAGACGTAAGATGACCCTGCACCAATGTCTTGGTTCACCAGACGTAAGATGACCCTGCACCAATGTCTTGGTTCACCAGATGTAGGATGACCCCACACCAATGTCTTGGTTCACCAGATGTAAGATGACCCTGCACCAATGTCTTGGTTCACCAGACGTAAGATGACCCCACACCAATGTCTTGGTTCACAAGACGTAAGATGACCCTGCACCAATGTCTTGGTTCACCAGACATAAGATGACCCTGCACCAATGTCTTGGTTCACAAGACGTAAGATGACCCTGCACCAATGTCTTTGTTCACCAGACATAAGATGAGCCCACACCAATGTCTTGGTTCACAAGACGTAGGATGACCCTGCACCAATGTCTTGGTTCACCAGAGGTAAGATGACCCTGCACCAATGTCTTGGTTCACCAGACATAAGCTGACCCTGCACCAATGTCTTGGTTCACCAGACGTAGGATGACCCCACACCAATGTCTTGGTTCACAAGATGTAAGATGACCCTGCACCAATGTCTTGGTTCACCAGACGTAAGATGACCCCACACCAATGTCTTGGTTCACCAGATGTAAGATGACCCCGCACCAATGTCTTGGTTCACCAGACATAAGATGACCCCGCACCAATGTCTTGGTTCACAAGACGTAAGATGACCCTGCACCAATGTCTTGGTTCACCAGACATAAGATGAGCCCACACCAATGTCTTGGTTCACAAGACGTAGGATGACCCTGCACCAATGTCTTGATTCACCAGACGTAAGATGACCCTACACCAATGTCTTGGTTCACCAGACATAAGATGACCCTGCACCAATGTTCAGCAGCCCATGCCGAATGCCGTGTATTTCTGACTCAGTGCTTACTGAATAATGCAAACACAATTTGTCAATCTCAAGTGCACACATTTGTCTATCACCACTTAGCTCCCATCGCATCCTGCAATTACACCAAACTGACAGTTTCCGACACGCCAGGAAATACGAATACTCTGGTTTGATAACAACTGCTAACGTTGCAAGATGCTAATAACCCAGACTATTTTAGACCTTATTAGGCAAATAATGAGATTAACAGTAGGAGTTGCGAAAAGGTTGAGAAGAGAACGTATTTACCAACGTATTTATAAAAAGCTATATTGTTTGAACCAGTACAAACCTATGCAGAGATAATTTAGTCACTTCTTGCCAATAAATGGGAAAGTCACCACCATTTGATTATTAATATTTTCATTTTTATTTAGATACTTAATTTATTCACACTATTATATTATTACAACACACTTAAATCTCCATTATCCACACTCCACAATCCCCAATCAACCCTTGATACTCCACACCCCATAGTCCACACACCTCGCTCCACACTCCACACTCCACACTCCACACGTACAGGAATACCCAATGCACCTTCATAGCACAACTGACACTGGGAGTCCAGCGCTGTACAAACCACCACTAGATGATATGGGAGGAGGCCTACTCGATTCTGACTAGTTGCTATGATACCATGGATTGGAATAGTGTGCACGCCCACCACCAATATGATACCATGGATACTGAGAATGGAGCAGTGTGCAGACCACCACCATTCTGATACCATGGATACGAGAATGAAGCAGTGTGCAGGCCCACCACCAGTGGATATTGCGCCTAGAGTGGGACCCGAACCCACATCTCTTTGCATTCCGGACCAGTGTGCTAACCATTACACCACCTAGGCTCCCTGATATCAACACACTACCCATGCCTACCTGTCTATGTGGATACTTGCCTGAGAGGTCAATGCAGACCACTACACTCATCCCCCTGGAATTGTAAGCCTTTTAATGCTTACAATTACATACATACAGGCAATGCACTAACATATATCATACACAGGGTAGTTTCAACAACCATACAGCACAAAGCTTGTACAGGATCATGGTCACGACACCAGTGTCATGGGGGTGGTGAAAATGGGAAATATTGTGCCTAGAGCGGGACCCACCACCAGAATGATACCATGGATACTGACACTGGAGCAGTGTGCAGACCCACCACCAGTATGGTACTATGGATACTGAGAATGGAGCAGTGTGCAGACCCACCACCAGTATGATACCATGAATACTGAGAACGGAGCAGTACACAGGTCCACCACTGGAGCAGTACGCAGGCCAACCACCGATATGATGGTGTGGATACTGAGAATGCAGCAGTATGCAGACCCACCACCAGAATGATACCATGGATACCGGCACTGGAGCAGTGTGAAGACCCACCACCAGTATGGTACTATGGATACTGAGAATGGAGCAATACACAGGCCCACCACCAGAATGATACCATGGATATGGAGACTGGAGCAGTGTGCAGACCTACTACCAGTATGATACCATGGATACTGAGAATGGAGCAATGTACAGGCCCACCAGCAGTATGATACTATGAATACTGAGAATGGAGCAGTACACAGGTCCACCACAAGAATGATATCATGGACACTGAAAATGGAGCAGTACGCAGGCCAACCACCAATATGATGATGTGGATACTGAGACTGGACCAGTATGCAGACCCACCACCATTATCCTACCATGAATA
The DNA here is from genome assembly GCA_030323885.1 of Branchipolynoe longqiensis. Lineage (NCBI taxonomy): Eukaryota > Metazoa > Annelida > Polychaeta > Phyllodocida > Polynoidae > Branchipolynoe > Branchipolynoe longqiensis. Next base: position 54,590,183 of record CM059190.1, on the reverse strand, counting down.
CTGAGACTGGAGCAGTACGCAGGCCCAGCACCAGTATTATACCATGGATACTGAGAAGGGAGCAGTACACAGGCCCACCACCAATATGATACCATGTATAGTGACAATGGAGCAGTATGCAGACCCACCACCAGAATGATACCATGGATACTGACACTGGAGCAGTGTGCAGACCTACTCGCAGTACTGAGACTGGACCAGTATGCAGACCCACCACCATTATGATACCATGAATACTGAGACTGGAGTGGTACGCAGGCCCAGCACCAGTATGATACCATGAATACTGAGAATGGAGCAGTACGCAGGCCAACCCCCAATATGATGATGTGGATAATGAGACTGGAGCAGTATGCAGACCCACCACCATTATGCTACCAAGAATACTGAGAATGGGGCAGTATGCTGGCCCACCACCAGTATGATACCATGGATACTGAGAAGGGAGCAGTGTGCAGGCCACCACCAGTATGATACCATGAATACTGAGACTGGAGCAGTACGCAGGCCAACCCCCAATATGATGATGTGGATACTGAGACTGGAGCAGTATGCAGACCCACCACTCTTATGATACCATGAATACTGAGAATGAAGCAGTACGCAAGCCCACCACCAGTATCATACCATGAATACTGAGAAGGGAGCAGTGTGCTGGCCCACCACCAGTATGATTCCATGAATACCGAGAATGGAGCAGCTTACAGACCCACCACCAGTATGATACAATGAATACCGAGAATGGAGCAGCATACAGGCCCACCGCCATGGCTACTGAGAATGGATCAGCGCACAGGCCCACCACAACCCCGACATGCCGGCTGCTGCAGCTGCACCACCTTAACGCCGCTTTTTACACATTTGATTAGAACTGCAGAGCACTGAAACCTGCTGTGACTTGGCATCACTGCGCTCGCAGGCGATCCTTCCCAAACAGGATATGTACAACAACTCAGACTTAGCCACCTTGCACTATTTACATATTAAAACCGATATTATACCTATATTAATCATTTGAAAACGCAATTTACTTTGGGGAGGGGAGCTTAAGTGGTGATGTTAGTCCTCATTACAGCACTATGTAGCAGATATTACTGATGAGAACAGAAGGATGGGTATTTAATAGGTACATCGGTGTCGCAGTACAGACCACGTCATTCGCAAACCAGGAAACAGAGGCATGAATGTTTAACGGATCTTCTCAAATAACCTGATGCGTGAAATTGCTTTCAATCGAATTCCAACTAAGACAAGTGGTAATTAACCTTCTTTTATCATAAAGGAAATAAAGAAGAAGTAATCGAAGCTATTCATTGTTCATAATGTGGTGGGTATATTTCTTTTAGTATTTCTTTGTTTACAAGTGGAGATTACTGAAGTCAGTAGGGCGGCGCAGTTCACTATGTGTGCTTGCTTCGTGCCGGCAGATGGTGCGCATATAGCTATAACACAATTCACGTGACCGGAAATAGCTGCGTCAGACTGTCAGGTGCTGTGTGAAATAGCTGACCTGCGCTAATGCACTGCACATCCATTGTGAAATTTGCATTAATAGATGCGATTTGAGATGCCCTGTCTTCAGACACCTTGTTCCTTTCAACAAATCTAGCCTGCGAAATATAGACATTCACAATACTCGCTTTCTGTGAAGCAAGGGGGTGCTTCGTTTGATTTACACCGCGTGGTTGGTCATTTATGTAACTGGTACATTAAAGTAGGAGATATTGCGTTACCCTTAAGTAGTCCTAATGTTGCTTACCGGGTGTTGTGAAGGTGGATTCTGTGGATTTGGGGTAAACTAGTAATAGGGTGTGTTGCCCACCTGTTCGCGTCCCATACCTTCCACCCAGACACAGAGTCACTGATGCACAGCCCATGTCCGATCACTGTCTCCTGTTTCTGTTCAGCACCATTTCCTACCCGTGTGTCCCCTGGTATTGTTCAGCACCATTCCCTACTTGTGTGTCTATTGGTACTTACTGTCCAGCACTATTCCCTACCTGTGTGTCCCCTGACACTGTTCAGCACCATTTCCTACCTGTGTGTCACCTGGCATTGTTCAGTACCATTCCCTGCCTGTGTGTCTATTGGTACTGTTCAGCACCATTCCCTACTCGTGTGTCTCTTGGTACTTACTGTCCAGCACCGTTCCCTTCCCATCTGTCCCCTGGCACTGTTCAGCACCATTCCCTGCATGTGTGTCTCCTGGCACTGTCCAGCACAATTCCCTGCCTGTGTGTCTCATGGCACTGTCCAGCACCATTCCATGCCCGTGTGTCTCCTGGCACTGTCCAGCACCATTCCTACAAGCGTGTCTCGTGGCACTGTCCAGGACCATTTGCTACCTGTGTGTCTCCTGTTATTGTTCAGCACCATTGCCTGCCCATGTGTTTCCTGGCACTGCCCAGCAGCATTCCTTGCCCGTGTGTCTATTGCTACTGTCCAGCACCATTCCCTGCCTGTGTGTCTCCTGGCACTGGCCAGCACTATTCCCTGCATGTGTGTCTCCTGGCACTGTTCAGCACCATTCCCTGCCTGTGTGTCTCTTTGTACTGTCCTGCACCATTCCCTGCCCGTGTGTATCTTGGTACTTACTGTCCTGCACTATTCCCTACCCGTGTGTCTCTTGGTACTTACTGCCCTGCACCATTACCGGCCTGTCTGTCTCTTGGTACTTACTGTCCTGCACCAGGCCCTGCCTGTGTGTCTCTTGGTACTTACTTACTGTCCTGCACCATTCCTGCCCATGTGTCTCTTGGTACTTACTGCCCTGCACCATTACCGGCCTGTGTGTCTCTTGGTACTTACTGTCCTGCACCATTCCCTGCCTGTGTGTCTCTTGGTACTGTGCAGCACCGTGCGCCTACCTGCATGCCCCGAGACGCTGCCCAGATCGTGCCCTGCCCGGTCAATGAGGCGCCCACCCTGCCAGCGCCGCCTGTTAAGCGTATTACACGCCGTGTCTGCCCAGTGCAGCTGGTGATTCACATTGAGCCAGGACAGTCCTTTGTTAATCTCCCTCCAACTCACCCCATTGCTGATCACCCGCCCCCTCTGCGAGATTCTGCCTCCTGCCACCACTACCAAGTCGATGACAGCACCCCATGATTGCGCCGCCACATGACCATCTCCGTCCCGGAAGTGGCCGGGACGAGCAGAGTAGGGCTGCCATTTTGCCTAATGCGCCGCCATTATTAGTAGTGGGCAGTGCAGTGGGCTGCTGGGCCGGCAGTCAGGGCCGAGGTAACCTGCTGCTACACTGGTCTCCTCACCTCCCTATGTGCAGACCAGTGGCCAGAACGGTGTATTGCAAGGGCACCAGTGTGCTCCCTGGCTGGAGCTGGGTAATGATGCGCAGTAGGAGTTCAGGACGGTTGGCGACAGGTGATAGGCGGACCATGTCATAGAATAGTAGTGATTATGTGGGCTGGAACCAGCCGCCCGAAAACCAGCCGTCCGGGAACCAGTGCCTGGGAACCAGCGCCTGAGAACTAGCTCCTGGAAACTAGTGCATGGGAACTCGCGCATGGGAACCAGTGGCTATCAGTCACCGCCCTACACACAAACACTCGAAGTCAAGTTTCACTCACTGGCTGGGTGAAGACCGTTGGTATGGGCTTGCACTCACGTAATTCCGTTCTTGTGCGCTGTACTGCCATGCCTAGTTATCATAAATGCTCCATTTTCCTTTCTAAATATACCAACATGTTATCTGCTATTAGATGAAAATGGTCAGTGTACTGTGCAGTCCCCATATTGAGATGGATTTCAAGAGATACTTTAGACACGCGCATCTTGTGTTCCGAATCCCAAAGGTACAAACAAATGAACCACAATCCAATCAAACGTAGGACCAGCTGGCCGGATTCTGTAGCACATCGGAGTATTCTCACAAGAGTATCCTTATAAAGCAAAGGCACTATAAAGAGTATCTAATAACATATTACAAATTAAATGCAGTTGTGGGTTTAAAAGCAGCTATGGCTATAAGAATAGCATATTTTTCTAGTCAGTCCTATCAACAGCATTCAGCACGTATTATATCCAATAGATCTCGGATGTGCTAAAATGATGGATGCTCCCATTAGACTACACTGATACATTGGTCGCGTGCAACACTGCGATAACTGCTTAGTCAATTTAGGTAGGCAGAGCTGCAACGGCCAGAACTACACAATCACCATGTGCATATATCACAAGTGTGACCAAATTAGGATAACCGTATTCCATCGTCATTACCAACAGGACTGGGTGCAGTCACACAGTGAACACTACGGTTGTTGAATATTACAATGCGATATGCATGCACCAGCACCTCCCTTCCTTTTATAATTAGAATATGCCATCAAGTGTGGGTCACATCAGTGTCTGCAAAAGTCATTCGGGCTAGTCGTTAGTTTTACCACAGAGAAGGTACTTGACTGCACACTGTTCAAGTGAGTATCAGCAATGTGTTATTTATATCCATGAACTGAAGCTAGGTTGAGATGACGTCAAACTGGCTGCAGTTCAGACATTGTAAGCCAGCAGCCAGGTCTGTGTCGCCACACCCACACAAACACGGCACCCTTCAGGGCTCCTGACGCCCGCAGCTGGGGCCGTCCCAGCCCTCAATGGTGCCGCGATGCCTCACCGACCACACGGCGCACAGCGCGCACAGTGTGCACCCAGCTTTGAACGCATGAGTCCTGCTAATCCATACTGCCATGCCAACGTCCAATCAGCAGGCAGATATTGTCAATGGTATCATTCCACCTTTTTTTCCAACAGTTTGTTCATCACTTTGCCAACACTGCAGAAAGTCAATGGTCTTTATTTCCTTTTCTGCCAAATGGAATACCACACGACCATTAATGGTATTTGTATGTTTGCAGTGTTTAGGTAATGACCGTTCTATGAAAATGGCGCGTTTCACTGGCGATAGAAGTGTCCATGTGATACTTTGCTACACGCCTACATTCAGCACCGCCAACGCTATGCCTAATATAATTTGTGCTTAAAATAAACGTCCTTAGATACAAGCAGGTAAGATATTTCTTGATCTTGCTTATATCCCAAATCACCGGCCCTGCTCCATCTTCTCCACACTTCAAGGAGGAGGCTGGCTTCGAGCCATGTGCTGCTTAAAGCATTTATACGTTTAATTTACGACTGCACGAATTGCAGCTAGGTTTACTGTTTGACTCACGATGAAGCAACCAGGTGCACGGGGCAAGAGCACTGTTGGGACGTGCTGAGTCGGTGCGCATGCACGCCACAATGAGGTTATGGTTGTCCACGTATGTGTGTCTAGCACATAGCAGGGATCTGCATATGCCTTGTGGCATGTATATGCATGTGTAGAGGTTACACTCTGTACACAATGGCATGTCCGCACATGTGCACCTGTGTGTATGTCACAGTATGGATTCCATGATGTCTATGCATGTGTAAATGTCATGGTGGGTGCTGTGATGTATCTGCATGTTGTAATATATCTGGAATGCCCGGCTGTCAGAGCCCCAGAAATACCACTTACTCTTCCCAGGTGCATTCTGACAACCGTCTGTCAGTTCACACCTGATGCCCCTCTCCAACAAACTCATAGGCAAGAACGGAACGACAAATGACGCAAGATTGACAGTGAAGAAGTTGTGCTTTATTGGCATCAACTCCTGTTCACCTTCTAGCGACCTATCACCCTGACTCCTTACCTTCTGTCCACACAGAGCCTCATTACTCTCTTTATTATGTATATTAATCAGTGCCTACAGCCCATTGCACCGGAGTCCCATGGTTGTTGCACACAGCTCAGTTTGTATATGAAAGGTGGAGCCTCAGACAGAGTGTCTGGGTTCCTGGCCAAGGGAAGAGTGTGTCTCACTCAAGAGTCAAGAGCCGAGTCTTCACTTCAAGAGTCCATCCAGAAGTCTCCTGCTCAGAGTGTCTGGAGCAGTGTGTATAGGATAATCAATATCAGAATGAGGCTTGTGTGGTCAGGTGGGGCAAAGGGGTGCAGGTGACTGGGCCTCCCACAGCCAGCCAATCAGACACCCTCTACAGCCGGGGGGGGGGGGGGGGACACACTAATAGGGGCTGCTGTCACTCAACCCTAGCTGCAGGTGGTGTCCATAATGTATGCAGAGTGGCTGGGTGTGCTTGCCCATCGTTCCTGTGGTAACAGGTAGTTGCAGACAGTTACAACAAATATATATATTAAAAATGTCCTTCTCCTCCACTTGCACCCTTACTGGTGCATAGAGGGAACATTTCACCAAACATTAACTGTCTCTTATATAGGAACATCTTGGGCACTATGTATTAACATACATTTCCATAGCCTAATATGTCAGACAGCGAGTGGGGCACCCATCACTTTTCTATTATATAACCTTGGTCCCCACTCCATCGCCCGAGGATAATAATGCTCTCTGACAATATATAATTCCGAACCGAAAATCTGTATATTTTTAGAATGTGTCAATGTCACAATAAGTGTTCCGTTTTGTGCACATGTGTCAAGGTCACAGTATGTGTTCCGCAGCATATGTGCATGTGTAAATGTGTCTTCAGTGATGTGTGTACACAAGTATAAATGCCCTGCTCTGATTGATTGATTGATTGGTGGTTGCTTTACGACATGTCAGCAACATAGGCGATATTCCCAGCGAGAAATGTTTGTTTTTGTTCAAACCATCGCTTTTACATGTAAAAGCATACAATCAATTTTGTGTCAATAGACACTCATGAATTTTTTAAACTCACAATCATATAGTTTCTGGTCAAGCTAAATAAAATTCTGAATTATCGTATTATTCACTGATGACATTTAAAAAAATGCTACATGAGGTGGTACAAACCAGCTGCCCTGAAAAAGACTAACATGTTTTCTTGTTTTATTTTTAATAAAAAGGTCATGCATGCTGTTTGCAGTATAAAATTGTTGCCGCAGGGCCATGAAATCCACAGAGTTTAATCAAGTGTGTTTTAATGTCAGTGGGGACTGACATCCAATACATTCAGTGGAAGGGTCCCCCTTGAGCAGAAAAATGTGTGTTAGCCACAAGTGGTCAATATGGCATCTTGTTAAAACAGCCTAGTCATGTCGCCCTTCCAGGTGACTCTACGGCAGTCCATTCACGGAGGGGGTAATTCTATGGAGTTTGTTGTTTGGGTGTTCATCCCATTCTATCTACCATAGGTTCCAGATGTATTTTTGAATGGTAGGTTTCAGATCAGAATGGGGAATATGACAATGTTCCAAAGGAGCAGTCAGGGCTCGAGTGGCCGCTTGATCTGCTCTCTCATTTCCTGGGATACCCACATGACTGGGCACCCAACATAGGTGAATGTCAAACTTTGCTTTTGAAAGAGAGTTTAGTTTAATGAGTAAGTAGTATTGGGTGGTCCAGTTTCCTATTGTTTAAAGCCTGAAGGCAGGAAGAACAGTCAGTGGAAATGATGAATTTATGACTGCCTGAGGTTTCAATGCACTCTAACGCGAATAGGAGTGCGTGTGCCTCAGCAGTAAAGATGGAACTCTGATCTGGAATACGTGTACCTAATTCATGTCCATGGACGACTGCTGCCATAGAGACTCTGTTGTCTGTCTTTGACCTATCAGTGTAAAACCGCTAGGTGGGAACTAAAAGCACTTCGCACACCGATAAAGCTTTCATGATATGAAAGTGGGTGCGTTTGGGATTTCTTCGACATGGCCAACTGGAGGATAATGTTTGGTTTCCTCAGCTGCCAAGGAGGAGCATCTGAATATTGTGAGGGTGCTAGATTATGCAGCTTTGCCCCCAGGGCCTCCAAATGAGGCTTTATTCTGAGGCCTAACAGCTTTATGTATGTTGGCCTTGCTTCATAGAGGCGTTCATATGGTGGCATAAAAATGTACTTATATGCAGGATTTAAAATATTTCCTTTTAATTGATTGAATGTTGCTCCAGACAAAACTTCATCTGCACAAAGGCCGGAAGGCAGTTTTGCACAGATGAGTTCTGGGAAAATGTGGTGGCAAGAAGGTTGGCTATGTTGGTTATGGAAGTTAAAAGAATGTAATTGTGTTTTAGGTGTTGGACCGATGATCCAGCAGCTTTCAGTTTTATTTTCTAGATCATGGTCCATACTTTAGAAAGTGGGGTGCGAGTCGTTATGCTGCAGACATATTGTCTCCAACACAGCCTCCTCACCTCCCTAATAGTTTGGCGAGCCAAAGCCCTTAGAATTTTAAAGCGAATGTGGTTCTCGGCAGTAGACTGCCAGAAGAACACACATTGCGCTTTTTTCCACTCATTGATAGCATTCTTACAAGTTGCATTAAACCAAGGATTTGTTATATGTTTTGGAAATGCCAAGGTCTTAGGAATGGTTTCCTCTGCAATCAATCCCAAGATCTCTGTGAATGTTTTCATTGCAAGAGGATCATTGTGGGCTACTCCCGCAAACCTCTCATGGGCGAGTGACTGGAACAGAGTGACCAGTCAGCTTTGTTCAGCCACCAGCTCAGTTCCTTCCAGTTCCGAGCTGGTCCCTTGGTCGTAATCATGATAGGGAAATGGTCACTCCCACAAAGGTCATTCCAGACTCTCCATGAGAAGTCTAGCAGGAGACCCAGTTGCAAAATAGTGAGGTCGATTGCAGAGGAGGTCCCATACCCAGGATGAACATAAGTATGGGACCCAATATTCAGGAAGCTTAAAGCGTGATTGCTTAGGAAATTCTCCCCTACCCTTGCTGTTTGTGTTTGCACTACCCCACAGGGGGTTGCGTGCATTGAAGTCCCCCATTAAAATGTAGGGGGAAGGCAACTGATCAGTTAAAGTTTCTAAATCTTGTGTTGAAAAAATGGAGTTATGGGGCATATTGTAATGGTGTTATCCAGACTAATTCAAATTGCTATTGCTTGAAAAGTTGTATTTAAGGTGATGGGGGTATGTATCACTTTTTCACGCACCAGAATGATGAGCCACCAGTGGCGCGTTCCCCATCCGGTGCTGTGGTGTGTATTTTGCAGCGTTTCTGCATGTATGAATGTCACAGTATTTTCCATGGTGTGCGTGTGTGACAGGAAGGTGTGTGTTATGTATGCAGCAGGAGACAAGAGGCGAGAAGAGCCAGTGGGGGGAGGTTCCGGCAACAGTCTCTAGCAGCAGTTCCCTGAACCACCGTAGTAACTCGCAGTAGGCACTCTCAGCTAATTGACCTATGAAAGTAAGACAGGTGTCATTTTGCAGCCGTTGCCCTGTCAACCACCCTCACCTTTCAGACAATTCATTGTCTAAGAAGGAAAGGCACATCTATTCTGAGTGTTAATTGAAGGCAACCATATCCCTTTGCATGAATGTAAGACACCAGTGTTACACATCATAAATACAATACAATAAGCAGTTACAATCCTGTAAGCATCTCATGAAATTAGCAGTTACTTGGACCAAGATGGAAATATGGTTAATTATGGATATAGAAGTAAACGATTGAATAATTTCACATCATAGAACACACTACAGTGTGAAGAAATACAATGCTACATTCGGATACCATATACCGTAGCGACTATTTGGAGTAGCAATCAAATATATGTAAATAATTTAGGATCATAATTGTGGATAGTATACAATCCCTTTAAGTCCGTTCCGTTGGTTCAAAGGCGAGTAGCATGCATCAAAGATGACTCTCAGTTGTTTTGGTGTGTGAGTCTTATAGCAGGCTGAAAGGCGTGTTTGCCAAAGTGCCAGTGTTTACAAGAGAACACCCGGTTTCCCTATGTCTCAATTGAGTAGAGAGGGACTCGACCTACACTGCCAGGGTTTGTCGTTCTACTATATTCAGGAAAGAAGGGATGTGCTATTTTACAACTAAAAGTATTAATTAGCATCAGTTACCACTGAATCAGAAAGGGATGACACATGTGTTGAACTCATGCCCTACACCATCTAGGTAATGTTGTTATCTACCAGGGGTGATACAGGGTTTGAACCGATAACATCATCTAGGTTTGATATTTAAGAGGGGTGATACACGGTGATACTTCACATATCTTATGTAATGTAGTTTGTTGTTAACCAGGGATGATACAGGTTGTGACCTTTGATAATCATACTGTAAATGTAATTTGTCTCTGTTATTTACCAATTCTCTAGCGGCGCCATCTGATTGTTGTCAACCTTGATTTTCACCTGTTTTGTGTATAGGAAATCTAGTCGAGGCTAACGACAGCAATATAATCAGAAAAACAACAACTGTGATTAACTGAGTTTAATTAGTTCAATTGAACTATGGTTGATATCTTAATTATTACCAAAACGAAGCCAACCTGATCATGGACTGTAAAATTATGCCGGCCACAAATGACCTAACTAAGCTGGTGAAAAAGCTCTCTGCCACCTAGAGCTGTGAATTAAAGCCAGGAAAGCAGGCCTGACAGAACTGTTGTTCTACATAACCTCTCCAATACACCTGCCCTGTTGTGAGAGAGTAGATGTTCGCCTGGCACCAACTATCCAATGGCAACCCCGATCATCACCCCTGGACCATCTGCCTTGGTTCTTACAACTGCTTATTGTCAGTTTCCGTGAAGTCTATTGAAGCCTATAGTCGATACACATATATATAGAGAGAGGGGACAAAAAACATGTTATGACTCACATGACATAGAGACCATGCACCAGGAGATACATATGCACATAGATTTCTCATATATAATGTCGTGGGTGTGATGAAAATGGGAAATATTGCGCCTAGAGCGGGACTCGAACCCACATCTCTATGCATTCCGGGCCAGTGTGTTAACCATTACATCACCTAGGCTCCCAGATATCAACACACTACCCATGCCTACCTGTCTATGTGGTTACTTGCCTGAGAGGTCAGTGCAGACTACTACACTCGTCCCCCTGGAATTGTAAGTCTTTTAAATGGTCATGTAATGCTTACAATTACATACATACATGCAGTTCAGTTACACATACATACACGGGGTATAGTACAGGAACATTAGGTTTTAGCCCGGACAAAAATGTCAAGCTGAATTTTGTCTTACAAGCTCAGTTCATCTTGCTGAGTAACATATCAAAAGTCCCCTAAAATCCCAACCTCGCTTCATTCCTAAAAAAATTGGTTTTACCTAGCAACCATAGCTGAATTCTAAATGGCCCAGAAAATGCCCTTATGGATTAACTAATTCCTTTATTAATCTAATATTTGCTTGTATTTATCATTCTGATTAATAAGCAAGTACAGCAATACATACAACAACACCATACATATTTATTATACATGGTAACCAATGGAAACAGCATAAATAGCAGCCAAAGTGTAGTAGCGCTAGCATGAATATTAGCAACTACGTCCAAACTATGTCGCGATGAAAGTGTGAAATGTTCCTGTCTTTCACGTTTAGTCAAGCTTAACTGTCAAGATGCACATGTCAAGATTAACTGGATTAATGACGGTACAACTATTAATATTAATATATTACTACAACACCTGTAATTCAATAAACAACAGTAATCACGACCAGTTGACACTTACTGCCGCAATGCATTATCACGGACGGGCATGTGGTATGCCGATAATGATGTGAGGAGAAAGGGAGGGGCTACGGCGGGCCGGCCAGCTCCCGGCACTGACCGTACTTAGAATATGGGTGTGTGTCTAAGTGTGAGTGGGTGTCTGTATGTGGGTCTTTGTCTTTGTGTGGGTGTATGTGTGAGTGTTGAGCTTAACGAAGCTTTCTGCGTCACTGAGATGACTGAGTTACGATGACATGAGTTACTGCTTACTTCCTTACATAGTCTTCTCCTTTCGTGATATGTAATTGATCTTATGGATAATAGGGTGACGGTCTAAGCGCTGTATGTATGATCAATTGGTAATACATTGTAGCTAGCAGTGCACATTGGTTAACAGCTTCAGCTTATATTCTAATTAACAATTCACCGATACCTACATATTATGACAGGTAACGCACTCTTCATTAAGGTGGCCCCTCAACGCTCACCATCCACCCAAGCCAAAACGCAGACAACTTAAACAGAACCTACAATTCAAAAAGACCTGATCTGACTACACATAAGTAATTGCAGTCGAAAGGATTGTCTGCTCTGCGAATGCTCTGCGGGGTAAGCCGAAGCTCACGAACATGTGTCGGGATATGTGCTACATTGCGCCCAGTGCATCTGCGTGAGTCCGTTACCATGGTTTCAGAACGGCCGGCCACCTCCTTGCTAAAGTTACACTACAAGTTATATTTTTTAACTATATTGGTTTCGTGCAAGGTGCTGTGGTTCAGAAATTCTTCAAACTTTCAGACATAGTTGCTTTATTAACCTAGCTGGAACCGCCAAAACAATCATCGTTAAAGTCTCTGTTAGTTTCGTATTAAGGCTCATCTAGCCTCAACACTATAAAGCTGAGGGTGGACAGGCCGTGGTGGAGGCAAGTGGTGCCGCTCTGACCACCACACTGACGGGGGGGTACCCAGCACCTCATGTCCAATGAAATCGAGATCAGACATACTTCGGCAGATGTTTTTGTGCAAAGCCCAGCATCGTCTAGACACCAGGCCAGACCAGCCAGATATCGCCCAATCCGGAATGCTGCTCCGGCAGGTCCCGCTGCACCATGCCGGATTAACGCAGATCCCCTCAGCACGAGTAGCCTGCGTACCTTCTGCTGGTCACCGGCACCCTGCCTGGGAACCGGCACTGTGGAAGGCCTACGCGGGACAGGCCGAGACAAGCAGTTTTGCTGTTTACCGGCCATCTACTTAAAGCTAATCGCTGCCCTCTTGTCATGCCTGCTCGTAATCCCCCAGTCTGGGGCTTGTTGTTCTCAGAGCTGGCCGAGTGGCATTCCAGTGAGGTGTAACTGAACCCCGGTAACTAGCGACATGTTTGCAACCATTAGACGGTCCACTTAAGACCCAGTGCAGGAATGTAAATGCACACCCCGGTATGGGTAGGCTGTGCACATCGCACCCTCTTACCAACACTCTCCTATCACCGTAGTTTACATCATCGGTGTCGTACCATGCTAGTTTATTAACTGAGAAAACGCCCTTTTGGTAAACTAAGAATGTTGGGAATGTTAGATCTTATGGGCGCCATTGCTCGGTGGTCTGGGTGAGGACAGGATCCATCTGAGAGTGTTTCCCTATACAGGGTCTGCGGGCCTAACTGGCCTGAAATATCGCTGCCGGCACTCATTGAGACCTACTGTCCGTGCAGGTCGTGTGTGTCTGGCGGGCGGGCACGGGTGGCCTCCGGTCGTTGTCGGGCCAGTGGCTCAGCACCGGGCGATGCTTCCCGAAACGCGCCCCACAAATAGTGCCTGAAAACACAGACACAAACTGCACAGAAACAAAAAGCACCCGGACAGCGGGACTCTCCAACTGCTAACTATTGGACGGCGGGAGTTCTGTGAGGAGATCAGACATCCCCAACCACCGATAGCTGCGGGCCACATTGCTATCTCGTGCAGCGCCGCAGTGCGGGTGACTGGCAATACGCTGTGTGTCCCACCTGTGTGTCCCGTCTCTGTCGTTCCCACCTCATCTCAACCAGAGCTAAATGCACATGTGGCAAAGTAATGCGCAGAGTGCTTTTAGCCGCTGAACCGAAAGTCTGTTCATAAATCTGAATTGGCTGCGCATGTGCCTGTGTGAAATGGTACCAGGGGAACCAACCACCCTGGCACTTAGTGTGGCCTAGATGATGGAGGCGTTAGTAGAGTGAGGGTAGCAGAGGCGCAGGGTAGTGGCTTTCTCTCCACAGCAGTTCTTTTTATGACCAAGATCAATATTCCTATAACCCTATGGCCGCTGTGGCTGTCACGTACATCTGGATGGTGTAAGTTTAAAGAATGTCTTATTCAAGTTTGATTAAGCGGGCATTCCTCTCACAACTCAGATAAGACACTAGTTCAATAGAAATAGACGAGTATAGAGTGCCGCCACTAACACGTCCAGATGACACCCGGTGATGCACGCGCAACGTGCGGCTGACTGCTAAGCGCTCAGCATCGTTTTTCTTGGCGGGAGGGATACCCAGCAGCCGGCCAGTTGATGAACATGTGCTTTCGCGATAGCTGCTGTGATCTCATTCTCACGTCAAGCCAAGACTACATGAACAAGATTCGTATAGGGAGGTGAGGAGGCAGTAAGTGTGTCCCATGGCATTTTACTAGACGGGAACACTAGTTTATTCATTGAATGAAACCTTTTCCGACATATTGTCCTTGGTGCGCAGGTCGTACTTTGAATACAGATTATGTATCCGGTGAATAACATGTTAGCATAGTCTTGGCGAATTCAACTCCAAGCCGAACAGTCGGTGGCCGCCTTCTCACCATCGTTACGGTCTCCCGGACTTCCCGCCGTCGGGTTTCTGCGGCAGGGTGATAGTTCCAGCCGTCGTCACAGATATCAGCAGGACACGGTGCATGCGCACCTTACCTAAATCAACGGTCTGTTTCCACAGTAGGTCAGAGGTCACCTGAGGAGCTGCATCATTTCAGACAGGCGGGAAGATGTCTGACCACTGAAAAACAGAGCTAAGCACCAGGCAGCTGGGCGGGGCAGTGGCGGTACCAACCGGGAGGTGGGGAGTGGCGGTACCAGCCGGGAGGTGGGAGGGATGGTGGTACCAGCCGGGAGGTGGGAGGGATGGCGGTACCAGCCGGGAGGTGGGGATGGCGGTACCAGCGGGGAGAGGGATGGTGGTACAAGCCGGGAGAGGGGTGGCGGTATCAGCCTGGAGGTGGGGGGGGGGATGGCGGTACCAGCCGGGAGGTGGCGATACCAGCAGGGAGGTGCCGGTACCAGCGGGGAGGTGGGGGTACCAGCGTGGAGGTGGCGGTACCAGCGGGGAGGTGGCGGTACCAGCGTGGAGGTGGGGGGGGGGATGGCGGTGCCAGCAGGGAGGTGGCGGTACCAGCGGGGAGGTGGGGGTACCAGCGGGGAGGTGGCGGTACCAGCGGGGAGGTGGGGGGGGGGATGGCGGTACCAGCCGGGAGTTGAATAATCAATATATATTACAGTGGGGGCGGCTTGGTGTTGGTGTGTCAGGTGCGCTGGTGGTTAAGTTCACTCATAGAGGCACTAGTCTACAATGTGTATCTACATAACAGGTACTGTCGAGGACAATACGATATCCAAATAGGACTTATTACAAAGCATTTGATTTTATAGTATGTTAAATAGCGTAGCTATTCTGACCGAAATAGTATGTACCGTCCATCTTATTTTCGGTACTCCCAGTCGAGCCAGCTGAGAAATTGCTCATTTACAGACAATTCGGCAAACCCAGCTCCGGGGATATCAATGTACTAGCTTGGTCCTATTTTGGTCAGAATTGTTATATTTGAATAAATAATATATATTCGATGGATCTTATTGAGGAACATCCTATAATTCACGTTCTTGATTAAAACGCACACATATATATAAGTATATATAAGTATATATAAGTATATATAAGTATATATAATTATATATAAGTATACATAAGTATATATAAGTATACATAAGTATACATGAGTATACATAAATATACATAAGTATACATAAGTATACATATGTAGACATATGCATGCATAAGTATGCATACTCACCTAAGAATACATAAGTATACATAAGTATGCGTAAGTGTGCATAAGTATACATAAGTATGCATACATACACATAAGTATGCATATGTATACATAAGTATACATACATATATGTAAGTATACATAAGTGTACATAAGTATACCTATATACATAAGTATACATAATTATACATAAGTATACATAAGTATACATAAGTATACATATGTATACATAAAAATACATAATTATACATAAGTATACATAAGTATACATAAGTATACATACGTATATATAAGTACACATAAGTATACATAGTATACATAAGTATACATATATGTATACATGAGTATGCATGAGTATACATACATACACATAAGTATACATAATTATACATGAGTATACATGAGGATACATGAGTATGCATGAGTGTGCATGAGTATACATGAGTATACATGAGCATACATGATTATACATGAGGATACATGAGTATACATGATCATACATGCGTATACATGGGTATACATGAGTATACAAGAGTATACATGAGTATACATGAGTATGCATGAGAATACATGAGTATACATGAGTATACATGAGTATACATCAGTATACCTGAGTATACATGAGTATACAAGAGTATACATGAGTATACATGAGTATACATGAGTATACATGAGCATGCATGAGTATACATGAGAATACATGAGTATACATGATTATACATGAGTATGCATGAGTATACATGAGTATACATGAGTATACATCAGTATACATCAGTATACATGAGTATGCATGAGTATACATGAGTATACATTAGCATACATGAGCATACATGAGTATACATGAGTATACATGAGTATGCATGAGTATACATGAGAATACATGAGTATACATGAGTATACATGAGTATACATGAGTATACATGAGTACACATGAGTATACATGAGTATGCATGAGTATGCATGAGTATGCATGAGTATGCATGAGCATGCATGAGCATGCATGAGCATGCATGAGCATGCACGCTCATGCACGATCATACACGATCATACACGAGCATACACGAGCATATGCGAGCATACCCGATCATACATGATCATACATGATCATACATGATCATACATGATCATACATGATCATACATGATCATACATGATCAGACATGATCATACATGATCAGATATACTCATACATAATCATACATAATCACGCATACTCGCGCATACTCACGCATAATCATACATAATCATACATATTCATACATAATCATACATAATCATACATAATCATACATAATCATACATACACATGCATAATCATACATACTCATGCATCATCATGCATAATCATACATAAGTATACATAAGTATACATAGGTATACATAACTATGCATAAGTATGCATAAGTATACACATACATAAGTATGCATATAAGTATGCATACATATGCATAAGTATACATACGTATATCTATCCATTTCACCTCATCCCCTAGCCTCCATGTTGCTAGGATGTAAAACAACAACAAACAACAACAACAACAACCCTAACCTCCTGGCTAATTATAGCACGTCCACTTGATTCAATTTGCGTTTCCAACTCACTGAGTACAGATGTGGAAAAGTGAGCAGTGGTTTAATCTATACCTGCTAGTTTGTAAGTAGAAATTTGACTTACTGTATTTATACTATGTTTTCACATTTGGCATTGGCATGGGTGTTTCATTGTGGAAAATGTTTAAATGACATTTTGTGTGTTATTGTGTGCTGACTTCTAGTGAAGAAATTACTTCAACATTGGCATTGGTATGATAGGCCAATTTAGGTATCATTGACATTGTCTGTCAACACAAGGTCATGTCAGTATGGACATGTGTTAAACACACCTTCAATGTGTTTCAATGTATATATACAGACACACACATGGGGTTGTGACTTAGTTTTTCACAATTATATACAGACTGTGTTTTTACACTAATGTCTGACAGACTCAGTTGAACATACACACTGAGAACATGCTGACAGCCGGTGACCGTCCATGAGACCTGGTTGAGGGCCAGTGCACATATAGTTGACAGGAACTGGCAGCTTACAGTTGATACTATACGCATGCAACTTTTTGTAATTCTTACTGCATGTTGGGTCTTTTCAACTTGCATTTACACCACACAGACTACTGATGTGTAAAAGTAAGCAGTGATTCAGTATTTACCACTATCTTCTATTTGTAAATATTAGGCTTATTCAAGTTATTGCTTTCATATTATTTGATATTTGATATTAGGTGGGAATATTATTCCAACCTTGATATTGGGATGGTAGGCCAATTTAGATACCATTGACATTGTGCTGTCAATAGTTGTTGGCATGGACATGTGCTAAACACACTTTTTAGTGTGTCAGTGTATATACATACACACACGTGGAGTTGTAACTTACATTATTTACACAATTTTGCACAGACAATGTGCATTTACACTAGTGTCTTACATACTCAGTTGACCATACACTGAGTACATGTTGACAGCTGGTGAGCGGCCATGAGACCCGGTTGACAGCCTGGAAACATTCAGTTGACAGTCACTGACAGCATACAGGTGACACCATATCCAGGACAATTTCTTTTATAAAATGACTGCATATGAACTTCGGTAACATTTGGTATGTGGTTACGATTTATTTTCATTTAGCATGTGTTAAATTGTGACAGTGGACTTTGTCTGGGGTGTCAGTGTTTTACACTACCGGTACTACCTTGTCACCAAAAGTGCTATTATTTGATCATATGGGTGGTCTTATTCTGTATGTATACAAAGTACACATGTTTATGTAAACTGAGTGTGCTTAATTGGAATAGTGCTGTAGGATGTACATGAAGTCCCACCGGCCTGGACCAATTGGTCACAGGTGCTCAGGCTTGACACTTGAACATGTCAGCCCAGGTCATGTGCTCACAGGGGTTATCACATATAATCTTTGAGACTAATGCTGACCACTTTTGTTCCTTTTAAGGAAATGTGACTAGGTTGTTTGTTCTTTGTTGTTTTATGTCCTAGCAACATCTAAGGTCATATCAGGACAGTTGTGACTTGGTAGGCAACTGGTGCCAGTTGCTGCTGTCAGATCACGCACCAAATAAGGGGTGATCTTGGACACCTGACCATGCACATGACAGTGTCAGAGCCCCGAGGGCTGGCCAATCAGTTGTTCGATCATGCAGAAAAAACTGCCAGTCCCCCGAGGGGTGATGGTTATGAGACAACTGACCATGCACCTCACAGTGCCAGTCCCCCGTGGGGTGGTCATATGATTGTTAGATCATGCAGATAATACTGCCAGTCCCCCGAGTGGTAATCGTTATGAGACAACTGACCATGCACTTAACAGTGCCAGTCCCCCTTGGGGTGGTCAAGTGATTCTCAGAGAGCTGTAGTCAGACGGACTGGAAAGGCTCATCTATGACTCCATGAACAATCCAGTTCATTGTCACATGAACATAGATGCCATATGGCACTATGCACACTATCACACTAACTAGTGGTGATACTATTCAGAGAGCGGTAATCAGACAGATTGCAAAGTTCATCTGTGACACCATGAACAAACCAATTCATTGTTATATGGACATAGATGCCATGCTGCACTATGCACACTATCACACTGACTAGTTATGATATTATTCAGAGAGCTGTAGTCAGAGGGATTGCAAAGCTCATCTTTGAAACCATAAACAATCAGTTCAATCTCATACAGATATAGATGCTGTGCAGCACTATACACCCTATCACATTCATGGCCCTTCAGGGCATTAAACCCCATAACCCATATGGGAGTGGGAGGCATGGGCATACAACCCCAGACAGTTGTGTATATGTACAGACACATACTAGTTGTGAATTTTCACACTATGAAAGTGGAACTTGAAAGTTGTGAGCAGATAAACCCCAGAAGTAGGCATATATCTACATAGTTGTGATTTCACTCTATGTGACCCCTTGTATGATTGTTTAGAGACAGCCTATTTAGGTTTTATTGACAGGGTGGATGCAGTCCAGTAGTTGGCTGGGTATTACACAATGCCCCATTTTAGTACAACTCACATTGGTACTATAATAGACATTCCAAGTCATTACACTGCCACTCAGTGGCCAGGCTACATACATATATATACATATATATATGTATAGATATATACACACACACTACTACTAGCTGCATGGGGGAGTGTTTACACAGTCTGAATTGTGGCCAGCTACTCAGCCAGGGTAGTAGTAGGTAATTAACCATGAGGTAATCAACTCTATTGGCTGAGGCCATGATTGAGTGTGATAGGCACAAATATACACTCCTCACTGGCTGTGGAGACAAACCCAGACCAGCAGACATTTAAAGTCTGAAGTACACCTACCAACAATGGACATTCCTTGAGCAAGCAAGGACACACATGGCCTAACTAAGCCCAACATACAACTTAATGGACAGTTGTTTAACACACAACTGCTACCTTTAATAAAAAGGGGAAAATCTGGTTGTTGGCTTTTCTTAGGAAACACCCTACTTTTGTATAGCTTAGATTTTAAGATAGAAAATTCCACTTCTAACTTAGAAAGCGGAAATTACCCAACTTGTAACAGCAGACTTAACTGCATAGCATATGGGTAATAGTCAGTGATCATGATGCCTCATCATCTAAGAGAAAAAGTGATTAGTTAAATCCACTTTTGAGATTATCGCACTGACTAGATGGGATTAGTTGTTACTTATTACAGATTACTCAATTAATCCATACAAATAACATTGCTATGAACAATATGGTTCAGCTGCCATTTAGATTAATGGCTAATAAAAGTAATAAATTACACAATGCCCTATAATGTATGAGGAAGCTGTCACAGCTCAATCAAATTTGAAGGCATTCATAGCGGCTTCAGTTGTTGCTTAATGTAACCTTAAGCTTGACCCAGATGAGAACTTGTCAGAACCATTCTTTAGCTCATTGCAGGATGGGATAAATTTGCCGTCACTCATGTGAGGCAAAAATTGGAATTAGAAGGATTAACTTCACCCCATTTAGACATTTTAGACAAGGGCATAAATGGAAGTATGCATAGACCATCGGTGCCTATAGGCATAGACCATGAGTGACATGAGGTGCCAAAATAGGCACAGCCAAGTGGTTTAAATAACCATAGGTGCACACCATTCTGGTAATACACTTAGTTGCAGTATCTGTTAAGGTGATACAGATACCACTGGCCAATGCACATGAAATACAAATGTGTTTTATCTACATCGGGGCACAACTATAATGGTGTGATGCAAAGATGCGCAGACATCACATCTGTACATAAGAACAGAGGTCATGGAAAGAAACAGGGACACAGACATGGTAGTAAAACATACCCAAGGACAGATTAAGAGATGACTACATATTTTCAAGTTAAGAAACTGACCTGGATGGCATAAGATTTGAGGAGGGCTGAGCCCTCTGTGTGCCTTGGGCATACATTATCAGGTCTATATACTATTTTTCATAGTAGTATGATATGGGTTGGTTTGGTTTGAACCCAGCTTTACATGATGAAACCATCACTCTGCATGGCTACTTTGAGCAACCTGAAGAGCAGAGGAAGGAAGAAAAATATATGGCATACCAGATTTCCAATTTGCACATCAGTATCATGTTAGCCACATCAGGATCATGTTAGTGCTAGTCTATCATATTACCCTAGTGTTTATATGATGACTGTTGTCAGGACATAGAAAACAAACAGTCTAGTCTGTGATGATATATAAGATTGGACATCACAGTAGAGTGTAACCTACCTGTGGGGAGGTAATTAAATTGACCCCATATCAGCCTATCCTAAAAAGTTTGACAACTTGGTAGCTAGTAACCCCAAGAGAGGCACTGTCAGATGACATAATATGTGATTTACCTCCAGACGGGGTGATTCAGCAAGGAAGGCCTTGGGGGTTTTGAGGAAAATAACCTTTCCATGATAGGATCTTATAGATTCATAGAATGACTACATGATAGGATTTATAGATTCATAGAATGACTACTCTGATAAAAATGTATATGTATCCGTATACGTTCACGGGAAATATGAAACCGTATATTAAAATATACAAGGTTTATAAATGCTACATATGATCTGCCTAGCCCTATAACAGGGGATTAGGATCTAAATAAAAACAATTCTACTCTATATACGTAGAGGCAAATGTTTTAACATTCACAAGGACATCACAAAAAAGGGTTCAGAAAAGATAACTTTGCTGAGAACTTCGCAGAGAACAACTATGTTCAAAAGAACTAATTGAACTCATAGTTCAATTCCATTAAGAAAGCTAGCAATATGAAAATGAAACCGAAATTATGATTATGTAAACATCTCCCTGTGCTATAATTAGCCAGGAGGCTAGGGGACGAGGTGAAATAGAATAATTATGTGAGACTTACCTGGGTATAGTTGACACATAATTGTTGTTTTACCGAGTCTGATAGCCTTGGCTTGTTATAGTACAGTTCCCGCCCACACTAACCCATGGGGAACGTAAGGAACTTCTGCCAAAGGGAGGAAAACAAGAAAACAGAGAAAAATGGGAATAATAATAATTTAGAACATAATTTTGGTAATTAGTAGGTAAAGATTGAATCAAGTGGAAGTGCTACCTCTCCCTGTACTATAACAAGCCGAGGCTATCGGACTCGGTAAAACAACAACTATGTGTCAACTATACCCAGGTAAGTCTCACATAATTATTCTATATATTGTGCATTAGCTGGACCCGACCACCCTGCACCGTGCCCCTACACCTCCCCCTCTACCATGGTCCCAGCTAACCTCCATATTCCAGGGCTGCAATATATCACTCAACGACTGCTTCCTGATATTGCATGGAGAGATACCTGCTGCTACCGGAGTTTGGGCATACCACCATGCACCACGCCGGATTACATTAACATATGCACACCAGGTGGAACAGGCTGGCAGCTTGACAGCCCAACAACCCCGGCAACTACACCAATCTACGTGTTCACTAAACCAGCAGTGCAGGAGGCAGGCTTGGTGCACTGCTTAATGAACATGGCTAGACGTGCACCACGTAATGCTGCATAAGCAGGCCGCCGGGGCGTGAGGTGTATGTGTGTGTGTGAGGGGGGGGGAGGTATTGGATTTCCACTCTTGCCCACAAGTCTGTCAGATGTGTTGTATGAGTTCAATAGGACAGAAGGCGGGCACAGGTCGGACCGGCGGCCCCCCTGTGGAGAGGTGAACGATCCGCGCTGAGATTCAACACATTGCTAAAAAGAGACTCACCACAGGCGGCCTAGCAAGGCAGCGGGAGTCTTATGGGGCTGTCACACTACGACGCTTCTCGCCGGCGACCCGTCAACGTGTGGTGTATTTGGGCAAAAATGGGTGAAATATCAAGAAACGCTGGGAGCGCGTTATGCGCGCGTCGGTACACGTCGGTACACTATGTTTGACGTTGACGGTCAGCGGAGAAAGTCGGTGCGCGTTATTGGTCGCTGAATGTTTTCAACATGTCAAAAACAACCCAACGACCGCCAGCGCGCGCAAATATATGGGTAAGGACGTTAGGCGCGCATCGCGCTGCGTTGGACGTGCCGGAATAACGTTATGGGAACGCTAGGAAGACGGCGCGCGCGCGGGAGGGTCGTTGCTCACACGTTGCGGCAAACTGGGCCGTTTTTGTTTTACGCCCTAGCAACATTTAAGGTTAAATGAAGACGTCGCGCCAAACTTTTTTTTTTTTTTACCCCAGCGCGTCGACACACATTGGCCGCGCGCGCATAACGCGCCACGCTGACGCCGATCTTTTCCCCCAAACCGCCGAAAAGTTTGACGTTTCTCGACGCGCAAGATTTTATTTTCAATGCTGACGGGTCGCCGGGAGAAACGTCGTAGTGTGACAGCCCCATTAGTTTCCTCCGCTTACTTTATAGCCATAAAGTAACAAGCATAGCAATCAAAGAGCAATGAATAAAGTATGAGTAGCATTTCTTTATATTTGTAAATGTATTCACACTGAACACGTGTATGGGCTTAGTTGTCAAGTGCAACTGTGTGCGCCGCAGTACTGGGCTACCATTGCCTAGTTCAGTATCTCCCAGACAACTGCATTTGATTCTTATTTTGACCGTAAACGAGTCAGTCGTTGAGTAGCTTGACCACATACGTTGCTGGCTGCTGCCAGTCCTGGCTTTGGGTCTGACTAATCTTTGGTTCTTGGCAAGTACATTAGTTTGAGGTACATATCTGTTTGCATATCTGACTTCCTTACAGCTTACTTGCTTAGTTCAGGTGAGTTGTACCAGGAGGGGGTGGCCACTCGCCTGGCCTCACTGAGGTGAGAGGAACGGGCTGGCATCACTGCATTGGTCGATGGTGTGCCCGGTGGTGTGGGAGCCTCCGCCCGGTTCATTATTCCCGGTGATTGCATAGGCGCCCTTCTACTCACAGTTGACCGACTGGTTGTCTAAATAATATAATGAATTACGGATGAACTGTGGGGTTATCCTGATCCACGTTGGGAGCGTGCTAGTCCATCAGCAGGGACTATAAAGCCTTTAATTTAACTGTGCATTATCCGGTCATTGGTGAACTCAACGTTAGTGACTTAGTAGTTACACACCCTCTTCGGCAGCGTAAATAACACGGCTCACATAGTTTTCATGAACCGGTGTAAGGATTTCAACTTCCCCCCTTCCCAAGTTCCCCCCGGGAATCTGAAAACGTTTTTAACTTCCCTCTGGGGAAATTAAAAACGTTTTCAGATTCCTGGGGGGGGGGGGACTTAAAAACAGTTTTCAGATTCCTCCCCCTATTTTCAAATTCCCCCCTCTGGGAATTTAAAATTGCTTAACAAACTTTTAAAAACGTTTTAAATTTCAGACCTATAATATTTTTTTCTTAACCATCTTGGAGACTTTTTGTGTCATTTGTGGTTGAATATGTTTTATTGTACTAGTAATAATTTCCATTATGCTATTCTCTGTATATTATAATATTTGTCATGAAAAATAACAAAAAATAACAAAAAATAACAAAAATAAAGAGAATTCCCCAAAAATGGGGGGGGGGGGGGAGGAAAGTTAAAATGAGGGAGGGAATTTGAAAACGTTTTCAAATTCCCCTGGGAGGAATTTGAAAACGTTTTCAAGTTCCCGGGCGGGAACTTGAATATGGGGGGAATTTGAAATCTTAGCACCGGATAACTGGCGAGATGCACAGGCGTAGAGAGCATCGGCAATCACGTGATATTATTATGTGAACAAAAGGGGGATGCAATGCATGACTAAGGAGTGGACTGGAACATGTGTTGTTTGCCCAGGGATACATACATCTTGGACACTTGGTCAATATCCTGTCGCGGTGCCACCTTAGCCTCACTGTGGTACACTGGAGTGTATGTAGTCCCGGGTGCCTGTGTGGAGTGGTTCTGTAGTTGGTGCGACATGCATGCACATGATAAGGTGACATAACGAATTCTGAAGCTATATCTACTACGATCGTGTTTGCACGTGCTGACGGATACATAAGGACAATCTGGAGGCTGCGGCAATGAGATACCGCATAGAACACTACCACACCAGTCGATAAGCCGATATGGCCATGGGCCATGCGACCCAGTCAACCACATCGATCAGCAGTAAGTTCAAACATGCGCCTATTGACGTTCAGTAGTCGATGAGGTGAGTACGGGAATATTGAGGAGGACGAGTAACATCAGCTGGATTTAGGCAACCTAAATAGACTAGCCATTTAGCCCCAACAATGTGCGTTTAAATACTGCACATACTCTGTTGCCATCCAGTGCCGCTAAGCCTCATCACCCGTGTGTCTCACCGCACCCCCCCCCCCCCCCCCCCAGTCCCATCACCAGCGCCACATCAGAGCACATGAGGTGATACCTTAGTGGAACTAGATGGCGGCTGTATTTTCACTCACCGACCATCAGGTCTTAATCCTACGCCAGATCCAGTAACCGAATTGGTAGAGCACTGGCTGCCCACGTGGAAGGTCGGCCATTGAGCACTGGCTGCCCATGTGGAAGGTCGGCCATTGAGCACTGGCTGCCCATGTGGAAGGTCGGCCATTGAGCACTGGCTGCCCATGTGGAAGGTCGGCCATTGAGCACTGGCTGCCCATGTAGAAGGTCGGCCATTGAGCACTGGCTGCCCATGTGGAAGGTCGGCCATTGAGCACTGGCTGCCCATGTAGAAGGTCGGCCATTGAGCACTGGCTGCCCATGTGGAAAGTCGGCCATTGAGCACTGGCTGCCCATGTAGAAGGTCGGCCATTGAGCACTGGCTGCCCATGTGGAAGGTCGGCCATTGATCACTGGCTGCCCACGTAGAAGGTCGGCCATTGAGCACTGGCTGCACATGTGGAAGGTCGGCCATTGAGCACTGGCTGCCCATGTGGAAGGTCGGCCATTGAGCACTGGCTGCCCATGTGGAAGGTCGGCCATTGAGCACTGGCTGCCCATGTGGAAGGTCGGCCATTGAGCACTGGCTGCCCACGTAGAAGGTAGGCCATTGAGCACTGGCTGCCCATGTGGAAGATCGGCCATTGAGCACTGGCTGCCCATGTGGAAGGTCGGCCATTGAGCACTGGCTGCCCATGTGGAAGGTCGGCCATTGAGCACTGGCTGCCCATGTGGAAGGTCGGCCATTGAGCACTGGCTGCCCATGTGGAAGGTCGGCCATTGAGCACTGGCTGCCTATGTGGAAGGTCGGCCATTGAGCACTGGCTGCCCATGTGGAAGATCGGCCATTGAGCACTGGCTGCCCATGTGGAAGGTCGGCCATTGAGCACTGGCTGCCCATGTGGAAGATCGGCCATTGAGCACTGGCTGCCCACGTAGAAGGTCGGCCATTGAGCACTGGCTGCCCATGTGGAAGGTCGGCCATTGAGCACTGGCTGCCCATGTGGAAGATCGGCCATTGAGCACTGGCTGCCCATGTGAAACGTCGGCCATTGAGCACTGGCTGCCCATGTGGAAGATCGTCCATTGAGCACTGGCTGCCCATGTGGAAGGTCGGCCATTGAGCACTGGCTGCCCATGTGGAAGGTTGGCCATTGAGCCCTGGCTGCCCATGTGGAAGATCGGCCATTGAGCACTTGCTGCCCATGTGGAAGGTCGGCCATTGAGCACTGGCTGCCCATGTGGAAGGTCGGCCATTGAGCACTGGCTGCCCATGTGGAAGATCGGCGATTCGAACTGTGTCCGAATGAACCATTGAGTTACAAAATTGATTCAGCATAAATACGATATGGCAAGAACTGGTTTGTTCAGTATCAGGATAATGTGACTGAGTGGGATGTTGAATAATGGTGCCAGCAGCCTGGTCTCCCAGTGGGGTAGCACTATGAAGTTGACAAAAAGTGTACACCGTCACAAGTTGGTACCCATGCTTATTTGACCTTAGATGTTGCTATGCCGTAAACCCTCCACAAACCGGTTACAGTGCGTTCCGCTACTGGTGTTACCGGATGTAGGCTATAAGACCAGACACCGGGCCTCTCACCTCCTACTTCCGGTGTTATCTTTAAGACTAGACACCTGTCCACCGGTCCACTCACCTCCAACTTCCGGTGTTACCTTTAAGACCAGACACCTGTCCACCGGTCCACTCACCTACTACTTCCGGTGTTACCTTTACGCCAAGACGCCTGTCCGTCAGTCCACTCACCTCCCAATTCTGGTGCTACCTTTAAGACCAGCACCTGTCCGTCAGTCCACTCACCTCCCATTTCTGGTGCTACCTTTAAAACCAGACACCTGTCCACCGGTCCACTCACCCCCCAGTTCTGTTGCTACCTTTAAGACCAGAGACCTGTCCACCGGTCCACTCACCTCCCATTTCTGGCAAACATGGCCGTTTTAGTCCGCGACTTCGTTGCAAATTCAGTGTTCACATTGTGAGTTTACAACCACAAAGATACGGCTCCTAGCATGGGGAGGTCGTTGGTTCGATCTCTGGCCGGGCCAAACTAAAGCCTTTCCAATGGTTATGTGTAACCACCTTTATCTGTTCCAGTACTGACATGACCTTAGATGTTACCAGGACGTAAAATTCCAACAACAAACCAACCTGATCTGTCGCCCAGAATGCTTCGGATTTGGTAACGAGCAATGCACTTATGGTCACCTTAGTTCCCTTCACTCACTGAGGACATCTGAGCAGCCCGGATGAACTGCCTGCCTTGGGAACCAAGTAAGCTGCCATTTCATGTCCCCTTTCACGTGTTGACGGCGCGTCCGACAGGCAGTGTGCAGTAGGTGTCGCGTAACCTTCACCTAGCAGCCACTTTTATGTGATCTTACACGATTTGTCTCAGCCTATCAGCGGACAACGCTGTAGGAGTGAAATGCGCCTTCTGTAGAAAGGATAAAGCCATTTACGCGAGCTAATCATGATTAGCTCGCTATTGACATGGGGTGGTGTGGGGGTGAAGAAAAACTCCAATATTAATGTAGCAAATAAGGCATATCATTTATCGACATTCTTCTAGATATCCTTGTAGTAATCACATTTCTTTGACAATTTAAGCCAGTCTAAACCTTAAGTGTGCATTTATTTCCAGTTATTCATATAAGTATCTATTACTATGCCATGGCGTGTATTTGTATCGAAAACATTTGTACATAATCAAAGTATCTGAGGTGTGCTTGCAACACGCATAGTGAAATTTGAAAATTGTTCATATGCATTCATGAATAATGAATTATTGAGAGGATCTCCATACATTGGACAGTCCCGACACTGCACATTCTCGGACACCACTGCCGTGTCAATAAATTCAGTTCTTTTTGGCAGGAGATCGAGTCTTGGAGGTGGACTGCACGAGGTCCCCATGGAAGTTTAATATCCTAATGTTGCACCTTTACTGACATTTGAAAATGGTGCATGGTGAATTAATTATGTAAGTCTTATCAATAATGACTTAGTTACTTAGTGGAAATATGCGGCCCTGCGTAACTCTCCGGGTATATAACTCTGTTTAGGTTGGAGTCTGTAGAGATGGACGGTCTGGCAATAACTGCTTGTACTAGTGGGGGATGACTCGTCGCCGTCCTGCCGTGGGAACTGAGATACACCGGCTCCTCCTTCACTTTCAGGGAGCTGGCGTTGCTTGGGGATAGGCACAGGACTTGGCGAACCCAGTCCGGATGGGGCGGAACCGGCTAGTCGCTGGGAGTACGTTACTTCTATATTATTGTAGTGGTCTGCACTGCCCTCTCGGGCAAGGAGCCACATACACAGGTAGGCATGGGTAGTGTGTTGATATCAGGGAGCCTAGGTGGTGTAATGGTTAGCACACTGGCCTGGAAAGCAAAGAGATGTGGGTTTGAAACCCACTCTAGGTGCAATATTTCCCATTTTCATCACTCCCACGACACTGGTTGCCGTGGCCATGGTCATGTACAAGCTATGTGCTGTATACTTGTTGAACCTACCCTGTGAATGTATGTATGTAAGTGTGTTGCCTGTATGTATGTAATTGTAAGTATTAAAAGACTTACAATTCCTGGGGGACGAGTGTAGAAGTCTGCACTGAACTCTCAGGCAAGAAGCCACATAGACAGGCGGGCATGGGTAGTGTGTTGATATGAGGGAGCCTAAGTGGTGCAATGTTTAGCCCACTGGCCCAGAATGCAAAGAGATGTGGGTTCCAGTCCCGCTCTAGGCTCAATATTTCCCATTTTCATCACCCCTATGACACTGGTGTCTGTGACCAGGATTCTGTACAAGCTATGCGCTGTATAGTTGTTGAACCTACTAGTTCAGGAGCATTATCTACCAGAACAGTAAAACCCGGAAAAAAATACTGTCAAGCTAATTTCTTTTTATGTAAGCTTAGTGTAGTATATTAAACAAAATATCAAAAGTCCCCTAAAATCCCACCCTTGCTTCATCGCTAGCAGAATGATGTTACCTAGCAACCATCGATGCATGCTAATGGCCCATAAATACCTTATAAATGGACTTATTGCATTATGAACTTAACAAATGCTTGTAATTAACATTCTATTTAATAACCAAGTAAGATAATACATAGAACAACACCATACATGATTATTATACATCAGTAACCAATGGCAACAGCATACATATCAATAATTGTTCAATGAAATGCTTGAATTTTGTTCATTGCATATCGATATATATATATCAAGAAAGTTATTAGCTATGTAATCCTGATGTATGAGCGATCAACTGATCAACCAAGACTTGAATCTACTAGTCCCTGCCAGTACCGAGTTCCTCAGCCTGTGGGGCGTTGCTGCATCTGATTCCCATACATGGTAAACACATTGCACAACAAGCCATTCCTGCCTGTCTGCACCCACAACCACTCATGCATCCTACCTTACAGTTGCAGCTTATGAGTTTTATTAGTTTCTGAGGTGCTGGTGGCAAGTCAGTAGGGAGGGAAGCAATACGTTGTTATGAGTTTTCCATCCCCACTCAGTCGGTGAGGGATCCTTTCCCGACCATTGTTGCACCTGTAAGTAGGTCCGCAAAGAATGTTGTTGTGCAGCTGCACTGGTGGGCGGCAGAGTGGCTAGAGTGAACTTGGCACCCACTGACTTGCCAGCAATGTTCTTCTTATAGGCATAGTATCTGTATTCATCCAGTGTATTGAACCTTGTTCCACCATATAATGCAAGAAGAAACTTTTCTACAGCTGCTGAGACATCGGTGGGATTCAAAGTTTCCACATTGAACACTCTCATTTACTTAGCAAGCTCATCATTTGACATGAGCAACCAAGACGCCTTTTTCTTGCCTTGTCCATACAACACACATGTGGTATCACACCCTGTGACGGCGTGAAGAAAAAGCAAGTTGTGTTGTTTTTCCCCAACAGGTTGCTGTATCGCGGTGATATTGAATAATTTTGCCGGTTTATTGTTCATACTGGGACAAAGCATGAATAGCTTTGTATTGGTTGGTGTCCGGGCAACAAGCATGACTAACAGGTCTGTGTCAGTCCCAACTAACACTGTCTCCTCATTGAATGCAAGATCAAGAGCTGTAGACATGATCATTGTGTCAGCATCAGCTGTGGCCTGTGCAACATGCATACCAGCATCACGGAGACCAGAAGATATAGCAAGAATAAGGAGAGATTTATTGTTTCCATTCCCAAGAAACCCTGCCTTTGTTGTCGTAGTGTGCATGCTGCCACTGAAGATATCTGCGGAGAATGCTATGCTTGCCCTGAAATTTTGTTCAACAGATTTTGTTGAAGGAGGGCCATCATATCCATCAAAGACGACTGTTGCATTTGACTGGTAGTGCTTGATAACATACCTGAGGTACATTTGACAGATTTCATCATAAGTTGCTGGACGTGCCCAAGTCACCGAGTGAAGAAGATGTCCACCATCAACAACAAAAAGAGCCTCATCTGGCATATTATTTTCACTGGGTACCAATGATTCTAGCAGAGTAGCTAATGCAGCCTTCGTCGATTTTCTCATTGACACATCATTAAACAATGATGGGGGTCATGGCGCCAGTTCATACTTCAAGAAGCTGGACAACTCAGAGCTCGAGTTAATAATGCAGATGATTAAACTGAACAGTTGCAGTGGATTAACGGTGACTTCATCGTTGCAAATTTTTACAGCATTATGCATTGCTGCAAGCGGTTTTACTTTGTCATTCCATCAAAGTTTTATTCCTGCAAACGGTTTACCAACTATTCCCTGCATAGCTTTGAATCCATGACATTCAGCTTCATCGTAGTTGATGGTTTTGTGTGCTACAATTCCAGTAGCAAGGGAAACCAAGGTATTATCTGGTTTGTTTACAAAGGGAGGGTGTGCTTCTAGCCATTCCAGGAAGGAGTTCAAGTCATGATTGTCTCTGGTTGTCTTGAGGTAAGAAGCTCCTTATGCTCTTTGTGCTGCTCAGATGTACCTGGGTTGATGCCAGTGAATGTTTCCTGGGCATTATATAGTGGTACACACAGCGGTAGAGCAAGCACCCACTGTGCAAGCGTGCTCTCGCTGATTCCACGGCCATGGGTTAATCCTCCCAAGGTCTTGATGCCTCTCATCAGTACCTGTTCGATGGTCATGTCAGGCCAAGCTCCATACCAGAACTTGTCACTTCGGCGGATTGTGAAGAAACCCCTGTTTGTGAACACGTTGTATTCTTCTGAAGTCATCCTTTTTGACAATTCTGTAATTTGCTGTACATATAGATGTGCCGATTTTGGGTATGGAAGATGTCCTGCGGCATGCAGGTGTGGAAGCATTTTCGTGACAGTATAGGGGTGAAGCTCCCAGTCACCTGTCCTCTCTGCTCTGACAAATAATCGCATGATGTTAACTTGCTCAAAGTATTGGATCCAGAGTTTAGCTGTTCGAGATATAGCTTTGGCGTGGTCAGACAGCTCTTTGAGAAGTTGCTTCAGTTGTCTAATAACAATAGTTCCCAATGCATCTTCAACAGAATGAATGGATGGATGGATGGATGGATATGCATGGGAGGATGGATGGATGGGTGGACAAATGGGCAGACGGATGAATGAAATGACGGCAGGACGAACGGACGGATTGATGGATGAAGGAAGGAATCTAGGAATTAATTCATTAGCATATATTACACACCTAATAATAAAACCATAATATGGTGCTAAACAATGGACATGCATTTCAATTATGCTGGTTGCTATGCATATGTTTAGACATAGGTTGTCATTGATCAGCATCATTCACAGATATGAAACAGTTTCAAACAAGATATTGACCATTTGTACTGTTTATATTTTGTACTAATAATAACATGATCTACTACATTATAATGCTGTTTACAACAACGTTACATTCTAGAATTTTCATGATGAAATTAACTTCAGGAAATATTTGGGATTTATTTTTAATGAAGCTGAAGAGATTACTTTTTAAGCGGTTGATTAAATCCACTAAAATGGCACGGTAATTATCACATGAGGACACGCGTCACGTTACGCCGGTAGTAATCTTAACAATGCCGATCTGTGACTTCCGTACAAAACTGATTAAGGGAGATTTGAGGCAGCCTGAACCCAGGATCAGGAAGCTTTGCCACAAGGGCAGTCCTCACCAGAAGCAGTGTCTCCTGCCTTGAGGGGGATGTCTCAGACTGTTTACTTAGTGGATCATGCTATTCATTTAGGCAATACAGAATAGTGAATTATTTCCCTGAGTAAACTCATGTGTTCAAATTAGACGAAATTCATTAAAGGGGAGTTTCAGAAAGTGCACTAAGGCCCCGTCAGGTCACGTGTAGCACCAATGTGTTCGTTTCTACCCACTTACCTTCCTGTACCTTACAACTCTGTCAGTGCTAATACACAGTTGAATTTACTGTCGCCATATTGTTGCCATATTAGTCCATAAAAGCTCATCAAATGATACAAGTCGGCATGTCTAGTGAGCCGGTTACTGGTATGTGCTGCACTATGATACAGTGTTTGTGATTGGCTGGTTTATGTACAGGGGCGCTACATTCTCTCATCTTACTTCTGGAGCACCGAAAGCCTCAGAATGTCAGGTAACCTAATGTGCAGCAAGCCGTGAAATGAGAACACTTAAGCAGGCTGGCTACCTTCGATGGTTGCATTCACACTGACGCAAATAAATTACACCGAGTAAGTGTTCATCACGTGACTGCGGACACCCGCGTGGAATAAGGTATCAACACATTAACTTCCCCTCTAGGACAGCCCACAGGATGGCGATGGACGCGGAAAATGGCTTTGACTCGTAAAATCAAAATGAATTAACATTGGTGACTGTAAACAGTGTCCCGGTCTTTGTAAGTTTTACAGTGCGAGAGACGCTTCCCGTATGGGCCCCATGCATTAGTTACCATCGTTCCAAAGTGGGAGGCTCCCGGCTTGGTTCTCTAAAGTCCAATGTGTGTTTTGTAAAGGTTTGATAATTCGACTTGCTGTCAAATCTCCGGAATGTGTCAGCGAGCACTAGGCATCCTCTCAACAGTTCGTCTAAGCAGCAAATGTATGCAGCTTACTATAACATAGCATCGACTTTAAACATGACTTCAACTTCAAGTGCTTATTTCAAACACTGAGATGTTTACATAATTGACGCACGATCACCTAAGTGCTTCAGACATGTCCCGTCTAACCGGATAGTTCAGCTTGAAAGGTCGGTTTAGCTTACCGCTTAATATAGCATTTCTAACCAGCTCAGTCAAATGTGCTATTTATTTCATTAAGTTATCTATAGAATGTAACTAGACGTTTACTGTATTCAAAATAGTACTGAATTAGGACCACCGCATAAAGGATCAATGTATATTTTCATAAATGTTCTGTGGGAAGTATAAGCAAGCCTAGTGAGTGGGAAGTATAAGAGGCCTGGTGAGTGGGAAGTATAAGAGGCCTGGTAAGTGGGAAGTATAAGAGGACTGCTAAGTGGGAAGGATAAGAGGCCTGGTGAGTGGGAAGTATTAGAGGCCTGGTGAGTGGGAAGTATGAGGCTGGTGAGCGGGAAGTAAAATGATGGTGAGTGAGAAGTATAAGGCAGTTGAGTGGGAAGTATAAGGCCTGGTGAGTGGGAAGTACAAGGCGGGTGAGTAGGAAGTATAAGGCTGGTGAGTGGGAAGTATAATGCTGGTGAGTTGCAAGAATAAGGCAGGTGAGTAGTAAGTATAAGGCAGGTGAGTGGGAAGTATACTGCTGGTGAATGGGAAGTATACGGATGGTGAGTGGGAAGTATAAGGCTGGTGAGTGGGAAGTATGAGGCTGGTGAGTGGGAAGTATATGGCTAGTGAGTGGGAAGTATAAGGCTGGGGAGTGGGAAGTATAAGGCTAGTGAGTGGGATGTGCATTGCCTGGTGAGTGAGAAGTAAAATGCCTGGTGAGTGGGAAGTATAAGGCTGGTGAGTGGGAGGTATAAGGCTGGTGAGTGGGAGGTATAAGGCTGGTGAGTGGGAAGTATAAGGCTGGTGAGTGGGAGGTATAAGGCTGGTGAGTAGGAGGTATAAGGCTGGTGAGTAGGAAGTATAATGCTGGTGAGTGGGAGGTATAAGGCTGGTGAGTGGGAAGTATAAGGCTGGTGAGTGGGAGGTATAAGGCTGGTGAGTAGGAAGTATAATGCTGGTGAGTGGGAAGTATAAGGCTGGTGAGTAGGAAGTATAAGGCTGGTGAGTGGGAGGTATAAGGCTGGTGAGTAGGAAGTATAAGGCTGGTGAGTGGGAGGTACAAGGCTGGTGAGTAGGAAGTGGTAGGTTGGTGAGTGGGAAGTATAAGGCTGGTGAGTGGGAAGTATAAGCCTGGTGGGTGGGAAGTATAAGCCTGGTGGGTGGGAAGTATAAGGCTGGTGAGTGGGAGGTATAAGGCTGGTGAGTAGGAAGTATAAGGCTGGTGAGTGGGAGGTATAAGGCTGGTGAGTAGGAAGTGGTAGGCTGGTGAGTGGGAAGTATAAGGCTGGTGAGTGGGAAGTATAAGGCTGGTGAGTGGGAAGTATAAGCCTGGTGGGTGGGAAGTATAAGGCTGGTGAGTGGGAAGTATAAGGCTAGTGAGTGGGAAGTATAAGGCTGGTGAGAGGGAAGTATAATGCGGGTGAGTGGGAAGTATAATGCTGGTGGGTGGGAAGTATAATGCTGGTGAGTAGGAAGTATAAGGCTGGTGAGTGGGAGGTATAAGGCTGGTGGGTGGGAAGTATAATGCTGGTGAGTGGGAAGTATAAGGCTAGTGAGTGGGAAGTATAAGGCTGGTGAGTGGGAAGTATAAGCCTTGTGGGTGGGAAGTATAAGGCTGGTGAGTGGGAAGTATAATGCCTGGTGAGTGGGAAGTATAAGGCTGGTGAGTGGGAAGTATAAGCCTGGTGGGTGGGAAGTATAAGGCTGGTGAGTGGGAAGTATAATGCCTGGTGAGTGGGAAGTATAAGGCTGGTGAGAGGGAAGTATAATGCTGGTGAGTGGTAAGTATAAGGCTAGTGAGCTTGCTTCCCGAGTAGTGCCCGGCTAGTGCCGGCTGGTCTGAGTCCACCCAGCTGAAAGCTCCAGCTGACGCGGAGTACCGCGCTATCAACACGTGCGTTTTTGCCAGTGTGTGGGTGAAGCACTCCTTCGGGCTATCAATGGGGCATATCACAAACAAAACTGCCATAATTTCAAACAAAATGACCAGCAGTCTCCCAGATTTCTACTCACGGCTCTACAGCCTTTGTCACGATGTATTTCCACGATGGTTAATTACCTTGAATGTGAAATTTCGTTTGATTAATTCACTTTAAGCAGTTCTCACTATTGAATATTGTTGTGTATTTTTATTGTGAGGGCGGCCCACGTTGCGCTTACCTAACACGGTGCAAGAGCACACACAGCCCTATGGCACTTGGTAGCACCGTTTATTTGGAGCCTAGGCGGAGAAGCTACAGTTATTTAAGTGTGTGTCTAGGAGGCTGATTCTGTGATATTCTAGTATCTAACTTCATGGAACTGATTTTGTTAAGACTTAATTTACAATTAAATAAAAGTAGTCTCTACTCAACGTGATATGATTCAGGACCAAATTCAGGTGCTTCTGACGCGACCTGAAGTTGGAGCCATGCTGACAAGTGCAGACTGAAGGAAGGCCTCTCATTTCCACACTCAAATATACACCCACACACAAACATACACCTACACTCAGATACACACCTACATTCAGAAACATACCCACACTAAGAAACTTACCCACACACACACACACCTACACTCAGACACACACTCAAACACATACCCACATTCAGATATACACCCACATTCAGACACACCGGACGTGATGGTCGAATCGGTAGAGCACAGACCTCCCTTGTGGAAGATCGGGAGTTCAATTCCCAGTCGAGTTAAAAAATGACTTACACAATTGATACACTTATCGCTTTGTAGCCAGGCGCTCATACATTATGAGGATAAGGCAAGAATTGGTTGGCTCAGTGTCAGGATAATGTGATTAAGTGGGACATCAGGTCATTCTGCTGGTGGTCTCGTCTTCCAGTGAGGCATCACTAAGAAATGGCCATGAGTGCGCACTGTCACAAGTCAGTACACATTCTGATATGACCTTAGATGTTGCCAGGATGTAACACATCAATAACCAACCAACAACATTCAGACACCCACCCACACACCTAGCCTCAGACACACACCAACGCTCAGAATGTCGTGGCACCACTCACACCGCCCTGAGCACTGCGTGCGCTGCACTGGGCAGAATTACAGCATGGAGTTGGCATGCTTCACGTATGGGATACTCGATACACCAAACATGCCGCACCTACAGACAGAATACTAATTAATTAGTCATGACTGGCTCTTTCTTACACCACCACTGCTGAGATAGGGTACCTCGATAATGCTGCACATACCCTTTGTTTCAGGTGGGCCCCTTTTATAACCGGGACTTACATTGGTGCGTCATACTACAGACAAATCGCTATTCATCATAATTGCTTCCGGGTTCCTGAAAAGCTCTGGCTTAATTGCTATCCCTGGTTAGTGCCAGAGCCTCGGCCCACCGCAGCACCATTAATCTGTTCCAACTCAGCTGGGGCCGTCCGGCCACCAGAGACTCAATATGTAAGATGCTTATCCACTTTCACCGAATATTAGCTTCGTTACCAAGCAACTGTTCCTATTCAGTCTGAGAAGAGAAGACGACTAAAGTCAACTTGTATCCTCATATCGCAGTTACGATTTACTGCGGACATAATTCAGGCAGGTGAATACAGGTACACTAATGCGTGCTAACACCAGGTTGAGCCTGACGTCAGTACACACTTCAACTCACGTCCTGCAAACCAGTCAGATCCGGACTCAGCCAGCTGCCCACCGTAACCTACTCGCGTCATGCCTGCTATATGTCTGCTTGGGAAGCCAGCAGTGAAACCAGAAGTGAAGCCAACAGAGAAACCAACAGAGAAGCCAACAGAGAAACCGAAAGCAACAGCGAAATCAAAAGGGGAGCCATCAGAGAAGCCAACAGAGAAGCCAACAGGGGAACCAGCAGAGAAGCCAACATAGAAGATAACAGTGACATCAATAGGGGAAGCAGCAGAGAAGCCAACAGGAGAACCAGCAGAGAAGCCAACAGGGATGCCAACTGGTGAAGCAGTGGTATAGAGAGGTGAGGGTGAAATCGGCTGCTGTTGGTGATTTCACACAGTGGCTGCTTGTGTCTACTGGTTTTGGTGGTTTCACACAATAGCGGTTGGGTTGCTGGTGTTGGTGGTTTCACACACTGGCTGCTGGTGTCTGCTGGTTTCGGTGGTTTCACACAGTCGGCTGCTGGTGTCTGCTGGTTTCAGTGGTTTCACACAGTGGCTGCTGGTGTCTGTTGGTTTTGGTGGTTTCACACAGTCGGCTGCTGGTGTCTGCTGGTTTCGGTGGTTTCACACAGTGGCCACTGGTGTCTGCTGGTTTTGGTGGTTTCACACAGTGGCTGCTGGTGTCTGCTGGTTTCGGTGGTTTCACAGAGTCGGCTGCTGGTGTCTGCTGGTTTCGGTGGTTTCACACAGTGGCTGCTGGTGTCTGCTGGTTTTGGTGGTTTCACACAGTCGGCTGCTGGTGTCTGCTGGTTTTGGTGGTTTCACACAGTCGGCTGCTGGTGTCTGCTGGTTTTGGTGGTTTCACACAGTGGCTGCTGGTTTCTGCTGGTTTTGGTGGATTCACACAGTCGGCTGCTGGTGTCTGCTGGTTTCGGTGGTTTCACACAGTGGCTGCTGGTGTTGGTGGTTTCACACAGTGGATACTTGTGTCGGCGGCTCTCGAGTGTGCCGTAATGATGGCGCTATTAGTGATGACAGTACTCATTACCTGCTACTGACTGCTTATTTATGAGGATTGTTGCGGCAGGATGACCAACACCCAGCATTAAGTCACAGAGTGATGGCCTGCCCCGTACACTGAGATGTCACATATGGCCCCACTGCCCTAATGCATCTTCATGGCCGTAGATGTGCTAAAGATTACTGACACTGAATGTGGCCCACACTTTGACCCGTAATTGTGCGCCTGCTGTTGCAATGCCGTAGTCATGGCCCTGTTTTAATGATGTCTTAGTGACTACTGATAATGCATGCAATATCTTCGGCTCAGCACTATTCATACGTGGTTTAACCGTTAATATCTTAATATATACAAATACACGTAATGGTTTGCTGAATTATCAGAAATCTCAGCTATTAACTCCTCACTGGGTACATAACATAAGTAGCGTTGATTTTTACATATCTGAAATAAGAAATGTATTGCTTAACTTCACGAATTTACTAAAATGGTTACTTAGAATAATGGTCATTAGGAAATAACAATTCGGAAGACGGATTATCTAATATACCAAGGGATGCAGAAGTCCGTGCATGTTAATCCCTTTGAATCAAAGTGTTCTGATAGTTAAAGGAGGGCCACACCCACTGAAAGCATCTTATGTCCGGTACGATAACTCATGCTCAGGAGTATTTTGTAACGTAACCATTACAAGCTACTCCGCGATGCGCTACTCAGAGTGAAATCGCCTTCCTCCAATATTCCGCAGACTGCCTGATGAATGAGGACACGCGTCTGTGGCAAAATGACGAGTGCAGGTAGGTTCCACAACCCGAATCGCTCCTCTATAATTGATTTCCTGTCAAGGGAAGGTGTGTTGCTCACGTACCATGTCCGTCCAATCACTAGTTCCGTCCCTCCTGTACATCTTACTGAACACGCTCATTGGCAGAACACCGTGTTGGAAAATACACATGATGCACTTTGTGAAGTGTAACTAAGCTGCGGATGAATATGCAAAGCTACATATTCAATATGCATCGTGCTCATTGTCCTGAAATGCTGCCTTGTTGAGTCGAGGATGCTTGGGTCTGGCTGAAGCCGGCTGGAGCGACTGCCATGTGGTCCGCAGGGCTTTCACCGGCCCGCTCCCACAAGGATCCCGGCTGTGTTGGCAGCGCGCGGGTCGCCACAGCGCCGCCCCGTCCGCAGGGAACAGCACGTTCTAGGCGGTCTTATCAATGTGGCCAACATTCAGGCCAAGGTGCAGACTTACTGCGACGTTGGTGGAGGCAGTGCCTTGCGATGACAAGCTGCACTCAGTCTCACAACGGAGTAACCATGTGACTCACGTAATGCGCTCTGCACTCCTCTTGTGTGATATAGAAACACCCTGTAACAGTACAGCCATGCAGACTCAGTTTGGTGCAGCTTGAGGCCGTTATTCCGGTAGCGAGGAGAGGGTGATGTGGTCAGGACAACAATGCCAGTGTGGTGTTGGGTATGCTGCAGTACCTCTTAACCGACGGGTGATGCTATGTTCAGGGTCTGTGCATCGATAGTTATGGGCACGCCTCACTTAACAAATCTGCCGTATGCCTAGGTGGGGTGGGGTGGATGGAGAGCTGCATACATGCATGTCTCACCACAAAGGAACGCGAATATTAATGCCGACTTAAAAAAGGTGGCACTCAATGAGGTGGCGATTGAATACTGGGCGGTGTTTGCAGTGCCTCGGGCTGGTGATTCCTGCTAACAGGATCAGCCCCGGCGAGACGGAGGCTGCTCCTTGAGCTGGGGGAAAGGGGAGGGGCTGTCAGTGTCAATATCAGTGCTGTAACCTTTCAGCAATGGGCTGTCAACACCTGATGTGAGCGTGGGATAACCCAGTCACGCCGCCTTTACTGAGCGGAGCAGCTCCGCAACTAATCACGTGTGGCCCCCTCCCGGAAAGCAGGCCCTGGAGGCGCCGGTAGGGGCACTGCACACCGGGGCACCAGTGCATTAGGTTAGACTGCAGCTGCACGCATCAATGCCAACTGCCAACGTGGCTAGACAACACACCATATGTACACTGTTCACGGGCACTAAATGAAGGATATAGAGACGCCATGATTTTCCTTCATGTGAGTATTTAGTAGAGAATTGCTTACTTCTTCACACAAAGCGTGCGCGGGTCGGATCAGATACCGTAATAGAGGCAGCGTAACTAGCTCAAGGCTCAGGTATCACCGTCCTTAGCCACTGCATATCACAAGATATATTACGTAATTAATCATATCGACAACTACACTGCATGCTTTGTTATTTGCAATATGGATCAACCGTAATCTGTCTCATCTCTATTTGTCAGAGAAAGAAAATAAGTTGTTACCCAAAGTGAGTAAGGAAATGTCCGCTATAATATCTCGGGAGAGACCAATCGCTGAAATGAGAGGAGACAGGTCACACGTCGTCACCTGCTCTATGTACCTTACAATCAGCTGAGGTAGGTGCATTTCAGAGCTTACCAAATGTGACAGATCAAGACAGCTAAGAAGCGCCTTCAGACTGATGTTGCTCTCGCAGTGTGCAGGGGCTGCAGGTCAAACACGGGTCGTGGCCTGCTTTCTGGGGCCCGTCCCACGCTGAGTGAGCCGTCCGACTGAGCAGGTAATATCAGCCCGTGATAGCAGTACTGATGGTCCCTGTCTCCAGCCACATTAGATCAACACACATTTCAGCGCACGTCGACTCACCGACGGTTCACCAGCCACGTTACACGGCACAGGCACCGACCCGGGAAACCAGGCCTGGTGGCCAATGTGGTTTCAGAACTCGAATGTGTGCGACCATTTTTTCGACTTGTGAATTGTAGCCATCAAGTAGATCACTCGCATCAACCAGAAGGCATGCATTACGAGAAGATCCGATTCTACTCACATGAAGCACGATAAATACTTAATAAGGAGCGCCCTTTGTCACGGTGAAGATTATGGATAGTGGGTGCCACCAACTCCTACGGGACTGTGATGCACCTTGGGGTTGATCCACCAACAAAGCATGGCAGTCAGGTTTACAAGATAAAGCTCATGAAAACCAGACCTTACCCTCGTTGCCGTTAATTCCACACATTTCGCCTTTTTGTCTTGCTCACAGATTAAAGTCACGGTTTAATAATGCAAACAGACGAGTGGTGATCTAATATGGTGACTGGGTTCTCTCCAACATGAGCCCTAAATAACAGGAAAGGCTCTAGGCAAAGGCTTAGTGGGTGATGACGAAAATACTTCTAAAATGAAGTATAACTATCACATGGCTTTTATCTCACGCATGTGCATGTCCAGAGTGACTACTTGAACACTGCAGAACCCGACCATGTGTTAGGGGTTGGGCGGGTGTCAATGTGTAGGTCGCACCAAATGAAGAGGGCGCTCTTCATCCCCAGGCTTCAGCTTCACGTGGGTCGCCAGAGAGAACCACCCGGGTGCCAGCCGCGGCCGGTTCCCACAGAGTGCCAGCACCTCGGCGCCGCGTCGTGACATCGAGCAGCGAGCAGGCAGCAGTGTGCGCGTAGGCGCACCACACGGCCGTACAGTAGTGCAGACGTCGCCAGGATGTTTGAGGAGGGCGAGTCGGCCCAGATAAGGCACCCCAACTATGGGTGCCACCCCGCCCTTGCCACATCCACACCGCACATCCGGGCCTTAACGATATGGACTAGATAACGGTGCGTGTCAACAGCGCGTCCATAAACGCCAGCTGCGTGCTGATTAACGCGAGCCGCAAGAACAACGGAGCGCCTGCCCTCTTTAACTGGGCAGGTGTTCCACTCTTCCCGCTTATCGGACCTGGCAGCGCGTTTCTGGGCATCCCCCCCCCCCCCTTGATTCGCCCCTTTTATGACATTAGGGTTTTATGCGGGTAAGCTTTATTACCGCGCACACTGCAAATCGGGTGTTATGAGGGCCCGGATGCGGTGTGTTGTCGGGGAATTTGGTGCGGTCCGAGTCTCCTCTGCTGTCACATCGCGCCGGCAGCCACTCCAACAGGGGCTCACCAACTGGGCATTCTGACCGATCCATTAGCCACTCACTCCGGCCAATAGCCGACAAATGACGTTACATTCTGCCCCAGCGCAACGCTAACTCCCGCAGAGACTTGAGGTGTGAGGGCCTCTCAGATCAGGCCGGTCGGTATGTAAAGGCCCTATGACGGCTTCATAGTGATGCAGTGTTGATCATGTGACATTCAAATAGCTAGCTGTAAAATATTCTGATAAAACGCATTGGTGGGGAATGTGAAATGGTCTACAAATGGTCTATTAATGTAAATGATGTATAGGGCCAGGTGCATGAATGTATTTATGTAGTTGCTGGTGCCTCATTACTTGTAGTCAATAGTCATTGTGTATTAGGTAGATAGTGTGAAAAGGGCACTACTGCTAGTGTGTAGGGAGCTCAAGAGCTCTACTCACTACCCACTCCCCCCCAACTGTTAGTCATGGATCACCACACACACACACAGCAGGCAGGTGCAGGCCAAGCAGCCACATCGCATGGTGGTGGTGGGCAGATCACAGTAGCCATGGTGACACAGGAATGCTTACTGTTCATTGGTGGAACTAGAAATCCTTGTTGCTGATTGCAGATAATGGTCAGGTGGTATGCCATATCAGATCCATGTACCACTATATAATAATAAACCTGAGGGTGCAAGCTCTCACTCTACTTTCACTCTTTATACTCTTGCTTTCTCTCCTTGCCTGTAAATATTTCATATAGCCTGCCTAACAAACCACAGATGCCAGCCGACTACTTTACATAGCTTTAAACAGTGTGCACAAGGTACCGCGTGACTGGGTTCGCCCTGAGCAGGCTGTTAGATGTTGTCGGGACTGCCTCACAAACTTAATACTGTTATTTCACGTCCATGTTCCGTATAATACAGGAATGCCTCACACATGTTAATACTGTGATCTTACGTCCATGTCCCATGTGATACAGGATTACCTCACATCACAAACTGGCGCTCGGCCTTAATAGGATAGGGCAAGGACTGCTTAGCTCCGTGTAAGGCTAATGAGACTGAGTGGGGTATCGGGTAATGGTGCCGGCGGCCTGATTTCCCAGGGGGCCAGTACTATAAATTCGCCGTGAGTGCGCACTGTCACAAGTCGGTACCCGTCCTGATATGAGATTAGATGTTGCCAGGAAGTAAAACTCCAACAACCAACCAACCAACCAAACAAGCCTCACAAAGTGTTAATACTGCTCTCTCACGTCCATGGTCCCTATGATACAGGAATGCCTCACAAACGGTTAATACTGGTGTTACTGTTATCTCCCGTCCGTGTTCTTTATAATATTTATGCACGCATTGGCTGATATGGAGTGGAGTACACTAAATGTAGAATGGTTTTCACGTCGTCGCAATTTCAAACACGTTAAATTTCAAACAGTCATTAATTTGCGCAT
The DNA here is from genome assembly GCA_030323885.1 of Branchipolynoe longqiensis. NCBI lineage: Eukaryota > Metazoa > Annelida > Polychaeta > Phyllodocida > Polynoidae > Branchipolynoe > Branchipolynoe longqiensis. Next base: position 54,546,335 of record CM059190.1, on the reverse strand, counting down.
TAAAAGAATGACGCAGGTATTGCTTGATATGAGATTGATATCTCAAAGTCTGTGGAATGTGTAAGAGTCGAGACAAAGCTAATGTGGATTGTATTTCAAAGACCTGGGGTAACCAAACACCAATCACTAGTCACAATCACAGATAACAGATCACAACCAACTTTACAGGCAGCACGGGATACTTAGGGAGGTAATACATGCATATATCAATAAATGTAGGTGATATCATACCAGAATTAATATAATATCAGTTATTGAACCAGATAGGTCGTTGAATCATTCACCCTTTTAATTAGGACGCAAGACAGTTAGTATAATTACCGTCTCATATTACGGGAGGCCGCAGTGATGCTTCTTCACCGCGGACACCTTCACCCTGCTCTGCCTCGTTCTGGTTTCAGCGGCTAACTCACGCGCCTTTCAGGTGTCTCTGTTCGACAACGTAATGAATGTGCACGTGCTGGATTCCGAGCGCCACCTGTAGGTGTTTGTGAGTTGTACTGAGGTACAACTCATACACCTTCATGTGAGCACCGCAGTAAAACTTATACACTTACAGTTGAGCACCTCAGTACAACTCACACGCCAACAGGTGAACACATCAGTACAACTCATACATCTACAGATGAGCATCTCAGTACAACTTGCACACCTATGGGTGAGCAGCTCATCACAATTTGCGCACCTACAGGTGAGCACCTCAGTACAACTCATACACCTACGGGTGAGCAGCTCAGTACACCGATGCACACCTAGAGGTTAGCAGTAGTTTTTTGGGTACATTAGTTGTTTAAGCAGGGGAAATTTCAATCGTGGATGATTGCTCTTCCTCATTCCACTGCTCCTTTCCCTATCCTAATAATGCCGAGTGCCTGCTAGGAAGCAACAAGTATCAATTATTAAGTCATTGGTTTGACTCGACCATGGTTCGAAGCCACGATCCAACGATCTGCCAACACAGGAGACGGACACTCTTACTCATTTGGCCATCTCGTCTGGTGTGTGCTGGAAGGTCCGGGTGTGTCCTGGGAGGGTTAGGTGTGTGCTCGGAGTGATGGGTGTGTGATGGGAGGGATGAGTGTGTGCTGGGAGGGTTGGGTGTGTGAGGGGAGGGATGGGTGTGTGCTGGGAGCGCCGGGTGTGCTGGGAGGGCTGGGTGTGTGCTGGGAGGGCTGTGCGTCTGCTGGGATGGCCCGGTGTGTGCTGGGATGGCCGGGTGTCTGATGGGAGGGCTGACTGTCTGCTGGGATGGCTGGGTGTGTGCTGGGAGGGTTGGCTGTGTGCTGGGATGGCCGGGTGTGTGCTGGGAGGGTTGGCTGTGTGCTGGGATGGCTGGCTGTGTGCATGGAGGGCCGGGTGTGTGTGGGATAGCCGGGTGTGTGCTGGGATGGCTGACTGTCTGCTGGGATGGCTGGGTGTGTGCTGGGAGTGTCGGGTGTGTGCTGGGAGTGTCGGGTGTGTGCTGGGAGGGTTGGGTGTGTGCTGGGAGGGCGGATGTCTCTCCGGAGGGGGACGGTTGAGGGCGGGTGAGGGCGGGTGAGTGCGCGTTGTGTGTGCGTGCCCTACTAGCACCCTCAGTGTGCTCTATTTCGGGTGAGTGTGGGAGTGCACCGTCCCACCACCCCACGCAGGCGCTAGTAACATGGCGGATCTAAATGCCAGCGGAGCACGGCACCCAGCTCTCCCGGTGTATTTATGTCACTTCACTCTTCTCCCTCACCCGCGGAGTGACGCGCGAGTTTGTACACACGCAGCTGACGGAGTGGTGTGGGTGTGTGTTGGGGGTGGGGTGTGCCTGTGTGATGGTGGGGGAGCAGCTCAGCACGAACACACCATGCAGGCAATGTAACAATTACTAGCTACAAAATATGCGGGCTAAAGTTAGGCGGGCCATAACAAGACATCATGTCCTCAATTTATAACTGAAACATGATTAATGTTTACATACATACACGTATATATAGTGACCACTTCGAACTAGGCCCAGACTACGTGTCTTCACATACATACCCCCCCCCAAACACACATACGTATTAGGGCATTTCCATATATATGCATACTTATAAATATAGAGAGAGACCTTCGAAGAGAAATAATGCTGGCGCTTCCCATGTGTGAATTCGTGGGTCAATTCGGGAAATCAAACCAATTACTTAAAAATCTATACTTGTCACTACCTTGCCTGGCACTCAGCATTACAAGGATAGGGCAAGGACTGGTTTGCTCGGTATCGGGATAATGTGACTGAGTGGAATATCGGATAATGGTGTCAGTGGTACGATATCCAAGTGGGGCAGCACTATATACAGTCGCCATTATTGCACACTCTTACAAGTCGGGGTCCCTAATTAGATGTTGCTAGTACATAAAACACCAAAAACAAACAGCTTACTGGCCAGAGGTGTGTTGGAGAATGTGTGCTGGGAGGGCTGGTGTGGCTGTGATGGATGTGTGCTGGGAGGGCTGGTGTGGCTGTGATGGATGTGTGCTGGGAGGGCTGGTGTGGCTGTGGTGGATGTGTGCTGGGAGGGCTGGTGTGGCTGTGATGGATGTGTGCTGGGAGGGCTGGTGTGGCTGGGATGGATGTGTGCTGGGAGGGCTGGTGTGGCTGTGATGGATGTGTGCTGGGAGGGCTGGTGTGGCTGTGATGGATGTGTGCTGGGAGGGCTGGTGTGGCTGTGTTGGATGTGTGCTGGGAGGGCTGGTGTGGCTGTGATGGATGTGTGCTGGGAGGGCTGGTGTGGCTGTGATGGATGTGTGCTGGGAGGGCTGGTGTGGCTGTGGTGGATGTGTGCTGGGAGGGGTGGTGTGGCTGTGATGGATGTGTGCTGGGAGGGCTGGTGTGGCTGTGATGGATGTGTGCTGGGAGGGCTGGTGTGGCTGTGATGGATGTGTGCTGGGAGGGGTGGTGTGGCTGTGATGGATGTGTGCTGGGAGGGCTGGTGTGGCTGTGATGGATGTGTGCTGGGAGGGCTGGTGTGGCTGTGATGGATGTGTGCTGGGAGGGCTGGTGTGGCTGTGATGGATGTGTGCTGGGAGGGCTGGTGTGGCTGTGATGGATGTGTGCTGGGAGGGCTGGTGTGGCTGTGATGGATGTGTGCTGGGAGGGCTGGTGTGGCTGTGATGGATGTGTGCTGGGAGGGCTGGTGTGGCTCGTTAAGCGGGCATGGGGACAAGTCTAAGATTACACCTCGTACTAATTGTGTTGAATCTCCTTAAATGGGCATGGCGACAAGTCTAATGTCACTGCATTCGCTAATTGTGTTGCATCTCGTTAATCGGGAATGGGGACAAATCTAAAATTGCACCATACAATAATTGTGTAGAATATTATTAATTGGGAACAGGGACAAACATAATGTTTAGACCACATACCCTACATCGCCCAACCTTATCCCGGATCTAACATTGCACTCCACCAAGGAATAGCGTATATCAAAGCTAGAACCCAAGCTGCTGATTAAACACATATTCCGGTGTACGACCGTCACACACACGTCACGATTGTGTCGGGAGTCCAAGCGACTGGTCCCTGCCGTACAGTATCTACTCGTGGCGCTATTTTCATCCCGTGTGAAAGATTGAACAAGGATGTGGTCACATGCTGTTTCAAGACTAGAAGGAATGATAGCTGTTCACATATTACACGTACGCACGCACGTAGAATGCACACAGGCGCGTTGATAGCACGCGGCAGTGCGTGCAGACAATTTCCCTGACTGTAATGATCCGACCCAGGTGACACGTGAACTAACCACCCTGCTTCACGAGGCAGGAAGGCGCTGCAGGAGGGTGGACGGTGCGGGGTGGGTGGGGGTGGGTGCGGGGTGGGTGGTCAGCGTGGGTGTTGGGTGGGTGCAGCTACACTGGGGCTCGTGACGCAGCAAATGTCACCAACCAGATGGCCGTCCACTTACCGATACCCAGTCATGGTCGACTGTATTGATGTCACCCTCCCTTCCAGGCACACATCCGGCCTCTCCGCACCTCTCCGCACACACCCTCACCTCTCCACACACACCCTCACCTATCGGCACACACCCTCTCCTCTCCGCACACACCCTCACCTATCGGCACACACCCTCTCCTCTCCGCACACACCCTCACCTATCGGCACACACCCTCTCTTCTCGGCACACACCCTCTCCTTTCGGCACACACCCTCTCCTATCGGCACACACCCTCACCTCTCCACACACACCCTCACCTCTCGGCAAACACCCTCTCCTCTCGGCACACACCATCTCCTCTCGGCACACACCCTCTCCTCTCGGCATACATCCTCCCCTCTCGGCACGCAACCTGTCCTCTCGGCACACAGTCGGCCCTTCAGGCACACACCCTCACCTCTTGACATATACCCTGTCCTCTCGGCTACACCCTCACCTCTGGGCACACACCCTCACCTCCGGA